>CM073490.1:88830000-89192500 GCA_037074585.1 Biancaea sappan | reverse complement strand
CATAATATTAGTTGTAAAACTACAAATATTAATATTAAGTACAAACAATTAGTAGAATTATTAATATAATAAGAGGGGGGAAGGAAAGTAAATAACTTCTGGCTGTTATGTTATTTTCTTAAAATGCAAAAAACTATTTTTATTTAAATGTAATTTTTAAAAATAAAAAGCACATGCCCAGTCACTAAACTTAGATTTTTTAAAATTATAGGTTAATGTACACAATTTTCAAAAACTTTAAACTTAAAATGTTTTATTTTTCATTCACATATTACATAAGTAATATTCATGCTTTTAAAATTTGATTCATATTTCAATTATAATTCAAAATTTATTTTATATTAATTATAACCGACCATATATTTTCAATTAATTTTAATGATGTCGTTAAGCCAAACATATGTTGTCCAAATATTTAATGACAGGAGTTGACATGATATCTCATCTCATTATTTTATTTCATATTATATGTAATTATATATTGGTCATCATCATCAGTTTCAATTCTACATAATAAAATCAAAAGGATTAATAGTTGTTGTGTGCAAAAAATAATGTTACATTAGCATTTATCATCAAATATTTAAAGAATATTATATTCATACATATAATTAAAATTAATTAAAAATATATAAGTTATAATCAATTTAAACTAAAATTTTGAATTATCATTAACATATAGATAAAAGTTCAAAGCTGTGAATAATATTTTTGGTTAAATAATAAGAATTTGAAAAACGAGTTTATCCTTCTCGTGTACGGAAAAACTAATTAATTAAATATTAAGTAGTACGAATTGTCCCAAACGATTATAACTAACTTGAGTAAGTCGCAAACAATGATAATACTGTTTATAATAAAACAAAGAATAAATAATTTTTTTCCTTCTTGGTTAACTATAAAGAAAACTATATATATATTAATGACACATTCTTTGAGTGGGATTTACTTTAATTTGTACATATGCTTTTATATACTTATATATGATAAATTTTAACAATGTTTTGAAAGTTGGAAGGGTCAATGGTTGGATTGTAGCCGAATCGTGATTAAATTTATCTAATTTAAAATATTAAAAAAACGATATACATAATTAAATACTATAACTATAAATTTACAAATTTAATAAAAAATACAATTTGATATCAAATTATACAAAACAGCATTTATAATCAAAAGTTCACAACAAAAAATAATTAAATAAAAAGTAAATATTATTAATCAATATAATATTTATTTATATCAATTCATAAAATACCAATATATTGATGTCTTCACTAAAATTGGCAGATATAATATTAATATCTTTATTACCTGATTATAGATTAAGCAAAATTAAAAAACAAAAAATCAATTGGACCGGTTCATTTAGCACAGATTTTTACCTAACTTGACTAATTTTTAATCGATTCGATCACTCATCTACTGATTTTCGATTGAACTGATTAGTTCAGTCTAATTCTAATAATAGTAAATTTTAATATTTGAAATCCTAAAAGTCCGTCTATTATTAAAGATAAACTTTGGTAATGAATTAGAGGCATAATCAAAAGGTGCATGAACTTCATATTTTATGGTGGGGACTTCAGCTTTTGATGATTAATATATTGTTTGGTAATGAACATGATTATTGGGATTCACATGTCTGGTTCTTTTTTATGGGATCACAGTGGGAATTGCATAATATTTATTTCAGTAAGCAAGAAAAAGTGTGGTGGGCATAACAAGACTTTGCTTTCAAAACAATCCAGATTTCATGTCAGCTTTAGCAACACATAATTCTTGGATCATGCATTCGTTATCATAATTTATGCTTTACATGATGATAAAAAAGTTGGAGTTATTAGAATATATATATATATATATATATATATATATATATATATATATATATATAATTTATATTATCATTATGAGCAAATTACTGATTTTTTTTTAAAAAATTATATTTGTCTCAATTTAGTTTCAAAATATTAAAATGTCTAAATTTAACTAATAAAAATATAACATTTGTTTCAAATTTGTTCATTTGTTTGTTAAAGTGATAATGTTTTGATAAGGCTGATTTGAGGGAAAATTGATTAAATTGAAAAATTGCAATATATATATATATATGACTCAATTGAATCATTTTATTTCTTTAGATCAAAATGAAACATATGTAAGTTTTTAAAAACTAGATTAATAATTTTCTCAATTATTATTAATAAAAATTCCAGTAGGTCATATTAATGACCCAATAACTATGTAATATTTTCTTTATCATTAAATTAAGAGTAAATTAATTAAATAACCAAATTAATAATTAATTAATACCACGTTCACATATAGTATTGAATTACAACAAAAAACAACTAGTTACAGTTCATTATATTGTATTAAATCAATGAAAATAAACACGTAGGGATAAACTTTTTACAATTTTCCACAATTCATCAACTTAGTAAGACAAATGCCTAGAAACAAAAAAAAAATAGTGATGGAGTTGACTTTTATTGATAGGTTAAACTATATTTTCACATGTTAGATTTCTCACCCTCTTAAAGCATCATAAGCAATCTGTAATTATAACATCGATTTGTACATTTAAAAGGTCACTCAAAAATTGCCACGTGTAGTTTCTACATATATACCTTCATTCCTAAGCGCTACACTATGTTCCATGAAAGGGAGTATCCACCTTTCTGCCACGTGGACACTTTCAAATCCAAAATTGAATTAAATGTGAATTTGAAGTTTTTGTTTGATCAAGTAAGACTGTTCAATTAGTATTAGTAGATACAATTTATGTGAATCTCACCTAAATTAAAGATTTTGTTTGATCAAATAAGATGCTAGCAAAATAAAAAATTTGTGTTCATTAAGTGTTTCTCATAATAAAACTTGTACAATTATGCATGGAAAGTTGATAAAGTATTAATTAATTATCTACAAATTCGTCCAAATTTTATTAATGTAATTTGATCTGAGTAATTTGTCCCTCATTTTATTTTATATGAGATCTTAAGTTGTAGTATTGCAAATGCAAAACAAATTAGTATAGAATAAGTTTTATATTTTTGTAATTAATGAGTTTTCAGATATATAATGTGCATATAACTATGATCTAGTAAAATTTGTAACACATTGCTAGATAACTTTATTTTTACTATTGAATTAATAGTAAACATTTTATATGATTTTAGAGTCAACTGATACTAACAATTTAATTATCATCCTAATATATTTTATTGTTGTACGCATGCAAAAGAAATAGCAAAACAAAGTTTTATCATTTAAAATGATATAGGTTGGTAACATTTTTTTTTCTCAATTTATTTTTTTGGGACCAAAAAAGTCAATAGATGAGATATGGAGCAACAAAATTAAAAGTATAGATTTTATAGGAGTTTTTTTTTTGGCTAAATTTTAAAGTTAGGAGACTAAGTTTTTTTTTTTTGATTAAGTTGTATAAATCTGAATACATATCTAAATATTAAGATATTATCTCTAAATTTAAATACTAAATAATCAAGAGTTTTTTTTACATCTATATGCTTTAAATACATGTTAGTAAAAAGTGTATCTTAAACAATTAAATGTTTAAAAACTGATTAAATAAGAGGCATTTAAAATTATTAAACAGTTAGTAAAAAATAAAAATACAAACACACTTAATAGTCTAAATTTTGAATAAATCAAACTACCCTCATTAAATACAACCAAATGCTTTTGGTTTATTTTATATGAAGTGGGCATCGATCATAATCAAATTAAGAAGAAAGTAAAGCAAGAAAAGAGAGTTAAGTTGGTAGGGTAAGTGTTGTTCAAAGAATAAAGATAGATGTTACATAGCAGCGTCTTGTTGTTAGATCGTTAATTTGTGTTGCAATGTTAAGTGATGATTACTATTAATTGTGGTTTCCCTCAATCATTGACCTTCAATCTTTTCTTGGATCTCGCTTCCTTAGTTACTTGCTAGCTGTTTAATAATCATCTATCTCTATACCACTTCTAGAGTCTTAATTGTTTAGGAGCAATGTCCTTGTTCATTCTTTGCCTTCTCTCTTAATTTCTAGGACCTTCTATTCTCTGTCTCTTCACACACACACACACACACACACACACACACACACACACACACACACACACACACAACACACACACAGAGAGAGAGAGAGAGAGAGAGAGAGAGAGAGAGAGAGAGAGAGAGAGAGAGAGAGAGAGAGAGAGAGAGAGAGAGAGAGAGAGAGAGAGAGAGAGAGAGAGAGAGAGAGAGAGAGAGAGAGAGAGAGAGAGAGAGAGAGAGAGAGAGAGAGAGAGAGAGAGAGAGAGAGAGAGAGAGAGAGAGAGAGAGAGAGTGAGTGTGTGTGTGTGTGTGTCTTTGTTGATGGTAAGGAAAAAAAAAGTGTTTGAGGATAATTGAAGTCACGAGAGTTATTAATTAATCACGATTGGAGATTAAGATTTAATATTGGAGCCAGATAAATTTTATTACTGTTAAGAAGATGCAATAACCCTAAAAAAAAATGTATGTGTAAAAATAAAATGTGTGTTCACGAATTTTGGTAACTGTTCCATGTCACATCCCAAAAATTAAACATGTGAAAAGATACTACTCATTTGATAAAATTCTCAAACATAAGTTATTTATATATATTCTGTAAGATTTTACATTCAACCTTAATCATTCATTCCACACGACAAAATTATATTCATTTGATAAGCAAATATAGGCATACATAATCTGATGTTTTTATCTCATCGTAAGCCTAGGAGTCCTATAGTAAGTGCAGAGCTTTCTAGTATTCACATTAATAAGTACTGTACTGGTATCCCACCAGACAGAAACAGATAATAACTCCAACGGGCTTCTAATCTTCAAACGGATACTCTTCTTCCTTATTTTATGTATCTGAAAAGATAATCATAGGGAGTGTGAGTTTATTTAAAAACTCAATAAGTAAATAACTGTACTATATAAAATATCAAAAGTACAAATACCACATTTACTCATATAATTAATTATCTTACACATCGAGTAGTATGAGACTCTAACCCTTTCAAACTCGTGAATAAAATTTCATAGATATACACCGAGTAGTATGGGACTCTAATCCTTTCAAACTCGTAAATAAGATCTCATAGATATACACCGAGTAGTATGAGACTCTAACCCTTTAAAACTCGTAAATAAGATCTCATAGATATACACCGAGTAGTATGAGACTCTAACCCTTTCAAACTCGTGTATAGGTTTCATAGATATACACCGAGTAGTATGTGACTCTAACCCTTTCAAACTCGTGTATAGTTTTTCATCGTTATGCATTAAGTAGTATGAGACTTTAACCCTTTCAAACTCATGTATTAGATCCCGTAGATATTTACTTATTAATAAGATAGTGAGAATTTATCACATAGTACAATTGCCATGAAATAAAATAACTTCTACATACTCTTATTCCTTTGAATTTATGTAAAAAAATATACAAATCATCATATACTGTCATATAAAAAATTGATTGATTAATATCCAATAATATTGTAAATGGGACTTATATTGTACTTTGACTAGTAATATCAAATTAGCTTAGCAAGGTTATTCACTTACCTTGATGTTTGTCCAAGTTTACCTTGTTCCACACTAGAATTTGTGTAGGAAAATTTCCTAATAAAATATATTACAAGCAAACATAAGAAATGAAACAAAATCACGAAAATATGCAAAATTTTTGATTGCTACAGTAACGGTTCGCTACAGTACGGTTCGCTACAGTAACGTTGACTGCTACAGTACCGTTGACTGCCGACACTACAGTAATTGCTACAGTAACTCAAAAAAATTTTCAAAACTTTCTGGTTGCTACAGTAAATTCGAGTTTGCAGAAACTTTCCCATAAAATTCATCCTTTCCTTTCTTGATTTAAAACCAGAATCTCAACTCTTTTAACTGACTATAACTCAATCCTAACTCAAATATAACCTCCAAAACAACTAAGATTCATGAATTATCATCAAAATCTTCAAGAACAAAACCTCCTCTAATCTTCCATATAAACTTAGATTTAAGGAAAATAATGAGATTAAAGCTTACCTTTGATCCTTACAAAGCTTTTGAACCGAACAATTAATCAAAATTCTGAAGATCAAGGAAAGGACTTGAGAAGAAGATGAAGAACTGAGAGAGAAAAATTGTCACTGCTCCTTTTGCTTCGCTTCATAATCGTGAATTATGAGAGATTACTATTGAAGTTTTATTTTAAATATTTCTAATAGGTTATTGAATAACCCATGGGTATCCATAACCCAACATCCAAACCCATCCAGTCAATTTACAATTAATGGACTAATTGACAATTCTTAAACCACTTTTCCATGAATTTCACCATTCTAAGAATATATCCCACATGGTGCAAATATTCAGTTTGGTCATTTAACTCAATTTTCATAAATAATATTCAAAGAGAACAATTAAATATGAAAATTAAAAATGACCAAAATAAATAACTAAAGTAACGTTGTAAAATTCTAAAATACTCTCAAGCTAATTATATTCCGAAATTAACGGGTATTACATTCCAGTATACAGTACTATTTATCTATATGACACTAATCACGTATACAGTACTATTCACATATATAATCATCATATCAAGTACTAAATGTGGATTGAACATAAGAGGAAACTAGAAAGGAATTTGTGGGAAAAATTGATGTTTTATGTGAGAAAATAGATTTAGAGACTAAAATGAAAAGAATCTTAAAGGTTTGGGAGAAAGAATAATTTTCGTTTTAGTTCCCAATAGTAACCAAAGTTCAACCGCCTCATGCAAAACTGTGTGGCAAATAGTAAACTGAATTATTAAAATGCATAATAAATTAAACTATTAGCGTATAGTAAATTAAATATTTTATTAGCGTATAGTAAATTAAATATTCTATTAGCGCATAATATTAAATAGTATCATTGACTTTTCTTATAAATAGGTCTTTCCATTTCACTTCTAAATACACATCTTCAGCTTCTCTTCCTTCTTCTACTCAAATCTTTCTTTGCTCCAGTGTTAAGTCTCTGGTTCTAGGCCTTTCCTGCTCCCAAAGAAAGGAAATGTTCTTCTATGCTCTTTTCTTACAAGTACCTGAATGTTAATTCTTAGTATGCTTTGTAATTACAGAATTGACTAATCTTCCACATTAGAAATGAATTATCCTCGATTGCTTGAAAATTATTTTGATTACTGATTGCCGGAATATAGTGTAAACTACAAAGAATACATGTCTAGAAAATGTTTTGGCTAAGGAAAGAATTGGTACTTAAAAGTGTCTATTGTGACCCACCTCTTTTTCCTGAAAACTTACTTGATGTACTCTTTTAAAACTTGTATTCACTATTCTCGATATAAATAATAATAATACGTATGAATAGTACTTGTATATATTTTTGAGTAGTATAAAGGTTGAAGGAAAAGGAGAGAACAAAACGTTCCAATTGAAGTGTGTGGCGAGCCTTGGGTCTTCAATGGAATTTTGGACATCCTTTTCTTTAGTATAAAATGTAGAAATTTAGCTCGGACCTAAGGTGAAGAACGTAGCCTTACCTTGTTTACTTACTTTTTTAGGATTATTTTTCCTAGCAACTTTTACATTAATTATGTTATGAGTTTATAAGATGCTTATTGTGCATAAGTCCTTATATAATCGAGAATGTAATAAATATATTCGTATGTGGTTGTCGATTAGAGATGCATGATTGTCATGAGTCATGCATGAAAAATATTGATTATAAATTTTGTATTTGTATGCTAAGTGATAATTTATAAAGCAATCTTGTTGAGAACGGTTGCTAGTTGAAATTATATATGGTGAGTGAAGCATATGTTTATGTATATACATAGGCAATATTATGAATATTATGTGTGCATGTGATTGTGCCTTATGGATAACGTCTTCGGGGCGGAGTGTAAGTGATCATCTATGAACTTTCTCAAGATAGATTCTTTTTGACACATTTATTTCATAAAATATTAATATTATGAATATGAATATTTGTATGTTCATGCATCGACCGTATGTTTTTAGCATGCATAGTTGCTTGTATGTGAGGTAGGGTTATTTTATGGTAAGTCAAGTGGATCAGACTCATCCTCTTACAGTTTTAGGTATAGAAGACTCTTTAATTTAATGACATGTGCGCCAAGAGTACATCCCCTTTGTTCGGGGTATGGTAACAATTTATTTATGTATTTCAATTGTCTTAGAAGCTCTGTAATTGGATAGGTCACATACTGCTACATAGAATAATTAAGCGTTTTGTGTGGGGAAACAAATAAGAAAAGTGTAACAAAAACTTGAGAATTTATTTTATGAAATTGTATGAAGACTTATTCATATTTTCTTTGAGTGGTTATGAGAAGAAAAAAGATTCTCTTGTTTTATTTCTTCATTTATGTAATTTAAATTGATTAAATTTAAAGTAATAATGGGATAAGGAATAAAATAATAATGACTTTAAAGGAAAAGTAGGCTTATGAAGGTGTGGGTTTGGACACTGTTCGCACTAGTCACGAGCTCGAATTAAGGGTGTGATAGAAGAGGAGTTTGGCTCTTCTATTTGACCAACATCCTACTTGGCCAAGCAAGCTCTTTTGATCGAGATTGACAGATAGAGTCAATGTGCGGTCTATTAGACGACCTATACTTAGTTAATTATTAAGATAGAAAATGCTTTTTCCTTTAAATTTATGGAGATAGGCCCATTGCTTTTTTTTTTTGGTTAATTGTTTTCCAGGGATGGGGTTGGAGATGAATAGGGCCATGCTATGTTCTTTTTCTTCATTTTTTATTGTGTCATGAACCAACTTTGGGTCAGAATTAGTATCTCTAATGGGCCATTGCCTTTTTTGGGTCAACAAAATGGGCTTGAAGCCCAACAAATAACAGTAAAACAAAGCTAGATAGTGGTGCAAACATACTAATCAACAAAAGATCCTAGACTTGCCCAACTAGCAAGATAATTCTTCTCTAAAAGAAGGAAAAAAAAAACTTTCACAATGGAAAGTAGATGTCTTCTGCACAAGAAAAAGAAAAAAAAAACACCTACAATGAGAAGGAGACAAAACAAAACATAAAGACAGGGAAAAAAAAAACTAATGAAGGAATGAGGAAATCGAGGGCTGTAGCTGTTGAGGACTAGCAACCTCCAAATCAACTAAAAAATTTTACTTTTGTTCCTTCGCCTAGCTTGTTTCTAAATTACCTATGATGTGCCAGGATATCATTTCATATATATATATATATATATATATATGTATCAAAATAGATTAATCAATCGCTCAAAGATATAAAAACTTCTCTTATAATCTTTGAAAGATTTTAAAAATTAAATTTATTAGTCCTCAAAAAAATTTACAAAAAAACTAAAAAGTCCTTTGATGTTTATACGAGCCACATTAAAAGGTCCTTAATACATAGAACATATTATGTCTAGGAGAATAAGGATTCACACAAAACATATAGAAAGTTATAAAAAAATAGAATATTCCTACTTTGTTAAATTCTATCAACATTCCTAATAGCGATGCAAAATTTTCATTTCATTGATTCTAACAATACAAATTTAAGTTACAATTTCTAATTTCAAACATATATAAGAACACATTGACATACAAATCAAGCGTTTTATTACATCAGTTGAATTGAATATTTTATTCAATTATTGTAGCATAACCTTGAATCTATGCAACATAACGTCCAAATCCATTTCGTTGAATTGTAGTAGTATAACATTGAATCCTAGTAGTTTAACATTCAAGCAGAAATCTATGCTAAATGAGAGGGTAGTTCACCATTACCATAGAGCATGAGCATTGTGCTTGAAATTTTGGAAATTTGAAAAGTTTGACTATGAGGGATAGTTCACCATATAATTGATGGAGCCCAGTTATTTTCTACTTGATAGATGATATTTATTAACTAACTATTTCTTTTCCTTGATGGAACCTAATTTATAATTGTTATTTTCTGCTTCAATGAAATGGTAACTTAGATTTCTGCTTGAAAGTTATGCTATTGAAATTTAATGACATGGAATTCAATGTTTGTAGCTAGATGTCAGATATGGTAACTTCAACTAATGTTAAAAATACTTAATTTGTATGTTAATGTGTGTGTGTGCGTATAGGTACAATAACTTAGATTTGTATTGTTAGAATCAATGAAATATAAATTTACACTGTTGTTATGAATATTTTTGGAGTTTACCAACATATATAGGCATATTTTTTGTAGCTTCCTACATATTTTGTCCGGATCCTTATTCTCGTAGGCATAGTATGTTCTATATATTAAGGATCTTTTAGTGGTTTGTGGAATCTTTTGAAGACTAATATGTATAGTTTTTAAAATCTTTTAGAGACTAATATGAGAACTTTTAAAATCTTTTAGGAACTAATTAGTCTATTTTGACACATATATGGAACAACAACATAATGTCGCAAGCAAAATGATGTTGTTTTTATTAACATGGAGACCCACTAATGCTACATTATCATTTAATGGGACACGTAGGCATATAACCTAATAGTGGAAGCTCAAGTTTGGACTAACAAATATAACAATTTCAACTTTTAAAAATTAATTAGAATAATACGAATCTCTTAAGAACTGAACAATAAGAAATGATATCTTTAAGGATTGAAAAATGTGTTTAGTCTTATATTTTTATACTTTAATTAGGTCAATGAAAGAATATTTTAGTAAAAATGTAGTATTATATTACTAAACATAGAAAAAAAAAATTATAAGAAATTTTTGGACGTAGAAAAAAAAAACTGTTTAGTCGAATTTTTTGGTCAAGAAAAAATGTAAAACTTATTCATGAATTGCAGGCCCAAAGCGACAAGCCGTCAACCCTAGCAGAGCTTGATGGGTCATTGCTTGTGGACAAATTGTAAAACGGTTTTATTCTTTTTTTGGGACAACTTTTTTTATTTCTGTTCAGCGTGGAGTTTAGAAAGGGCTACTTTATACTCCGGGCTTACAGTGTCAAATCCTTAAATAAACAATAAACAGAAAACATCTTTTTTTGGTCAAAAACAGAAAACATTTAAAAGCCCATCATTCACATTTAGTTTGGTCCAACATTGTGTTTCTGGTCCCAAATTACGTTACCCAATTCCTCTGCAACGCGTAATGACGTCTTCAGTAGTTACCACTAAACAACATGAATGACCCCAAACTAAAATAAAAAATAAAAATGAAAAGCAACACGAAACAACAAAGACATGAGAACAAAATTAGGGGTGATTATTGAATCATGTGAACATGCTTAATTTAAAACAACAATTGAGTTGTGTTGGTGAGTTGGTTTTATTTTATTTTTTTTAAATTTGCCAATTATTAATTTGGATAACGAGTTGATAAACTTTTAATTTGTCAAATTCAAAGAAATCCACGAAGCCGCCTAATTTTATTATTATTTTTTTATTGTAATACTTCTAAGTTATGTACTTATGTTATGTGTAAAATATTTATGATTTAATTAGTATACTATTTAGTTTCTTTTGTAACATTAATGAACTCGATATTAAATTATAGATAAGATTTTATTCTAAAAAACATATAATTATATGAGACATAATTTTATTATTCTGTTTTTATTTTTAATTTAATATTTTAAACCAAGTCTATTATTCTTAAAAAAAAACTAAACTTACAATCTGAACCGAACCAACTTATTTGACAATGAGTTGGATTGGTTCGAATTAAGTGAGTGAAAATATTTTTTTTTTGGAGATAATGACCAAAAGGGCTAAGGTAACTTATATTAATAAAATGTTGATAATTTGATTTGCTAGATGCAACATTGGCCATGAAATAAAAAATTGAGACAACAACAAAAAGGAAAAAAGCTCTCAAAAACTTTTGAGGC
This sequence comes from Biancaea sappan, assembly GCA_037074585.1. Taxonomy (NCBI): domain Eukaryota; kingdom Viridiplantae; phylum Streptophyta; class Magnoliopsida; order Fabales; family Fabaceae; genus Biancaea; species Biancaea sappan. Next base: position 89,180,589 of record CM073490.1, on the reverse strand, counting down.
ATATGAAGGGATCTAGAGAATAAAACTGGAAAATCTGAAGTCGTTTTTCCTATTCTCACTCGGATCAGATGTTGACAAAGTGTTAGCATATTTTAACTAATAATTAATTCTGTTTTCTCTAAAAACACTTGTAGTCTCAAAGCTTCGGAGAGTAAACCAATAAGCACCATCTCGATTTTTATCTTCAGCATATCATCATAAGCCATGCCATCTTTAAATTTTCGCAAATCATCATTATTGATCAAAGCGGAGGGGACAAAAGGAGTATATGCAGCCAAGATTAAAAAAGTGCTCATGTAAAGGCGCAAAATACTCATAAATAGACACATGTGCATAGGTCTGGTCCCCAAGATCCATCTGTTCACAATGTCCAATAGCCCCTTCGTCCGCCACTGTGGACGAGTTGATTGTAGCCATAGAAAAAGAAGCGCAGAGTCTCCAAACAGATGGACTACGAGGATTACATATGATTGCAGTAGATATACAGGCTTGATGATAAGACTTGTGAGGATCACCATAGCCGGATAGATCGTGACCGAGAAAATTACAACAGATGACTTGAAAACATGAAAAAGTAACTAGAACTCACTTTAGAAGAAAAAGATTAGAAAATTACCATTCGAGAGAGAAAGCTACACGGAAGGGACGTGGAACCATCACCTATTCAAAAAAAACTACACGGAGGAGATAGAGAGTTACAACTCGAGAGAACTCTATGCAAGGGAGACCATTGAAAAAGAAAAAATTGTAGAAGATTTAGTTAAGGGGAGACTTTCGGCTAAAAATATCTTAATCTAAACTAACTTAACTCAATATTTTATAATTGGTTTGATTTCTAAAATCTCCGAAATCCAACACCTTGACACCTAAATAAAACTATTTTTGGGCTGATTGAAGCCCATCGACTTTTTTTGACCTTTCATTTTCAAAAAATCTATGATCTTTTATTTTGTGCGCTTTCGTTTCCCTCGGTTTTATTTTGATTTTTCCGACAAAAATAATGAAATTTTTTATGAAAAAAACAATCCTATTTGAATTCCAGTTTTATCGGGGACATCCTATTTAAATTCGATGGCCTTTCACTGAGATAAAGGGCATTCTGGTAAATGCACAGGCCAGGGCTCCAATATTTGCGTACGCCAAGACACTGACGGAGCACAAGGACATCGTCGTCGTCTTCATCTTCTTCAACACTCTCTCTGCTTCACTCTATCCCTTCGCTTCGCCGAGTGACTAAACGCCATGGCTATTATGTCTGCGGGACTCTTCTCCACCTTCCTCGCCGGCGAAACGGCGTCGTTCGCCGCCCTCTCTCAGAGCAGGTTCGCGCACTCTCCTGCTAACTTGCGCATGGTGCGAACTGTCACCTCCGCCACGGTGTCTCAGCCTCCTACCGGAAAGCAGCCTCGTGGCATCATGAAGCCGCGCAGAATCTCGCCAGAAATGCAAGCCCTAGTTGGGGTTCCAGAAATTTCTCGAACCCAAGCCCTCAAGCAGATTTGGGCTTACATTAAGGAGAACAATCTTCAGGTTAAATGTCCTTTCTTTTTGTTGATTTTACCTTTTTGTCCTCCAATTGTTTAACTTTATGATGTGGTTTTAGCTTCTGAGGCTGATTGTTCTTCAAAGTTGATACCTTTTTTTAATATTTTAATTATATACCCTTCTCTCTGTCTCTAGTGGTTTTCTTCTGCTACGGTTAAACACCCGCCTTTTCTTAAAAAAATAAAAATCTTGATGTGCTCTTATACCCCCTCTTGATGCTTAATACTCTCCACGTTAAGTTTCATATTTTGCATTACTACCCAGTGGTTCATTCTTTTGTAAGTGGAAGCCTGAGATTTATTGACTTTCAGGTTGGAAACTGTGTTGTCTGAAACTAAGAAGTCTTGTTGTCTTTGGACGCTTCTGAGATTTATTGAATTTTGTATAATTTTGCAATCAAACCATTGAAGGATTCAACTATTTGACTCATTTTCCAAGTATAATTATTTTGGGTGGGGTTTAGCTTCTGACTCCATGTAGGGTGTATGGTTATGATTTATGTACCTGAGGTTCAGTTTGAGTGGACTTGTGACTGTTCTGTCTTACTATTTTACTCTATCTGGAACCAGTTTGTTATAGGATATATGTTTTTCAATCACTAATAAACATATGTAGTTTTGTTTTGGATTTTATGATTGATGAGTAGATGCTTGAACTAGCCATTGGAGTGGAGTTAGAATTATGCATGTTAAATTGATCTCCTGTGAGTCTGAATCTAGTGTAAAATTTGATATCTTTAAATTAGGTGTTGAAGTCCATTTTTTTGATGGAGGGTATTGTCAGTTTCTTTCTAGATTGGTCTTAGTTGTACTATTTCAGGTACATTATTATATAAGAATTCTCACTCAGTTTACTTATAACTCTTTTGAATAGTCGGAAATTATATGTATTATGAATATTTTCCTCTCAAGTGTCGTTGCTTTAGTTTATTTTCAATTGTTTTTTCCTGTGTGAAAAATGCTTGGTTGGTCACCTGATAAAACTAATTTTACAATGATAGTTGGGCTTTGATTCGAAATCCTTCATGTATGACTTAATATCTTGTGTTAATATATGCCTACTTTTTGTAGTTATTTGCAATCACAAGAAGTGCAGACTTGAATGGCTTATATGTGCAGATACAAAAGAAATAATGAAGAGCCAGAGATACAAAAGAAAAAGTAACCCAAAAAGAAAAAAGGAGGACAAGAAATCCTTGTAGAAAATACAAATTAAAAGCAAAACCAACCCACAAAGGAACATGGCTAATACAACAAAGTCCTCTAGTTCTTATAAATATCTACGAAAGACATCCCCTTAAACAGTCAAATGGCCATCAAGCATTTTAACATAATCTCTAAAATATTATATTTGTCTCAATTTATTCTTTTTAATTGTTAAATCACATAATCTACATTTAAAATGTTTTGTTTGACAAAAATATGGACTAAATTGAAGTAAATACAATATTTTAAGGACCAAACTATTAATTTTCTCATTAAAATATCAGCCAACTTGCAAATGAAGCCGATGCCGGAACGAATGCATTTCATTTGCGTGTAAAACATGAAATTTACTATATACCTCCATGAATCAGTAGGTTTTCTGGATGTTGAATTTAATTTTCTAGTGCGATGATGCATCATTCCAAGAGTATAATGAATTGTTAGTGCGGGCATTTACATATGTATTATGCTTACAATTAGTCTTACCTTGGTTTTTCCTTTTAATTCTGACAGGATCCTCAAAACAAGAAGATCATCATCTGTGATGAGAAGCTGAAGAAGATATTTGCAGGGAAAGATCAAATTGGATTTCTTGAGGTGGCTGGTTTGATCAGCCCTCACTTCCTTAAATGAAAGCTAGTGAAATTAGCTAAGTAGCTTGCCGATTGTTCATGAAGACAAGACAATGTTTTGTGGGCAGGTCATATGTTTTGGCTCATGGAACTTGCAGAATTTGAATATTATGTCCTGCTATTTAGTAGCCTTTTATTTTTTATTTTTTTGTTTTTTTGTTTTTAAGTGTTTAGACTACAGAACAAGCTTTGTGTTTGAGGAAAGTAGGTTCTTCAAGAGGCGTTAGTACTATCCTGTAGTTTCTATTCGACATCTGTTTTATGCTGCTGCTCGTCCCCACTCGTCCTTTTTGAGTAAATTATTAATTTAATTTTTAAAAGATTATAGATGTTTTAATTTAATTTATAAAAGATCGAGTTTTTAAACAGTTTTAATTTGATCTTTATTTTTGTTAAAATATTTTTTAATAATGAAAATTTTAAGATTTAGTAATAATAAATTTTATGATTTAATAATAAAAATGATTAAATTAAATTAAATATAATATTTTGTGAATTAAATTAAAACACATTGCAGTTGTCTTGGTGAAAAGGCAATTCAGCGTACAAATCAAGCCAATCTAGCTCCATGAAAATTTCGCAGGTCTCATACATTTCTAATCTATAAGAACAGAAGGCTATAGTATTAAACCAAAAATAGATACAATGTTCCATGACCTGATAATGTCTTCATATGCAAAACAGAGTTTGGATATTTTTTTTAGTATCAAACTGAGAGTCTAGTTTACGAGTTGTTACCGTCTTGTTTATATGGAAGGAAGAATATTTAGAGGAAAAACATACTATTTCAATAATTTATTTCAAATTTTCTTATCCATTTCAAAACGAATAATTATGATTCGCAAATTAGACACACTATTTGGTACTAAAAAATGGCAGAATCCAAACTCAAAAATACTTACATTATACAAGAAGACCTATAGTTTGGAAAGCAACAAGGCTAGCTCCTCATCAGACACCTTAACCTCGATATGAGCTCCCAGTGATGCAGCAAGTCTAGCAGCTAACTGATGTTTACACTGTGACAAACACAAATGCATTTTGCATACAAAGATAATAGAGGTTTATAATGATATGAAGATAAGGTAGTAATGGAGAAGCAGGGATCTGGCCTTACACAAAGCTGTTCTCTTCTGTTTACAACGTCATAAAAGAAGGAATAACAAGAGCAAAAGTTCTCAGGAAAACACAGATACTCCTCTTTTCTTCGGGACTCTCCCATGACCTGAGAGCAGAAGGGTGAAAGCATGACAAAGACTGAAAAAAACTAAATGGAATAGATTACTAAATGGAATAGATTACTAATTTAGTTCATGGAATATTATAACTTTTTTTTTAAATTAATATTTGAAAAATCAAGTGTTTTAATTTAGTTTATAAAAGATTACATTTATTTTAATTTGATCATTTTTGTTGTTAAGTACAAAATTTACAATTACTAAATTTTAAAATTTTCGTTACTATAAGTTGTTTTGACAAAAAAAAAAGATTAAATTGAAATAAATATGATATTTTAGATATTAAATTAAGAAGTTTAATTTTTTAGGAATTAAATTGAGATAATTCTAATTTTTTGAGATCCAAATCAATAATTTATTCCAAATAAATGGTTTCTTATTTTTTTTTTGGCCAAATTGAACCCCAGCTCTCTTTTATAAACGATCTAATGTTTGTAACCAATTTTTATCCGAAGTGCATTTCTTTAATTCTTTAAGTTTTTTTCTCAGAATTGTTAAATAAAAATATAATATGTAGTTTGACTATTTCCCAAAAAAAAAAATCTTTTACGTGTCAAAAGTTTTATCTGAAGAGTATTATAAATCTAAAAAAACTCTCTTATCTTTACTGGTGATAATTTTATGAAGAGAAAGAGAGCCTTTTTATCATAGGCAAAACTTTAGTAAAATTAAGTGTTTGATTATCAAATTTTTCAATAAAAGTATAATATTGAAGATATATTTTTATGACTTTATATTATAGTGCTGAGCTAGACAAAATATTCATGAATTACATTCTTATTGAAAAATTTGACAACAAACATATATCAGGTACATCTAAGTTTTACCCTCTTACCATTAGCTGCATTAAATTTTCACTGCACTCCTCAAAACCCAAAATGATTTTTTCTTTTTTGGGTGAAGTGGAGACATGATAGAAAGCAGACATAATGCCATGGCAAAATGACTAAATGAGCAGTGGCCAAGCGAATATTATGATATGCTGGTTCATGTTTAATAAAAGGGTAAAGTACTAACTTGGTGGTCAAAAGAGTACAATTGCCTTGATTTAATCTTTTCAAGTGTTTTAGTTTAATTTTTAAAAAATTATATTTATTTTAATATACTTTTTTTTTGTCAAAGTCACTTTTAATAAAGAAAAAATTGAGATTTAAAAAATAAAATTTTGTGATTTAACATCAAGAAAGACTAAATTAAAAAAATATAATTTTTTAAAAATTAAATTAAAATATTTAATCTCTTAACTAGCAAATTTAGAAAATTGTAGTCCCTTTTAAGTCTAAACCACTGATTTACTCTTAATAGAAATGTCAAATACCATACAGCTCTATCAGTGCATCCTAATTCCTCAGTCTCTTGAAGACGATAAGACATGTTATCGTGCATTCAACATGGGGCAAAGCTAGAAGCCAGCGATGGAATCAAACCTGGAAGATGGATCTTCCGCTGGGCTCCCCAGAAATCCTCTTGACACCTCTTTGATCCACAATCTTAGTCGCTCGCTCAAAGTTCTTGCCAAATATGAAATGCAAACTGGATTTGTAATCAAACGATTCAAACACAAGTGAGCCCCCACTGTTGAACGAACGAGTCAAAAGAAAAACACAACAGAAAATAGAAATTTACTCACGTCCAAAGATGATCGTCGGACACTATAGTTCGGTAGGAATCATCAAATCCCGCGTTCGGTGTGCAAAATCAATAATCAATAATCTGCATCTGCAAATCAATTAAACAGGTTTTGGAGAGAGAAAGAGAGAGAGAGGAACCTGATCGTTTCGACTCAATTTCCTTCCACGTTGCCTCCGCCACCAAACCGCTCGCACTCATCTTCTTCACTTTTGACCGTGTCTGTGATTTTCTTCTGCGAGTTGTGGTATGATTTGGTTTGATTGGTTTGTGGATTTCAAAGGGCTTATCAATCTGGAATGGATGCTACGAGCGTGATTTGGAAGGAAAAGAGTCCACGAAGAGAATGACAACTGTGGAACGTGCACTACGTGTTTGATTTAATGCCTAAATGAATTCGGATGTTTTCGGGTAATATATGAACATGTACGAAGACAAAAATATAAAGAGTAGTGAGTTCTTACTTAAATAATGGTTTTATGTATGACTCTCTCACATTCTTTACTTTATTTTAAAGTTTTTTTAAAAGTAAGTTTAATAGATTTTCACTAATTTAATTTGACTTTATTCGAATTATTAAAGTGTATAATTTTTTTGGTGATGATTTTTTTATTTACAGAATTTAAATTTGAGATATTATTTAATAAAAACAAATGTCGAATTATTTGACCTAACTAAATTTTGATTATTTTTTAGAGTTTAAAAAAATCGTATATGCAACGATTTAGGGATATATGTTATATACATTATATGGCGAAAACCAATATTAATATATTTAATATATACATGAAGAATATCTTAACCTTAATGTTAAAAATACACACTCTGCTCATTAGGATTTTTATTTTCTTCTTTACACGCATATTTGTTATTCTTTTTCCAATAATTATTGATCTATCTTTTAGGATTATTGTCCATTTAGCTGCAAGCCACACAGTTACCCCTGTTTTTGCTTTTTATTTATTCGTTTGAGAAAAATCTTTTGTTATACATAATACTGTCAAAAGTCCTCTCCTCCTACACTTAGAGCGAGTTTAGAAAGAAAAAGTCTAAATAGATTAACTTGTGTAACTCATGGGCTAAACGGACTCACCTTGCAGGCCACCTTGCTTTCTTTCTTTTTTTTTTTTTTGAATTGCAAAACCTCATTTAATTTCCTTTCAAATTTCATAACCCTATATTTAATAAATATAACAAATTTAAGTAAATGAGAATAGAAATTTCAAATTTACATATAATAATATAGTAATAATACTATTAATGAAATTTTTTTTGGGTCAAAATACTGTTAATAATATTAAATTTTGTTATAACAGTGTTAATAAATGTAATATTAAATTAATCCCATTGTAAAACTTGTCTTTTAGTTTTTTTGTATGTATGGTGAATGGAGAGAGCACATTTTAGAAGAACTTGTCTAAGGGTGTGTTTGGGAGCTTGGTGAATTAAACGTGGGTGGGATAAACTAGATTTGATTGAATGTGGTTGGAGAAAACTAGGTTTGAATAAATGTGATTTATGTTTGGGAGATATTTGGGCAAACGTGGTTTGAAGCAGATAAACGTGGTTTGGTGTAGGAACATGATGTTTGGATGTTAGTGTGTAAACGTGGTTTGAGATGTATAATTATCAGAAAAGGCATAATTTTTTATTTAATTTTTGATGTAACATTATTATTTATTGTCATTTATTTAAAAGGAAACTTAAATTTTTTGTTTATTTGTCTAATATTATTAATTAATCACTAATGAATCATTTTATTAATAAATTAATTTTTTATTTTGTAATTACTAATTAAAAATTTAATTAATCACTAATTATTCACAGTAATTTAAAGATCTCTAATTAAATTTCAAAACATTTTTATTCTCTATTAAATTAATTTTATCTCTAACTAAATTTCAATACAATTTTTTTCTTTTCAATTAAATTAATTTTATCTCAATTAAAATTAATGAAAATAAGCTTATAATAATTTAATTAAAACAAATTTCTCATTAATTTGACAAATTAAATTAATTAAATTAAACTATAATTTTTAATGCTATTTAAAAAATTATGAATTTAATTGTATAATAATAAATTAAGAGATTCATTTTCAAAATAAATAAAATAATTTATTTTATAAATGACGATTAATTATTTTATATATGCTCTATCATTTAATCCCTAATAATGTTTTTAATATGGTCCATTTCACTTGATTTAAGATTATATTTAATTTCATCTAGATCCTTAGTTTCAGAATATATTTTATTTTGAATTTAAATCAATCTCTGTAAACTTTTTAGTTTATTCAGTTAGGTCCTAAATCGAAAATTTTCTTTTGCCTTTTGCTTAATTTAAGAACATATTTAACTTCATCTAAATCCCTAGTTCTAGAATATATTTTGTTTTGAATTTAAATCGACCCCTATAAACTTTTTAATTCTTTTAGTTAGGTCCTAGATCAAAAATTTTATTTTGTCTTTCACTTAATTTAAGATCATATCTAACTTCATCTAAGTCCCTAGTTCCAGAATATATTTAGTTTTTAATTTAAATCAACCCCTATAAACTTTTTATTTTATGCACTTTAGTCCCTGTCAAAATTTTTCCTTCTGTTCTTTACTTGATTTGATCTCATATTTCACTTCATCTAGGACCCTAGATTAAGAATATATATTTTTTCAAAATTAAATCGAAACCAGTAAACTTTTTATAAATTGCACTTTAGTCCCTACTGCAACTTTTTTCTAGTTTTCTCTACTTTTCTCTTGGGTTTGGCTTCCAGATCAACCCAGAATTTCCTTTTAACTTATTTGAAGATTCATTATATCATTTTAGACCACAATTATGAAAGAAAATGAATCACATTAAGTGTTTTGAAAATTTTCAATGGTTTGAAAACATTCCTCTGTTTTGGGAGCAAGAAACCGAGCAAAGGAAAGGAAAGCAAAGGTTGCATGAGAGAGAAGCATTAGAAAATGGGAAGGCAGTGCAAAAATCCATCAAATTCCTCTGGCCAACCACCATGGTTACAAAGCTGCAAACGTAGATGAAATCTACCGTAGTTGTGTGCAACGCTGTGCCAAACATTATCATATTTCTTCAAACCCCATTTAGATATCCTCAACCTTGTTTCCCTCGCCGCCAACGCAACCCCAAACATGCACTAAGACAACTTCGAAAATCTTCTGTTTAGCATATCCAAGACCTTAGTGGCACATATGCTCAAATTTGTAACTTTATATATACTTAATATATGAAAACATTATGTTACTTCTGGCTTAAATTTGGAACGATTCATATACCTTTTGTTATAGATGTGATTTAATTATTTTTTATTTAAATAACTGAAATTATTTTACCACTTTTTTTAAAACTTAATTAATTAAATATATATTTTTTATAAAAAATAAAAAGTGGCTTGCAGACAACCTATTTAATCTTACAAGCCATAATTGATGGATTGGAACAGGCCTATATAGGCTTGTTAATTAAACGACTTGGCCTGACTCATTTAATGATCGGTTTGTAACGGATCAGGCCGGACAACCCATTAGTTATGTCCCTTTTAATAGATTGAGAAATTTTATAATTCAACTTTTTTTTAGTATTTTTATTTTATTTTAATAAGAACTTTTAAAATTTCTTTTTTAACTAAGAATTTTATGAAATTATAAAATTGTAAGACGCCATATACAACATGGATAATCGTGATTGTTTAGTTATTTACCCTCCATTGTCTTTTTTTTTTCATTCTTCTTTTTGTAAAATTCTTCACGGTCTTTTTTTTTTAAATCAAGTCTGTTTGTTCGTTTATTTTTTTTATATAAATTGTCGTTTGAATCAAGAACTATTTTGCTCATTAAAATTATGTTATACACCAATTTATAGCACCAAGAAGCATTTACATTATTTCATTAAAAAAAAGTATTTACATTAATTAACTGTATCGAACTACCAATTTTGAAACTTGAATCAGTAGAGAAATACAATCTTCCATATTTACACTTCAGAGGAACAATTGAATTGAATTTTAGAGATTTATGCGGTTAGTTTATGTAAATATCTTGTCTAGAATACTAATTTGATGCAAAGAATATATTTCAAGCACCAAAAATACTAAATTTTTTCTTTTCATTTTGATAGTTTCTACAAGCCATGTGACAGTTTCATGTTTTCTACAGTAGTATAGATATATATATATATATATATATATATATATATATATATATATATATATTTTTTTTTTTTTTTAAAGGATATTCTCTCATCTAATATCACCAACACTATGGGAAGGATATCAATGTGATGACTAACTAATCAAATTGAAGTTTATTCATACTCTCTCAAAGTTTAGCAAAATTAAGAGGTATCCGCAACGAAGGAGACTAAGAAAGTATGTACAGAAGAGCTTATCTGCAGACAGCTGAAATGAGCATACTCTGCTCTGCTTCATCCTCCGCGTTCAGGGAGAAGATATCTACAGGGGCACTCGTGCAGCCTTGAGCCTTTCTCTTCGCGTTACGTTTAGAAGATCCCTTGTGTTGATCAAGATACATTACAATAACAGTTATGTCATCATGGAAAAGTCTTCTCACTCCCTTGTCTATTTTCTTCATGTCATCATATCTCATCTCCCTCTTCTTCGCTGCTTCATGAAGAGCAGCTCTCACCAATCTCCTGGCAATTCCCTGCAAGATCCAGAACCACAAGTCAAAATCTATTTAGGAGTTCTATAGTACAGTGATCTTGAAGAGTATACAGAGTTATCTCATAAATAAGAGAAGGAACTTACTGCTCTTGGATATTTGTAAACAATTTCAACTGCTGCTTGATCACTTAATTGTTCCCAAAGGCCATCTGATGCAAATATCAGGAATAAATCTTGTGGCTCAAGCTCCCTAACAATCACCGCTGGTTCAGCTGTAATTACAGGACGCTTTAAAGGAATAGGGTTTCCAAATTTCTGAAAAACTGGATCGGTATAACAATCAGGGTTCTTAAGATACACGTCGCCAATAGATCTTGACACCTGCAAAGCAAAAAGGTTTAAATTAGCTTCCCAGACCCTTTCATTTACAGTTGTTTAGGTTTCTGTAAACTGACACATGAAATGAAAAGGTTGACATGTTTAGTTTTTATCACATTTACATTAAATGCTGGAGTACATCAAGTCCATGATAACCATAGAATTTTGTCAAAAAAAAATTGTAATTTAACCCCACTAACACTACAAGAGACAGAAGTAAGGTGTATCGGCTTCTTCTTCAAAACATAAGAACTATCCCGTTAAATGTAAAAGATGTCAACATCTTTTAGATCCTCAGAATATGAAATATATAAGAAAGTTCAAAAGCTCTCAACAGAATCTACAAAGATATAAAACATATATATAGCTCAGGGTAAACAAGAAAAGGTTATTCCATACTCCACTATGATTACAATCAGATGTTATACATTGGCTACAATGATCATAGACTACTGTAATGATATATAAACAGATAACTAGAGTAAGTAAAATCAGACCGTCTATCTTATTTTCAACACAAATTTGAAATTAAGCAGACCTTCACCAAGTATATTTGAATGAATAGTGAAGTTACGAAGAAACTAAAGAAGCAAATCAAGGACAAGAAATGTCATATACCTGTATAATGCCCTTAATCCTCCAACTTCCACGGTTAAAAACCACAATATGTGCATCATCAGGATGAAGGGATTCAACCTCTTTCCTCACCTCCTCAACAGCTACATTATGATCAGTTGACAACCGGTGTGCCACCACCGGGCTTTTACGGTCATCCGAAGCTCTCCGGCCAAGAACTACTCTTGAGTCTCCAAGGTTCGCTACATACAATACATTATCAGAAATTGCACCAAGAAGACAACACGATCCTACTGCAGCGATTTGGGGACTTATATGCAACGATAGCTTCACCAAGTTCAAGAAATCATCCTCAATAGCCTTAAACGCCTTCTTTATCACCTCCACAGACAATCCCCCATTTTCAGATGCAAATTCTGCAATCAAAGTAACACATAAGTGTTGACAATCACACAAACTCAACCATAAATTATAATTCACGAACTACGAATAGAAATCTCAACGGAATTCTCCGAAATGATCAAGGAAAAAGGAAATTACTCTGCAAATAAGGAAATAGGCGTCTGTTGACGAATCTAGAAGCTTCAGGACCGCCATGGCCGTCGAAGACACCGATGTAAGTGGCAGTCGGAGTCGTCACGACTTGGCTCTGATCCTCGAGACTGAAATTGGCCTGAACGACCGCGATAGAGAAGTCGCCGGAGGCGCAAGGTTTCAAGTCCGTGTGCCAGAGCAAACCGTCGTTGCCACAACCATGCCGGCCGAAGCATCGCTCCAACATCCTATAGCACGAATGCAGCATCGCGTACATATACATATATATACAAAAAAAAACAGATCGCTATATATATATATATATATATACACACACACACACACAGTTATCAATAGATGAATGTGTTTACAACAAAATCGAAGGTAGATGTGTGTAATTCTGAGATTGGGATTGAAATTGTCAGAGATATGAAATTGAATGAAGCTGTGAACGTTGAGAGGTAAAATAGGTATTTGACGGAGACGATGATCACAGACAATTATGGGTGAAAGTCAGGAATAAAGAGCATAGTGGATGGAAGGTAATGCCGCGTATGAACGAACAAGACGGGCTAAAATGGTGCCTTCGATACTTCACGCGTACGTTATGTATCCGGTTATCTTTTCAAAACATCATGGTGATCTGGTTCTCGTCTCGGAAATCTCCTCTTCACTCTTTATAGCTGATCATTTTCCATATTTGTGGTTTCATTGAATTAAAACAATTTTTAGGACATTAATTATTTGTAGGTGATTAAATTATATATAATAAAATAAATTTAAATAAATAAATTTGATAAATTAATCATATCATATTAAATTAATTTTAAAAAAAATAAATTGTTATATAATTAGTATAATTGTTATATAATAACATTGCATTAAATGAATTTGAGAAAATGTAAGATAAATTTCTATATAATTGGTATATAATTTTTATATAATTACATTGAATGAATTTAAAAAAATTAAAATAAATTGATATATAATTATTACAATTGCTATATAATTAGTAAATTAGGTAAATTTTTTGATTAAAATATAATATATTATTCTTTGATAAATTAGTATTTATTATTTATAAATAATTAAATAATTAATTACTATATATTTTTTATATAAAAACTAACCTACTGTTATCGTGAAATGTTCATATATGATTGCTATATAATTATATATATATCTTTTATTAGTTATTTTAATAGTTAATAATTGATACTATTAATTACTATATTATTATTATTTATTAAATTTAATTTATTATGTTTGATATTCATGTTATATATATAAAATGTTATATAAATAAATGATCATTTTAATATACAAATACCTACATAAAATAGACTAAATCTTTGATATTAGCAGCCAAGAAAGGTAATAAATATAATATAAATTATAATATAAAAATAAAAAAATATGTGAAAATGAGAAGTTAAATAATTTTTTAATATTATTATTTGTCACATTATGGGAGACTAGTCCTAACTCCCGGTGGTATATTCATTTCAGGCTAGGCCCTAGTATTATGTATGCCCCTAAATTTTGACAGATATTTTAATTATAACTTAAAATTTTATTTTGTATTAATTATAATTCAACTATATCTTTGAGTCTAATATTATTTAAATATTTAATAACAAATGCTAACGTGACATTCTAACTTATACATATCAATGTTGAATTGTTTATTTTAAATGTGATAGCAAAAAAGAGAGATTTTAGAAATTCTATAAAGTCATTTTGATCATTTTAAGATAGTATTTTAGGTGACACATTTAAGGTAAATAATTTGATATTAATGTGTATAAGATAAGATATCACGTTAGTATTATAATCAAAACTAATTAAAAATATATAAATTACATAAAATAAAATTATAGATTATAATTAAAATACCGTTCGTATGAAGCCCTTGTCCTTCATGTTAATGTGCTTATTTGCATCCTTTAAATAACTATATGTCCAATATGTTAAAAGATTTGTATTAGTAATTACAAAAAAATATTGAAAATCTTTATAAACATATATAGGTCGCTGACATAAAAAATGTGTAAAAAAAAGTAGATTGATTCTAAAATTAATGAATATAAAATATTTTTGTCAAAAAAAAAAACAGATGGTTATATTAAGCTGAGAATGGACTCTAGCATGACGCCGTTAGATTTTGATAAACAACTGTTATACTGTAACAGAACATAGCGACAAAATTTATATCACTAAACTGACACAAGTAACGAGGTTTTCCATGACAATTTATTTCGGGAGATGTGTCTTTGATATCTTTTACATTAACTGCATGTAAGAAAAGAAAAAAAAAAGAAGAGGAAAGAAGAAAAAAAAATTTAATATGAGATATGAAAGAATAATAAAAAGTGAGTATTATTTTTTTTAGACAAATGGAAGGGAAGCATTCCATTCCTGGTCTGAAGGGACAACAAATAGGCCGTAAATTAATTTTCAGTTTCCTTAAAATTTATAAAGTCGCACTTTTTCTGGGTTTGATTCATATATGAATCTCTCATGTATTAACCCAAAAGAATAATTTGTCTTTAAAAAGTTATACATTAATTAATCATTTGCTTTTAAAATTTTATAAATACATTATTCATTAATAATATGTCTTTTTTTCAGACTAAGATTATGTAACTCTTTCACCAACGCTTAGGAAAAAGGAATAGGATGATGTAGATCTAGTCACCACATTTGTTATTGAAGAGAAATAGAATGGGCTTCAATCTAGTGGTAAGTTTTCAATAAAAATATTTTAATTATTTTTGAAAATTTATTATAAATTTAAGAACTTCCAAAGACATATTCAGTTGAGGATATTTTTTCATTAAAAAAAATCCTATAACAAATGTGCATAAATTATTCTGAAAAAAAGGGCTTTTAATTCCTAAAAAATTAGATTACACCAATAATAAAATTTTGTTTTGTTGCGCAACACACTAGAGATACAAAAGCTAAAGGTTAAATTGCATAAAACTCTATGAACTTAGAAGTTAGTGTATTTTATTCTCCTTAACTTTTAAACTCCGCAAAGAAAAAATCTCATCTTTTAATGTTGTTGTTAATTGATCGTTAGCAATAATCATGTCATCAAAATAATGTATAATCAAATACAATTTGTCTGTGTATGATGAGGTGATAGGGATAATTATAACATTTTAACAATAAGAATTGATTTGATAAAATAAACACATGATATTTTTTTCTTTGAAAAACAAAAGGCAAAACATAACATATTAAAGGAATAATAGTTAGTTCCTGTCAACGAAGAGAAAATTACAAATCTCTCACTAATTTCCTTATAATCCAGAATTACATACAAGGACATGGAAAATCAAAGCTAAAAGACCAAAAATTAAGAAGTTACTACATCTTCATGCCCATCGTCATCAACAATTTCATTGACCATGAAAGCCCCAAATAAAAACCCTGATTCACCCTTAGATACCAAACCAACAATTCTTCCAATCCTACCTATTGAAAGAAATATAAGCATTCATTAGAAATGTGTATGGGTGTATAATCATTTATTTGGGTGATTGTAGTGGTTGGTTTATTATTTCCTTCATTTATCCCTACCTACCAACTATATCGTCATTTACTTCATACTTGCCAACTACATTGTAATTAATGCATCTTTGTATATAAATAGAGATCTCTACTAATGGCTCCAATAAGCCACTTAGTTTATTCTTATCTTGCCAAGTTCTAAGTGTTACAGTTGTATTTCAACTTGGTATAAGAGCCAAGTTCTCATGGTTTCCTTGTTTGTGCATTTGTCCAACCTAGTTGTCCCATTGTTTGACCTTTGATCAATGTCATACTGACACGAGGTTCAGGAGGCTTAGACCAGCCTGTCCATCGAGTCCCATCGCTGAATTGCTGCACATGCCATCATGCACCATTTTTCTCTCTGTGTGTAAAGCTCATGCACACCTCTTGTTGACCCTAAGGCTTTATGTCATAAGTTTTGATGATGACAAATGTATTTGAAATGTAGCATTGATATATATAAAGGTTAATTATCATATACATGCTACAAGTATTTAAGCATGACTATGTTATTTAATGTGTAATGTCTTATACATTAATCATGCTATTTATCATGAATTGAACTAACCATTTGGTTTGTAAGTAAGATATATTTTATAGGTTGGTTCAAAACAAGAAGAGTGGGCATTGGATTGAAGAACAAGGAAAAGTAACATCATGCCTCACTCAAAGAAAGCAACATACAAGGACAAAGCTCCAAGAAATGAAGAATTAGAAGATTTGAAGTCTTGGAAGCTTGGATGCATCAAGATAGCCTATGTGTTTGCATTAGGTATATTTTATATAGGCTAGTATACTTGTGCAACTCAATGATTTAGATTTGCATACATTGGCTCAAGCATTTTAATCAAAAAGATAGTGAGATATGAAGTTTTACAAAAGTTAGTTTTTGACCTTTGGTCACTCCTTATATCATATCTCATAAATGAAAAATCAGTTTTTCAAGTATCTTAATCTCATTTGATAGTAGACTCAAATTTCTTTCCAACAGTATATTATTTATTCAAAACGGAGTCCAAATGAGAAATATATGACTATTTAAAATATAGTTTGAAAAACTGAAAGTTGATTTTACTGTACTAAAAAATTATTCTATTCTGACCTATAGTCAGTGTTTTGATTATATCTTTTAAATGAAAAATAATTTTTGAGTAAAACTTAGCTCATTTGAAACTAGACTCCAAGAGCTTTCCAATGATATATTATTTGTTTAAAACGGAGTTCAAATGAAGGAGTTATGAATTTTTAAAGAAAGCTCAAAATCTGTATTTCGCTACTGCCAGCCGGTGGTCGACCAGGCAGCTTCCGATTAGTCGACCAGTTGTCCTGAAAATGCTATATTTTGCTACTGTCAGTGGGTGGTCGACCAGGTGACCCCCACTGGTCGACTAATGGACATCTGGACTGCATTATAAGTGCTGTAACGGCTATATAATGGCTAATATTTTAAAATCTTATATATATGACCTTAGATACACGATTTTGAGCAAGAACCAAGTATTACAATGACATATTAACATGTTCTATCATCTTTGAGAGAAATCCAAATATTCTTGAGCCAAATCTTGCATATTCTCTATCATTAGAGTTATTATAGCTTCATTTGTATTCATCTACTCTTTAGAGAGAGTTTCTTTGTATTGTTGATTTTGATCAACACATATATTATTCTGAGTTGAGGTTCACAAGTACCGGTGTTGGAAGAACTTGCTTTGGGTTGAGGAGGAGCCCAGATTCATAAATTCTCTATTGTGGTTTCGCAAATACCCGGATCGAATTTGCGTGGTTGTAGTGGTTTGCAAGTACCCGGATTAAACTTGAAATTATAGTGGAAATACTCAAGTGGTCTCTTGAGAACTGGATGTAGGCTTGGATTAGCCGAACCAGTATAAATCTCCGAGTTTGCTTTCTTTATCCTTTACTCTTTAATTTGTGCATATTGATATCTACTCTTTAATTCCTTAATCTTTATAATTATTTATCTTGACAGCACATTGATTTTCTGTATTGTATTTATTATCTTAAGTATTACACTTCTACAGAAAATCATTTCAACTTCCAATTAATTCTTGTGAAAAATTTATAAAACCCAATTCACCCCCCTCTTGGGTTCCAACCATTACTTTCACCTCTCTCACCGAAGCGTGAAGTCTACATGTTGCCTTCTCAGCCTCCGTTTGCTTCACCATTCATTTCAGACTATTCGTCATCTCGTTGGTCCATTCCAAGGGTCAGTTGATTTTTTAGCTCAACTTTATTGCACCCTAATTTTTTCTCTCCTTCAATTATAATGGCCAACTCAAATAGTAAAACATCTTAAGTGTCTAACACTCTAAGCAAAAGTCCAATATCCCTTGTCATGTATGAAAATCCATCTATCACAACTGAAAAGCTTAATGAAAAAAATTATATGGACTAGCCAAGGGTTTGGTTCTTGAGCCAAGAGGTTTTAGACCATTTGACAACAAGAGCTAATCAGATTGTTAATGAAAATAAAAATGCGTGACAGAGGATAGATTACCAGTTAGTCTCATTACTATGGCAATCTATTAATCCTCAACTATTGGTTCATTTCTAGTCCTATAAGACTTGTTATGACATTTGGAAGAAAGCATGAAGCTTTTATTCAAATGATGTTTAGAGAACATATGACGTCGTCCATAATCTGTAAATGGAAGATCACAATCTTCCATCTTATCTTAATAAAGCTTAGTCTACTATAAATGAAATAAAGATGATTTTACATGATGATGATCTTGAAGGGGTAAGAGATAAGATTGATAATATGTGCATGAAATTTGTTTTACGTGGGTCGCACAAAGACTACATGTATGTTAGAAATCAAATTCTAACAAACTCTCACATACCAACAACTAAAAATCTCATCAATCTCTTGCTACGTGTTCCATCACCAAAAACTTTGTCAAAAAGTCATTCCTCATCAGAACCAGAAGCTTTTACACTTATAACGGATCAAGGGCGACGTGGACATTATCCTGGAGGTCGAAAAGGTGGACATGGATATAGTAATAGTCTACAATCCTGATACTATAAGAAAAATGGTATTCCTTAATTGGTTTTCCAGATAAGTAACCTAATGTCACATCTTCCTAATCATTTGTCTTGGAAAAGCCCACACACTAAAGCAGATGGTAAGAATTGTAATATCTTAACTGATGATGAGTATAAAGAATATCTACAACTCAAGACAACACAATAGAATATTTCTACAGACACTATAGCAGATAATTTCATTACTTGTCTCTCATAATTATCATCAGTTGGTCCCTAGATACTTTATTCTGGTGCTTCCAACCACATTGTTGGTAATCCTTTTATTTTCTCAAAACTCTCACAACCCAAAAGATCTCATCAATGTACTCTTGCTGATGGGTCTAAAATAAATGTTGGTATTGGTCAAACTTCTCCTACTCCTTGTTTATCTTTAAATTATGTTCTTTTCATACCTAGTTGTCCTTTGAACTTAGTTTTTGTTAGTCAACTCACTCGAGACCTTAATTGTTCCATAACCTTTACTAATAACTCGTTTTGTATACAAGATTGGAGTACAAGGCAAACGATTGGTAAATGGTGTGAATCATATGGTTTGTTACGAGGCAAACGATTGGTAAATGGTGTGAATCATATGGTTTGTTACGAGGCAAACGATTGGTAAATGGTGTGAATCACATGGTTTGTACTACTTTCAATCAGTATCCTCCACTGCATGCACGACTACTAAATTTCTAAGTCTTATCCATAGATATATAGGTCATTGAAGTCTCAATAAACTCTAGATAATGGTCCCTCATATGTGTGGATTACAAATATTGGAATGCGAGTTTGGTTAACTTGAAAAACATGTTCGTAACTCATTTCCTAGTTCTATTAGTCTATAGGTTGACTTTCCATTTTATCTTATTCATTTTGATGTCTAGAGGCCAAGTCAATTTGTTTCTCTTTTAGGATGTCGATATTTTGTCACGTTCATAGACATTCAAGATGTACCTAGATTTTTCTAATGAAGGAACGTTCTTGTCACGATCTACTACTCGGGCCTGTGATTGGCACAATAATGACACCTTCGTTACTGTAAGCCTAACTGTTTACCTTACCCCTTACATTTGTTTCATTTTAATTATATCTGGAATAATTGAATTTGAAACACGCTTGCCACATTTATTTTTTTGAAAAAGTTCTAACATTAAACTTTCATTTATTTTTTGAGAAGAATTTGATGTTACACTCTTATACATTTTTGTTGAGAAAGGATCTAAAAATTGAAATCGTGTTTATTTTGAGAAAAGGATTTAACATGGAATTCTCATCACAGGAAAAGTGCTTGATGTTGAAATTCCCATTTAATTTGAAACAAAATATTTTGTGTTGCCCCTTATTTATTTTAAAAGGAATTAATGTTAATTTGGAAAATTAAACCTTATGTAATTTGGAAAAAGGGTTTTACATTGATTATCTTTCTGTTATTATTTTTATTTTGAAAAGGAGACTTTCTTATATACTTTAAGAGAAAAAAAATTTTTGTTAAGCATTTAGTTACTTGAAAGGGGAATCCACATTAAATACTTCTTATTTCGAAATAGAGAATTTGTGCTAAATACATCATTATTTTATTAATTAATAAGTTGTTTTGAAAAGAACTTTTTTTTAAGAGAGTAATGTCATATTCCTTCAATTAGTTTTGTTTCCAAATTATACATAGATATTACAAAACCTATGGGGTAATTTGGGAGTAGGTTAGGCTTACAGTAATGGAAAAGTGTCATTATTATACTGGTCACTTGCGCGGGGAGCAGGTCATGATAGTTCTGAATTGTTATCCAATTTTCAACAATTTTGCAATGAAGTACAGACACAGTTTGGACAGACTATTCGCATTTTGTGAAGCAATAATGTAAAAGAATATTTCTCAGATTCCTTCAAACAGTTTATGATCTCTCGAAGAATTATTCATCAATCATCTTGCTCTCAAACTCCTCAGCAGAATGGAGTTGCAGAATGAAAACATCGACATATAGCTGAAATAGCTCAACCCTTTTGATCAATACTAATGTATCCTTGCATTTTTAGAGAGATGCAGTTCTCACATATGTCTTCTTGATTAATCGAATGTCATCAACTGCGTTGAATCATTAAGTTCCTCATTCTTTACTATGTCCTGGAGAGTCTATTTTCAAAGTTCCACCACGAGTATTTGGTTCCACTTGCTTTGTTCACGACTTGTCTCCTGGCCTTGATAAGCTTTCAGCTTGTGCTGTCAAATGTGTCTTCCTTAGATATTGACGAGTACAAAAAGGATATAAATGCTATTCTCTTTCTACCCAACGATTCTATATATCTATTGATGTTACATTCTTTGAAGACACTCCATACTTCCAATCTACAAAATCAACCACATCTATTTCTCAAGCTTTATCTATTCCAACTTCTCCACTGCTTGTTATTGAAACTGTGGAGGGGAATGCAATCAGATCAGATGATTCACTTCCTGTACCAACATTACGCCTACTCCGGATCTAGCTAACCATTCTCCTAATCTTCTTATAGCTCTTCGTAAATGTACATGTTCCACTCGTAACCCCCATCTTATCTATAACTTTTTGAGTTATCATCGTTTATCTCGTTCACATTATGCTTTCATATCCTCTATTTCCTCTATCTCTATTCTTAAGAATGTCCAAGAAGCACTCTCACATCTAAGTTGGAAACAAGGTATGATGGATGAAATGGTAGCCTTGGAATCCAACCATACATGGACCCTTGTTCCCACTCCAACAGGAAAATCAATTGTTGGATGTCGATGGATCTTTACATTTAAAGTTGGGCTTGATGAACAAATTGATCGGTTGAAAAGCTCGGTTGGTGACTAAAAGCTATACACAAATTTTTGGATTTGATTATGGTAATGCCTAGTTCCCTGTGGCAAAAATGATTTATGTTCGTCTCTTTCTCTCTATGGCAGCCATGGTAATTGGCTTTTACACCAATTAAATATCAAAAATGCCTTTTTTCATGGGAATCTAGCTAAAGAAGTCTATATGGAGAACCTCCTGGGTTTGTTGCTCAAGGGAAGTCATGTAACCTTGTATGCAAACTTCACAAAGCTTTTATATGGCCTCATGCAAAGTCCACGAGCCTGGTTTAGTCAATTTAGTGTGGCCCTTAAACAATTCGATATGACACGAAGTAGGGCTCATCATTTATTATTTTATAAGCAATCTTCTGATAAGTGTTTCTATCTTGTTGTTTATGTTGATGATAACGTTATAATTGGAGATGACTATGATGGTATTAAATGCATTAAACAACATTTATTTTAGCAATTTCAATCCAAAGATCTAGTAAGATTGCGACATTTTCTGAGGATTGAAGGAGCCCAATCCAAGACGGGGATTTCTATTTCGCAAAGGAAGTACGCCCTTGATATATTGGAAGAAATTGGAATGTTGGATTGTAAATCATCTGATTCCCCTATGGATCCAAATGTCAAACTTATGACAGATCATGGGGAGCCTTACTCAGACCCAGGAAGATACTGCAGACTAGTCGGAAAGTTGAATTATCTTACTATGATTAGACTTGATATATGATTTGTCATTAGTGTCATGAGCAAAAACTCTCTACATGATAGTCATTGGAATGTAGTAGTACGGATATTAAGATATATTAAGGGTTCTCTTAAAAAGAGTTTGGTCTATGAGAATAAGGGACACATAAACATTATTGCCTATACTGATGCAGATTAGGCTGGTTGTCCAAATGATAAACGGTCAATCTCCAGGTATTGTATTCTTATTGGAGGAAACCTAATATCTTGGAAGAGCAAGAAGCAGAATGTGATTGCTAGATCTAGCTCAAAAGCACAATATTGAGCAATGGCCCTCATGTGTGAAATTACGTGGATCAAACAACTCCTCTTTGAGCTTAGTTTTTGCAAAAATGGAACTATGAATCTTATGTGATAATCAATCTACTCAACATATTGCATCCAATCCAATTTTTTATGAGAGAACTAAACACGTTGAGATTGACTGTTATTTTATAAGAGAAAAGATTTTATCAAAATAAATTGCTACATCCTTCGTAAACTCCAATAATCAACTGGCTGATATGTTCAATAAGTCTCTTGGGGGTCAAAGATGAAATAATATGTAACAAACTGGATGCATTTGACATATATGCACCAGCTTGAAGGGAGTATTGAAAGAAATGTAAATATTCATTCGAAATGTGTATAGGTGTATAATCATTTATTTGGGTGATTGTGGTGGTTCATTCATTATTTCCTCCTTTTATTTCTACCTACCAATCACATTGTCATTTACTTCCTACTTGCCAACTATATTGTAATTAATACATCTTTATATATAAATAGAGATCTTTATTAGTGTCCCTAACTTCGTGCAATTCCACCATCTCCTCCATCAATCACATAAAATTGCTATATGGATCCTTCAACCTTATTGCCAAAAACTCACCCTCCTTGAATGGAAACCCATTGTAACCTTATTGCCAGAATCTCACTCTCCTTGAATGAAAACACATTGTTAGCCTTCGCCTTCTTCAAGATCAACCTAACAGCCTCTCTAACTCCGTCGTCGACGACCTCACCTTGCACACCACCATCTCCAGAGACTTGTTCTGTCAAGAAGCTTGTTGTAGACTTCAAGGAGAGAAAATATAGTTTGTACATTTTAGGAGAGCATACAATCATATATTATTATAGCATATAATCAGATTTTTCTTTCTCTTTTGGTTAATTTTTAACAAAAGCTTGAAGATGCAGATATGGCTTTCTACTACTGGAGAAGAGAAAAAAGTATAATTTGTTTTGCAGACAGAGGAAAGGACGACATTTATCCTTTCATCTTCTTGTGTGTTTCAGAGGAGGTAAAGTGCACTAACCTAAGTTCATGCGAGTTTTATGCAATTTAGTCAAAGATAAAATTTTTCATTATTTCTACAGAACAGTCATTCTAGGGTCAAATTTACAGTACTGTGGTAGCAAGGTACACATTGGGCTCTTCAATATCGTCAGTATTCTATCAAAATCAGCATTCTTGAAGGAACAAGAAATACAAGTATATAAGCTGGGATACATCAAATTTCAGAAATACAAGTCAACATAACCACAAAAAAGCAACTTCGTAATTGCATTGTTCACTCCCACAAAACATACACAGAATGAAGGAAAGCCAAACTAGAAATTAGACGTATGCGACTCTATAATTATACCTCTTCTACAGAATGGACAGTCCCCACATTTCTGAACCCAAGGATCCAAACAAGCAGAGTGAAATCTGTGACGGCATGGCAAGCATATAAGTTCATCTCCATCCACAAAAGTTTCCAAGCATATGCCACAATCCTGCGGTACCCTAGATTCAAATTCTTCAACTCTTGACTCCCTGCTGCTAAAGATTTCCATGTGCAAACAGTTAATAGCCTCCTGAGTGAGTCCAGGTGGCTTTTTGTTCACTTCTTGCAAGAGCTGGGACCTTTCCATTAGGGAAGTTAAGTCAGTCAGTGGGGAGATCCCAGCTAAACCAGCAGTCAAAGATTCGCTCCTGTCTTCATCGTTGTAGTGCATATGCCTCATATTATCAATATCTAGAGAGCCTCTACCATTTTGCCGTAAGAAAAATGAAAAAGAAACAAGCTTAGTCACCTATCATGGAAAGGAGAACAAGAGCAGATTTAACTTTTCACCTAATCATAAAATGACACCAAAAATAAGCCAAATCAAAAGACACCAAATGTTCCATCCAAGATATGAGCTCTCTATCAATTGGTGAAGAGCAGAATCTCTCCCATATCAGTTTCTGAATTAATTATTTTACTTCTAAAGAGATAATGATTTGAAATGGGGTACATATGAAGTATATGATCGTCATATACGTGTCACTAGCACAATTTGCACATATCGGTGCTCCATAGATTAAGAAAGACATTTTATTAACATTTTCACAACAAGCAGCCTTTCGGTTTGACATATACAGACATACTATATGTCAGAATAATTCAAAAATTGGTGTTTCCTACCATGTGCCGACATAAAAAAGGAAAACGTGTGTCAAAAGGAAACCTGTATCTAGAGGGAGGTGCCCCACTCAACCTCTCAAGGAGTCTTGCCCTTGCATTTACCACAGATATGGGTAACCTGTCATTCCGAATCACTGTAGGACCCCCTACACTGCTTACATTTTCTGCAGCATTGGCAGTGTTTGAAGAAGATCGGCTATTTCTTACGTCCAATCTAGCTGATGCTCGCTCCTAAGCAAACAAAACACAACATTTAGGTGATCATAAAAGTCAAACTCAAATCTCTCTGTCAAGCGATTGACACACTACTGTCAATTTATCAATTGGGCAAGACCACAGAGAACTCTCAAGTTCTTTCACTGTCAATTTTTCTCAGGATTTGTATAAAGTAATTTCATATTATTATATATACAGTTTTTGAGGTAATCAAACAGTAGAAGAGATCAAGGCTCTTCATAGTCGTACCCCTATCAATTTTCAACTTATATAAAAGTGAATAAAATAACAATTCGGAAATATTAGACAATTTTCATCACCAATTCATCTCTGGGATTTATAGTACTTCATCATTAATAACTTAAAGAAGAAGAAAATGGCCAATCGTATATGAGTATTTATTGTCTAATATCATTGTACGAATCAAGGAATGAGCTTAGCATCGTTGACCAGAAAACACACATGAAACACCTTGGAAAACTATAAGCTCTGGAAAGATATATAAGGCTATTTGAATGACATAGAATTCAATGGCATACTACAATTTAAAAGAGATCCAGTTGGTTAAAGAACCTTGTATAACATTAATGGTGAAGATATCTAAGTTATCTGTCCACGTGGAACCTCAATATAGTCCCTGTTAAGCTAGGCTCTTCGAAATAGGAGCTATGCAGTGATAGTGTGGCATTTCAAATAAAAAATTGAAACTTCATATTGTTGAGTCTGTGTTTGTGTTGAGTGCTGCGTCTGCTAAATACAAGCTGAACTCTGGCAGCTGATGACAACACCCTTAGCTCACTACTAATATTAAAAACAACAGTAATACAACCGTCAGTGCCTAATCTAAAGAATCCAATTTCATTAGCTTACTACTAGCACATAGCTGTCATATATAAGCTGCTATTAAACAAGTATATTGACCCATATGCTTGTTTAACAAAGCCATTAGAGAGTCTCAAATTCCCTCATCAGATTGCTTGTTATCTGGAGTACGATATCCTTAAAAACCTAATTTTGGTTCTAGTGTAACTACTTAGATCCCATATCCGATTCCATGAGAATCCAAGAACTTTAATAAAAATCTAAAGTTGACAGTAAACGGTGTCTAATTATTCGATTATACATAAAATTTCACTGCAAAGAATTTAACTGAACGAGAGAAGTACCAAAGCTCGAACTTCACCTAAAATTTTACTACCTTTCATCTTTTTTTTTCTTTTTTTGAGTAACCAAGAATATAAAAAGAGTTCCAAAAGGGCTTACCGCATGGGTACAACGGTGGCATAGCCGCCGCATAGGCGTGGACCGACGGAGAGTCTCGCCACCACGCACATCATGTAGATGGTGATGATGGCGACGGTTGTTGAAATCGAGGTTAAGATCTCGACCGGACAACGAATCGAACCCTAGATCGTTAGTGGTTCGCCCCAAACGATACCTCCTATTGTAGAACAGCTCCGAAGCACTCGTCATGCACAGCGAAACACAAATCCCTTCCCTTCTTCAGCGAGAAAATGCAGTCTGAGAGGAAGTCCAGCAGCAATATACAAATATCGAGAGGAAGGCTCCTGTAGAGTTCGCACTTCAAATTGCTTTTTGGGGTAAATTGAAACTGTTTCACTCCCAACTTTTCCGAGAAAGTAAGGGGAAAATGGAAAGTACGATCATTTTTGTTGCTTTTTGGCCGAAGGAAAAGAAAAAAAAAAGTATGATTTTTTATGATATGGGCAATGTTTGAATATATCGCTCTTTTTCTCAGGTATTGGTGAGGTTCACAAATCGATCGCATCCTGGCCGTGTATTTGAGCCATCTGATTTATCTCATTTCGTATTTTAACTTATTAAGCTATTTTTAATCAAATTGCGGAATTTGGTTCTCATTTAATATTGATGTGTGACGTGCAATGTCTCACTAAGTATTTCTTTTATTAGGCAATATAATTAATAACTTAGGTTTTATTTGACAAAATTAATTTATAAATTAATTAATAGATTATAGATTAGTTAATAGCTTATAAGTTAATTTTTAACTTATAGTTAATAATTTGTAAGTAAACTTATTGAATTATAAGTGTTCGGTAAAAATAACTTTTGAACTATTTGAAAAGTGTAAAATGACATAAAAAGACATATATTTTTTAATTATAAAATGATATAAATAAATATATTATTTTTAATTAAATTAATTAAATTATTATATATATAAAATTTAATAAAAATATATATTTATATATTTTATTATATTTTATATATAAATAATATATTATTATATATAATAAAATATATTTACATATTTTATTATATTTATATATAAGGGTATAATAAATATGAAAGATATAATAGATATTTTTATAAAATAATAAAAATAAAAAATATATATAAATTATAAGTTAGTTAAAGTAACTTATCAAAATAAATTATAAATTAATAAAATAAATTTATTTACTACACTTTTAATAAATTTATAAACCAGTTAAATAAATTATAAATTAATTTATAAGTTATAATACTAGACGCGGAATATAACTTTATAAAGAAGAATATAGGATATGATTTTACCTAACTGGAACGTGGCATCAAATGAGTCTGGTCAGATCGAATTAATTATTAAATTTTTGTGACTCTTAGAATGATTGAATTATTTTATAATGTAAAATTAAATTGGCACTTTGACATTCTTGTATTTTATATACTTTAGGGACATTTGATACAAAAAATCTCAAACTTTGTTTAGTTTGTGAAAATATTTTTTATTCTTATTTTTAGTCTTTATTTTTTAAAATATATTTATTAGAATATTAAAAATATTTTTTTGGTGTTTTTAAATTTGAACTTATTTTAATAAATATTTTTATTAAACTCAACTAAACACATTTTCAAACTCATTTTTTATTTTTAGTGAAAATAAAAATAAGAAATATTTAAACCAAACAAACCCTTATATTTTCAGAAATGTTCAAATTCTTGTGCATGTGATTTTGGGAATGTGATATTTCCATGTTTGGTTTGTTATATATTCCTAAGAATTTAACATTTCTATATTTAGTTCATGTCAACATTCCCAAGAATATTTGGTAATTTTTCAAAAATTTTTTTATCAAATTTTAGCATATAAATTATTGTTAAAATGGAATGACTTGATAACATATTGACAAAAGACCAGTATTGATAATATATTTATTTGCAAGGGACTATTTTGAAAAATATCTATATATGAATTATCAACTTGAAAAAGATAACTTTATGAATGACTAAATTGAGAAATATAATATCTGAAGGGCCAAATTGAAAAAATAATTTTATGAGTTACTATATTGAGAAATATTTCTGTCACGTCCCAAAATTTGAGCACGTGACCGGCACGGAAAGTGAATTTCATTTCACCTCCGTAAGCCTATCTTTCTCTTAAAAATCATACAATTCTTTTTCATGCAACCAAAACGAGTTCTCTATACATACTACAATTACTCACATTACATCACTGAATGAACCTACCCGATTACAGAGATTTCTAGATTTATACAACTTAGAATAAGACTTAACTATTATACCTTTATGCTGAACAAATGAAAAAGAAATCATGGACTAAGGATCCATAATTCCTTATTCCGATATTTACCTTTAGCTGTCAACTCTGAAAAAAAATATCAATAAGAGGGGTATGAGCAAACCACGTACCAAGTGAGTAGATAACACAACACTATGACAAAAAAAATATCATGCATCATAATGATAACATGCAGCAATCATACGTAAATCGATCATCATATAATATAATATTATTCATAATACCTCACAACAATATCCAAGTAAATCAAATACATTTCAACATAATTCAAAATTCACAACAGCAATCGGTGAAATCAATTTCACACACATTTCCCGTACCAACCGGGTCGTCCAGAATACCTCTGGATCGTTGCCCGTGGCCCCCGCCGCATCCACCCTTATCGCTCCGTTTATAATCTCCACCCTTATAACTTCACATAAATTTCTCCATGGGGTGCACCACCATGCCTTTCCTTTCCAGTCAAACACAATCACAATCACATATAAAAACATCCTCAATCATAATCTTGAGCCACATACACAACTCAGTCATTTACAATTCAAGTCACAACATAATCAATATGGTTCCAGCAACATAGCATGTATACAACATAACCCATAATATAGAATAATTATTCAACTCAATTCACATACCATTCACAATCCATCATATAACCTCCATTCATGGAAAAATAAGAAAATATAATTATATACATTACCAGACACGTTCCACAATTGTTTATGCCTCATCGTTCCACATCATCCTCTTCAAACTTGGATATACAACATATTTCCACTATGATGCAAAAAGTCAATAACAGATATTTGATCATAGCAAATATTAACCCACTCACCTGGATTTCACGCTCTCGGCACTCCCACTTTGCACTTTGACCATTCCTATTGTAACCAGACAAAAACCATCATGGTTACGAAATAGAGAAATTTTCTACCACTACTCTCGACCTTTACTCACATCTTAAGTCATAACTCCTAACCGGTAATGAATATTCAAATGAAACTTATACCATTGGAAACTAGACTTAAAGAGCTTTCCAACGATATAAAATTTGCCCAAAACGGAGTTCGGATGAAGAAGTTATGACCGATTTAAAATAAGCTAAGGTTTTCCGGCACACCTGGCGCCTGGGTGCCTGGGCGCCAATTCCTTCTTCTTCCCATCTCACCTTGGCGCCTAGGCGCCACACATGGCGCCTGGGCGCCACGATCGCGACCCCTTCGCGATTTCTCTCGGGTTTGGCCTAAATCTGGCCAAATCTTCACCGTTTTTCATGATTTCTTCCATGGGATCTCACCCTTAATGTCTAAGGAGCATTTAGACACCAAAATCACCAATTTTAATCGAGAAACGAAGCCGGAATCTCGATTTTACCTCAAACACTCTTAAAACTAGAAAATAGGGAAAAGCTTAAAAAATAAAAATTTCTACCTCGATTCCTTGCTTTCCCTACGTTGCTTGGCTCCTAGAGGCTCGCCCCGTAGCCCGAGATCCACCCTCCAAAGCCCGGTTGTAGAGTTGGAGTGTAGAGAGAGAAATTAGAGAGAAGGAAGAGAGAAAGAGAGGAGAAAGTGAAGAGAGAGAGAGGAAATGAGAAAAATGAATAAAAAATAGGTGAGGCCACCTATATACTCGTGCGGGGTGAAATTATCACTTGCTCTGCAATTGACCCTCAGTCAAGACTAGCAAAAGCAAATTCATAAAATCTCACCTCAGGTGTTTCTAAATCCTAGGTGCCCCACAGATTTCCTTATTTCACTTTAGTCCCTCTCAATATCTCAAACTCCACTTTAACCCCAAATCTATCATCCTTTCGGTACCGGACTCATAATTCATTCCCATAAGCTCTATTCTTCTTCTCGGGTTCCTATTTGGTCATTTCTTAAAAGTCCTCTATACTTTCTTTTCTTTTCACTTTAGTCCTTGAGAATTTGTAAAAATTTCCTAAATTAAAAATTAAAATTTCTATTCCCACATTTTCTTCACTAATTCAAAAAGCAAATTTTCCACGTAATTAAATTTTTCACTAAACTTCAAATTAGACTTTAAATATTCATATAAATTCTTGGGATATTACAATTTCATGTGAGGAACCAAAATGAAAAATATCCATATGTGAAGGACTAAATTGAAAATATAATTTTATGAGTGACTAAATTGAGAAATATTTCATATATGAGGGACCAAATTGAAAATATTCTTCCGTGAGTGAATAAATTGAAAATAATTTTATGAGTGACTAGATTGAGAAAAAAAAATATCCATATGTGAAGGAGCAAAAAGAAAACTTAGTTTTATGATTAAATAAATTGAGAAATGTTTCATGAGAGGGACTAAATGGAAAAAACATTCTTATATGAAGGACCGAATTAAAAAGATAATTTTATGAGAAACTAAATTGGAAAATATTTCATATGTGAGCGGCTAAATAAAAAAATATATCCATATGTGAAGGACCAAATTGAAAAGATAATTTTATGAGTAACTAAATTGATAAATATTTCATATGTAATAGATCAAATTCAAAAGACAATTTTATAAGATACTAAATTGAGAAATATCCTATTTGTTAAGGGCTAAAATAAAATTTTAATTTTTAATAATTAGAAGTAGTTAGTATGGATAAAATAATGCTTTTATATTGGGAAAATATTCACATCACATGGTAATTAATCATTCTCACTGCCCTTCATAAGAACGAAAAATAGGAATTTTGTGAGAATGTTAAATTATAGGAAATGTTATATTTCAAAGATTATTTTTTTAAAACAATATACTAAACGTGGGAATGTAACATTCGCACAAAACACTCTTATGAATATAACAATCTAATAAAATTTTCCTGGAAATGATTTAATATTTTTCATGCCTTAATTTGAAGTTAGATTCATTATCCAATAATTCAGCTGATAAATCATTTGATTTAGTTCAATGAATGGTCAAGTTTACGAATATCATGTGAATATTTCAAGAGCAAATTATTAATTTATTTCTCAAAAGATTATATTTATCTTCATTCATCTTAATTTAATTTTTAAAAAATTATATTTGTTTTAATTTTTTTCTCTCTTTTTGTCAAAATGACTTCTCAAAATAAAAATTTTGAGATTTAACAATAATAAATTTTGTAATTTGATAACAAAAAAGAACAAATTAAAACAAATACAAATCTTTTGAAAATTAATTTGAATTACTTGAAATTTCAAGGATCAAATTTTAAAATCAACAATTTTTTCATGACTAAATCAATAATTTACTCTTTGTTTTATAAGAGTATCTTTCTTTAGATTAAAAAAGAAGACTAATTCTTTTTCAATTCATCCAATACAAAAATTAGGCAGAAATGATATTTTAATTTTATATATTTATTTGAGGTTTCATTTTAGTCATTTATGTTTCAAAAGTTTTATCTTGGTTGTCTATATTTCAAATTCTTACTATTTTAATCCTTTTACATTTGGACCATTAGTATATATAACAAAGTTGACTTGTCGTAACCTATACATGGTTATTGACTGGACATTAGTATCCCAGGTATAATTCCTAATGGTCAATATTCAATTACAAGTCGACAATATAAATTGACTATGTCGATGTTTAAAAATTACGTATAAACCCAGTCAGATAAACTATTAATTCTAACATGAAAGAGTTAGAATAGTCAAAGTTTAAAATATAAAAAGACTAATACAAAACTTCAAAAATAAAAGAACTAAAAAGAACTCTTAAATAAACACAAGATCAAATATCAGGAATCATTGTCGTTTTTAGAATTAAACTTCAGATTTTATTATTTCCCACCAATATACATTCATGCTTCCTAAAGGAGCACAGATACACTACCCACCTTCCAGCATAACTCTCTCTCTCACTCTCTCTCTCTCTCTCTCTCTCTATATATATATATATATATATATTTATATATATAATTTTTGACTCAAAGATTGGGATCGTCGACGCCATCATCGTTCCTGAACCAGCAAGTCTGAGCGAAACTCGCCGCACCTTCAGGAACATCATTCATGACCCACTCTTGGCCCTTTGGGAAGTATATCCCTGTCCTGGGATGTGGGACCCAGCAGGTTGAATCCTCTGTCTGCGACCCCATGCTATTCATCTCTGAACCTCCATGTCCGTCTTCTGCAACAGCACCACCACAAGCTTCTGCTTTCTTGGAGAACTTATTTATGCTCAGCCCACTACTTTTTCCTCTGTGACCTTCCCTGTACCACCTTCATAAATCGCTTTTTCTATCAGTTACACCTTATTGTAAAGAGTAAATTTATGATTTTAGTTCATGAAACATTAGTATTTTCTCAGTTTTGTTTTTGGAAAGATTGAGTGTTTCGATTTAAAAGCATTTGTTTTAATTTTGTTCGTTATTTCTATTGTTAAAAGTTATTTTTACCAAAATGAGGGATTAAATTAAAATAAAAATAATTTTTTAGAGATTAAATTAGGATATTTGATATTTTAGGGACTAAATTGAGATATTTATCACCTTTTGGGGATCAGTTAGTAATTTAATCCATTATAATCTTGAGTAACCCACTGCTATCTCCTCTGCTTCTTTGTACCACCTTCACAAATCGCTTTTTCTATCAGTTACACCTTATTATAGATGCGTTATAATGACAGAATTTCTGATTTTAGCTATTGAAACGTTACCGTTATTTCAATTTTGTTGCGAAAAGATTAAGTGTTGTAATTTAATAGTATTTGTCTTAATTTTGTTAATTATTTTTATTGTTAAATCATAAAATCTATTGTTAAAAGTTACTTTGATAAAAAAATAGGGACTAAATTGAAATAAAAATAATTTTTTAGGAATTAAACTATAACATTTGATTTTTTTAGGGACTAAATTTAGGCATCTATAACCTTTTGGAGATCAGTTATTAATTTAATCTATTATAATGTTGAGTAAATTCTTAATTTGATTTATGAAGGATTACATTTGTTTAAATTTAATTTTTTTAAATATTTTAATTTAGTAGTTAAAATTTTTTTTTTCAATTTTGACCTACATTTGTCAAATTAAATTTTAACAATAAAAAATGTGAGATTTAGTAACGAAAATTATTAAATTAGAACAAGTATAATTTTTAAGGATTAATTTGAAACATTTAATTTTTCAAAAATTACATTGAGATAACTATAACTTTTTTGAAACTAAATTAGTAATTTACTCTACAATCTTTTAGATTAAAATGCAAACAACATTCTTCAACTTAAAAGAGTTGTACAATTTATCTTTTCAATTTTAAAAATTGTCAATAAATCCCTTAAACTTCCAATATTGTATAATATGAATCTTTCGTTAATTTTTTGGTCCAGAAAATCTAATGTCACTTGTTATATAGGCTTAGATAGGCCAACCCAGAAAGAAAAAGAAAAAGAAAATACATATGATCTATTATTTTAAGTGACAAAATAATATATTTTTTGTCATTTTTTTATTTATATTTTTGTAACAAGAAGTTTTTTGTTTAAGATGACAGGCTAAATACATTTTTGTCAATTTAAATTTTTTAGTCTACATAAACAAATAGTATAGGACTTTTGGATAGAGATTATACTACACAACATTAAAAATTTTGAAAATTTAATGCCAACTTTTAAAATTGAAAATAAATAAATAAATTGCATGATTCCTTGGGAATTTCTTTAAATTTTAGCCTGATCTTTAACATGTCATTTCACAAAAAAGAATTTGCGTGAAAACAAAGTAAGGGAATAGTTATTTTATGCTGAAATGTGTTTTGACCGTCAAGAATGGAGCAATAAGGATTAATTCCTGGTCACAAAAGATCTCATTCTCAAGGCATTAAATAAAAGCCTAAAAAAGGTGTTAGAATATGTTATACTTTATGAGATTTATTAATATGATATTATTTTATTTTATTTTAAATTTACATAACATAATATTGAAATTTTATTTTTGATATAACAAAAAAATTAAATAATTTTATAATTAAAAGAAACAAGGGTGTAAGCTCTTTCCTAATTAACCTATAAACTGATTAATAAGCAACTTATTAATTCAAGGGGTAAATTACTGTTTAGTCCTTGAGAGGTTATAATTTTTAAATTTGGTCTTGAAATATCAAGTGTCTCAATTTAACTCATAATTATTGCAATTGTCTCTTTTTGATTCTTTTCGTTATTAAATCTCAAATTTTTCGTTGCAAAAAGTCATTTTAACAAACATATAGACCAACTTAAAATAAATACAATCTTTCAAGGATGAAATTGAAATAATTATAATATTTTGAGATTAAATCAATAATTATTATTAGCCTATAAACGGATTAATAAGCAACTTATTAAAAATAAGGGTAAACTACTAATTAAGTCCTTAAAATTTTATAATTTTTCAATTTGGTCCTTAAAAAATCTTGTGTGTTTAGCTTCTAAAAAATTGCATTTATCTAAATTTGGTCATTTCATCATTAAATCTCAACTTTTTTGTGTCAAAAGTCACTTCAACAAATAGAATGACTAACTTGAAACAAACACAATGTTTCAATAATTAAATTGAAACAACTATAATCTTTTAAAATTAAATCACTAATTGACTCTAATAATAATTACCTCATAAGCAACATGTTTGATCTGGTGATGCCACCTCTTGCCATGTTGAGCTTCAATATGAAGAACCAATATTGCACTGATGTATCTCTCTCTCTAAACTTGCTGATATCCTCAAGACCTATATGGGTATTTATAAGTGCAATTTATGGATCCAAAGAAAGAGAATATGTTCTATATGGTACAACGCGGAACTGCATCCAAAGGCACAAATGCAGAGATAGAGAGAGAAAGGTTTGAAAAATTAATCTGTGGTCATAAACTCTTGCTTTCAAAGACCATACTTGAAAAAAAAGTTCTTCCCAGAAATGGATTAAAGGAAAACCTGAGTGAATTATTGTAGCGGTTTTGCTCTTACATGAGATCAAAATATACAGTTTGTGGAAGTGACTACTCTTTGGGTTGGGTAAGATGCGTGTCTAAATTAACACCAAGGAATCAGCAAAATGATGATGTTCGCTTTCTTTTGCTTTACTGTTTTTGTTTGACAGAAATGAGTAGCATCAATTAACCATGAAGCTTGGGGAGAATATTTAAAATCTACAGAGGGTAATTATGTAGCGTAATTGATTATGAAAAATCCTAAATGAATCACGGGATAGATTAATTCTAATATTAGAGCTAATCGATATTTTCTGTCAGTCGTCTCATTGAGATCAAACAGTTGGTGATATATTTTTTTAAATTATTTATTGTCAATCGTCTAATTGCGATTAGCTGACTAGCAGAGAAATCAGTCAACCTATGTTCAATGAATCATAGTTCTTGTTTGCAAATTTAGAGAGGAACGACTTGAGTCACATGAAAACATTTTGTCAACTCAAAAAAATTAAAGTATGAAAATTTCTAAAGTTTAAACGGACTCTTTTGATGATTTGTTAGGGAGCAGAACAATAGGGAAATCAAAAAATTGTGTAACATAGAGAAAATTAACCTAAATTCTCAATATTTTTTGTGGGAATTGCATGATTCAATTATTAAGTTTGGACCATTTTGTTTTGATATTTTAAACACTAAATTAAAAATATAATATTCAGATCTTTTAAAGATCAAATTAAAAAAATTATAATCTTTTAAAAATCACATTAGCAATTTATTCTTTATTCATAATACCTAATGCCTTTATTATATATTCTTAGATTGTTTCTCTTTCATGATTGCTAACTTGTATTTCTCCCAAAATTACATTGCCTTTAGCTATTATTTTTAACGGATATGTAAAGTTTTCACTTTTGTCATAATTTATGAAAGTAAAATATTATGTTCTAAAGTTTGAATCTAAAATTATAATTAGACTATAGTTTAGAAAGACTATGTGTAATTTCTCCCAAAATTAGATAGTCTAAAATATAACATCAATTTTTATTAATTATTGACTTAGACATTGTTTATTAAGTTGACACTATTAGTCTACATTGACATTGATTGATGTCTCATATTCAACGTGCGTATGGTTGTAATTGACATCAAATTCTGGAAGGTTACAAAATAAAATCATTTAAAAAATTAAGAGAAAAACATTGCCTATTTTTAAACTAGAGAAATGAAATTAGAATTTTTATGAAATAAGAGGGACCAAAAGTATAGTTAAGCCTCTTATTCCTTTGTTTCACTATTTAGTATTTATATGAAAAGTGTACCACTCTCTATTTTGCAAGAATCATAACAAATTAGTGATCTTTTCGTGTTTGAAATCTCAAAAAATATGAACAAAATACCAAATTATAGGAGCTACTCAAATTAGGTTTTAAATATAAAAAATATAATTGAAAAAAAAAAATAAAGATTATCCGTTGGCATATTAGAAGAATCAAATTGAAATTTGTATAAACTAAGAGCAACCGAAAGAATATCTAAACTTTTTATTCGTCTATTTCTTTACCTAGATGAAAAGCACAGGACTACATTATGCGAGAATCATTAAAGTAAATATGAATTTCTCTAAAACTATACAAAACAATTTTATCATGTTTTTTTTTCCCACAAATATTTTTTTTAAGGAAAGTAATTTTGCTCAAAGTATTATCAGAAATTAAATGTAAACACATCTTTCAACAAAAATTTAAATGAGTTCAAATTTTAACTGATTTTTCATCATGTTTAAAAACCCAAAAGTATCACCAATTTAAAGAAACTACTCAAATTAGTTTCAAAATATCAAAAAAAAAAATCTAATTGAAAAAGATATATTACACATTTTTTAGACTCAATTTTCTCCTGGGCTGCTTCCAAAGTATTCTCCAAGGAAAGTGACGAACAAATGCATTGCAGTAAGAAGTCAACGTCACGTGACATAAATTGTTGCGTGGATGAATCTATTTCAAAATGCGAAAAACTTAATTTTCACGTTTTTTTTACTATAATTGTTTTTGGACGAATGAAAATTTTTTTTGTTAAAAGTATTAAGGTATTAAGCTTTGAATATATGAGATGATACAGAACTTTAAGATAATACAATTATAATTCAGAACTGGACTCATAGGATAATAAGTAAATAAATTTAAAACATGCCCTAAAAAGTATCTAAATTTTAAGAGAGGCAACATACCCCTAGATCAAGTAGATTAAAGCTAAAAAGCCTAACCTAAAGAGCAGACCATATTTTTGCTTTTTTTAACAAACAAAGCCCAAAGAAAAATATATGCAGGAAACCATAAGCTAAAACAAAGTGGGTTGTTAAAGCCTAATAAAAATTTTTTTTAATGGCAACGACGACCCAGAATTCGTGTCCTCTAGCACCTCCACTCCTTTTGAAGCACAGTCAGTGGCAGGAAGGCAGAGGTCACAGGTCACGAACTCAAAAATAAATTAGGGCACGAACCCCTCTACTGCTTCATGCTGCACTCGACAAGCTTGATGTGCCTTGTATTCCCTCGGGAATGCCTCCAACTTCTTCTTTTCTTTTTTCAGTTAGCGGCTATTTCACAGGAGTCGCACGAAGTTGCAATGGCGGCCACCCTGGAGATTGTCGAAGTAGACTCTTCACTTGGTATTGGAATCAGCCACTCCGAACCCAAATTTAAAGACAGGCTGGGTTGGAGGCTTCCCTTTGCGTATCGAAGCAGAGGAAGCAACCAAAAGAAGGAGGTGACCTTGACTTTCTGAAAAAGGAGTCTGAGGAGATCGAGGAAATGCATAAAACTTCCGGAGAAGAAAGAGACAGTAAGATTGAAGAGTTGAGAGTGCATCTCCAGCATCAACGTGATCTTCATTGAGCATGAAAGGGCATTCCAGGGGCTGCAATTTTAGAGTCGGAATAACCCCAAAATCAATGCTTACACTTTTATTCTGCACATCATTGCGAAACGAAAACATAAAACTTTTACTAAGAAGAGAGGAAAACTTTTACAAGAAGAAGGGCAAAAAATCTCACTAAGGAAAGGGAGAAGAAGAAGAAAGAAAGGGAGAGGGCGGGTAAGGGCTACCTAAGAGGCAGCCCTCACTGGCAGACGACAGTGGCTATTTCTAAACCCTAACAGAGGTAGCGTATCTTCAATGGCCTAAGGAGATACGCTGGCTATTCCTAGTCACTATGGGTTTATATAAAATAAAGAGTAGCACTGTCAAATGGACTAGCTTGGACTAATTCTGATCAATTTGTGACAAGCCATCACTTAAATGAGCCGGGTTGAGCTAAGTCGTTTATAAACAAGCTTAGAATATGGTGCCAAACTCTACCCATACTTAGCCCACTGGCTAACGGGTTAGCTTGTAGGCCAATTTTATATATATATATATATATATATATATATTTTTTTTTTTTAAATTTTTTCTATTTTAAAAAAATTTAAATACAAATAAATATTACTTTTAATATGCCTAAACCATGATTTTTTTAGTTGGAGATTTTTTTTACTTAGTTTATTAAAATAAAAATGAATTATGTATATTTTGTATATTCTTTATTTGACTTTATTTACAGAATATAAAATAAGTAAATTTGATTACAAGTAAATAAATATATAAACATTTATAAATCTGTAAAAATGGGCCAAACCCAGTTTAACCTCAGCTAGCTTGTAAAAGGCGAGGCCTAATACACACGAGTTACTTGTTTAATCCACTTCTTTTTTTTCTTTTTAGTAATCAGTATTATCACATTTAGATTATTCACTCAGTGTCAATTCATTATCTTTGTCCCTCCCTGGCTCTCTCACTTTACTGAGTCCTAAATCTCCAAATTTTCCAATCCATCCCTTCCGTCCTAAATGTCGATCTTCCTTAATCCCTTATTGGCAAATATGTTCCAACAGTGGCCTTCCCTCAGTTCCCTACTTCCCAAATTAGTGAGGAATCGAATAAAGCGACAGAGAATATAGCAGAGAGGAAGAGAGTCTTTCACCTCTTGTCATTAAACAAAACAGAAAAGAGCGACTAAGAACAGGGTTGCAGCCGGTCGCCCCACGTCGTCGAACTCCCTCTTTCACCTCTGTTTTCTCTTTTCTTTCATCACCTTCAATTTTTCCCCTATAAATTGTACTCATGACGAATAGAGACGAGAGCAAAGATGAGAGAACATTGTACCTGTCTTTTCCTCCCTCGTCTTTTTCTCCTTTCTATACGGATGAAGATGAAGAGTAAAGATGAGAGAACAAGTTTAAGTATAGAAAAACTCTTAAAATTAAGGAGAGAAACTTCGAAGAGTAGATTGGAACTTATGAAGAGGATTTTATTTTATTTTTTAAAAATCTATATATATGCAGGTCAGCCTGTTTGGCTCACCAGCCAACAAAAAGTGGGTCGGGCCAATCATTTTTTGACCCATTCAAAAACGAGCTAGCCTAACTCACTTTTTGTAAATTTCAAGCTAGGCTAGCACATTTCTGCAACTCTAGATTTCAGTACAAAGAGGCAACTAGCACATAGTTGAAAAATCGGACTAGACCAGTTGGATCAGTGACCAACGATCGGTGGGGAATTCGATTCTATTGGGGCAAAAAATCGACTGGGCATCGAATTAGTACGAAACTGGTTAAACTGGTTCTAGACTGGCAAAACAAGTGGAATTGACCGGGTGACGATTCCACCAGTTGGAGAGAGAGAAAAAGAGAGAAAGAGAGATCAAGATCGTCCTGGTGAGACAGAGACGAAGAAGATGAAGGGCGAAGAGACTTGTCGGTGAGGCAGAGATGAAGAGTGACTAAGTAAGAGGCGATGACGGTGAGGGACTGGTTGGTTGGTGAGGTAGAGATGAAGATTAACTGAGTGAGATACGATGACAGTGAGGGACTAAGAGTGACGGTGAGGCCGACTTGTCGATGAGGCAGAGACGAAGGGTGAGAGACGATGATGGTGAGTGTCACATCCCAATTTCGGACATGTGAGTAATTCTATAAACTCGAGGGTGTACTTTCATAATATCCCATAAAATCTCTTATTAGTACTAACACCTACAACGATGCAAAACTTAAATTTTCCAAGAAAGAGATTTTGCATATATATATTTGAAAAGTTCAACATAGTAAAATAGTAAATACAAGCCAAATATCATATAGTACGCTATAATCAAGCCTAGGTGGCCTATAAAGATTACAGAGTATTTCCTAAGCTTTTAAATTCATAAGCCTTTAAGACAAACATGGAAAGTATCTTTAAAGATTACTAATCTTTCTGTGGATTTTCTTCTTCCTTACCCACTGTATTTGAAAAAGATAATCATATAGAGTGTGAGTTCATCAAAATTCAATGAGTAAATGACTGTACAATAATAAATATATCACAAGTACAAATACCATAATCATTATCACAATAAGAATAATTATATTCATGTATAGGGTTTCTATACCCTTTGTATTCGATTTATGTTCAGGGATTCAATTTTCATTGTATTCGTGTTTACAGCCATTACATACATTGGTATCTTGGGGGATCAAGCCTCAACCATTCCATGTGTATAATTACATGCATTGAGTATCTTGGGTCAAGCTCTCAACCATTCAATGTGTATAATTACATGTATTGAGTATCTTTGGTCAAGCCCTCAACCATTCTATGTGTATAATTACATTTCTTAAATCACACAATAAATTTCATTATCTAGTGATCTTCACTAAATAGGGAATTTAATTAAAATTTCTAATTGCGATATGAGGTGGGATTTATGTTGTACTTGGAATAAAAATAAATAAACTCAGTTAGCAAAGTCATCCACTCACATAGATTCTATATTTGAATTACCTTTCCGAGTTGTTACAAAGAAGAGCACATAGCTGAATTTCAGGTTCCACTACGAAGATTTTCACGAAGGTCAGATAGAGAAAGTCAGGGTTACTTTTGTACAAAATACTATTCATATATACGATTATTATTTATATGTATGAATACTATTTGTGTATACAGATACTATTCATACATATGAATACCATTCATATGTACAAATACTATTCATACCGGGAATAGCGAACATAAGTCGTAAAAGAGTACATAAGGAAAATTCTCAGGAAAGGAAGGTGGGTCATAATGGACACTCTTAAGTACCAAGTCTTTCCTTAGCTAGACCTTTTCTATACATATATCCTTCACAGTTTTATACTCTATTTCGATAATCAAAAGAATTCTCAAGCAATCGAGAATAATTTTTTTATAATGTGAAGGATCAGCTAAAGCCGCAACTATGGAATATACTAAGAGTTTAACCTCTAAATATCGCAAGATTTCAAAGAGCGTAATATCCTCACCTTGGACTTAGGCTGAGAAGAAAAGGTCTAGAATTTCATAGCCCTTACTTCGAAGCAAAAAAATTTTTAGGAGAGAAAGGAAGATAAACTAAAGGTGTGAGTTTAGAAGTGAAATAGAAGGGCTTATTTACAAGAAAAATCAGAGTAATATGCGCTAATAAAATATTCAATTTACTATACGCTAATAATTCAGTTTACTATACTTTAATAATTCGGTTTGGTACTATACACTTTACTGTGCAATCACGAGTCTGAATTATTGATCACTATTGGGAACTAAAGGAAAAATTTTCCTTTCTCCTAAACTTTTAAATTTCTTTTCACTTTTGTGCTTTTCATTTTAGTCCCTAGGGGGTTTTCTCATATAAAACATTGTTTTTCTCTTAGTTTCTTTCTAGATTCCTATTATACACAAATCATATTTTACCCATGAGATAAATCTCATATCATAATATCTATTATACTCCACAATTTATATAATTTATAAGTAAAAATTCATAATTTCAACAATATGCACCAATAAACATACAAAATTAAATAAATAAGAGAATTATTTTTTAAAAATAAATTTATTATAATTCATAAACACTCATAACTTTAAAATATAACGAGTATTACAATAAAGTAAAAGGGCAACAGATGAAAATGGAAAGCAGCATAGAGGGCGTTCGTTCCCAACATAGATGAAGAGATTAAAAATTTTAAAGTCGAAGTAAAGTGGAAGAAAACTAGAAAAGCAAGTTGAGAAAGGAGATAGAGCACAACATAGATATGTATTATTAAAGTTGAATTTATAATTCACGGTGCCCGATTAGCTTGTTGGGAAGTGGGAATATTAAATTTTTTAAAATATTTATAATTTGTATAAAATTAAAAATTTGATATTTTGTATTAAAAAAATTATTGTTTTAATTTTCTAAATATATATATATATAATAGTATTTTTTATAAAAAGGAAAAGTAATTCTTATTTATTAATATAAAATTAATATATATATATATATAATATCTAATTAGTACCGTTTCAACTACAATTAAATTAATGATCTTTAAACTAATGTCTTTATCAATTTAATGATCAGTCTAATTTTTAAAATAATAAACTAAGATATAACGCAGTTCTTGCAAAGATGGTTAGTACTCATGTTAAACACATTTTTAACCAAAAACATCGGGATCTGTATATAATTTAATCATTGTTGTTTTGTCCTCTTCCTTGAAAAAGTTATAATCTTTATTAAGAAAGTAATTGGTAATTTTTTTACATTTTCACGTTTGAGTTTTTACTTAGATTGATCCCGTAAGAATGCAATTAACTGTTAAAAGGTTATACAAAATCACAGTCGTATATTTCTCATCTTTTAATATACTTGTGTGTTACAATTAGTTTAAAATTCATTCAATACCCTCACAGGTGGAAGTTGTTGGATCTTGTTGAGCTAAAGCGAAGTTGCATATCATTTTGGATCAGAATTTGCTGCTTATCAAAATCGTTGTTGATACTGCTTTTTACTTTCAGCAACGGCTAAAAGCCGTTGCTGAAAGTTTTGGCAACAAAAAATTACTACCATAACTTTTAACAACGGTAAAAACTGTTGCTAAATGTGAAAAACAGCCAAAATAATCAACAGCAAACCCGGATCCTATCATTTTTTGACATTGAGAAGCCAGAGACCACTACTTCCTGATGGTTGAAAGATAGCTGCCAAAGTAAGTACTAAATCATATGACGTCCTCCTATTCTTATATGTACTTTTGTCATTTACGGATTTTTCTTTTTATTCTATTGGCAGGTCGGAAAGAGGCCATCTAAGGATATGAGAGCTCGTAAACTTGCTTTACAAGACTGGCTAGAAGCAGCAAGTCTCTCTGCTAAAATGGTGCAGAATAATTAAAATGCTAGCTTTTGTAACTTGTTGATACTCTTTCAATTACATGTTGATCCTCGGCATCGCTTTGGCCATAATCTTCAATTTACTATGTTAAATGGCTCTACATCTTAATACAAGATGTTATCATACATACACACCACATTTTCTTTTTTTGAAAAGATGCTAGATCACATCCTGATACAACCAAAAAAGAGGTCTATCAATGCCCCTGTGCCGTCTCTCCCAGTAAAATCGAACAGCGTTTCGCTAGATGAAAGGAAATAAGGCATATTCAGCATAAAATAGATTCCATATGAATCGATAGAACCCTGAAATTGCTTCCTGCAGCATAATATCAGACATTTTAATTGCAGCTAAAGGAATAGGAGGAAGACAGAAAAAGATAGGACAGTACTTCACCACAGACCAGCAAAAGCGGTCTTGAAAAACACACAAATAAAAAAGTTAAAAAAACAAAATTTGGGTTTCATCCTATTGATTGGATCAATGAAGTATATTTTTGAAGTAAATCTTACGGCCTAGAGTAATTAAATTATTATTCGCACGATGAGTGCAGACCCAAAAAAGGTGAAATCAACATATATATTAAAGGAAGTGACCTTAGAAACCAAACTACATAATACAATCCTTTATCCAAAATACATGAAGTTTATTTGCACGATAATTGTGTCAATTGATCTCTCATTTTGGGGCCAAATGGTATTGGTACTTGAAAATTTAACCAGGCAATAAGTTGATATAGAACAGTAATCTTGACAACTTTGAATTTAGGTTTATGCTACTCAGTGAATGAATGAACAGATTTACATTGAATTTATAATGCAACATAAGATGGAGAACCAGATCCAACTTTAGAGATTTTTACGGCTTTATTATTTAAGTGTAGACATTGGATAAATATAATGGAAACAGCGAAAGAGCTACTAGCCCACTACAACTATTTTCAAGAAGG
The DNA here is from genome assembly GCA_037074585.1 of Biancaea sappan. Classification (NCBI taxonomy): domain Eukaryota; kingdom Viridiplantae; phylum Streptophyta; class Magnoliopsida; order Fabales; family Fabaceae; genus Biancaea; species Biancaea sappan. The sequence continues at coordinate 89,135,696 of CM073490.1, read as the reverse complement.
TAATACATACCTTTGTATAATTAGCTTTCTCCAATACCCAAGTCTGAAATACACGAAAAATTTGTTAGGGTAATTTCATAATTTCATATTCCGTGTGTGCATGATCTTAATAGAAAAAGAAGAGATAAATAAGCAAGAAAACGCCAGACAAGTAGCTTCCACATGACTTATAGGTCCCAATAAACATACATTAGTAAGTAAGATAGACAAAATGTTTTACAATCAGTGTAATTTGAACATAATCTCAATGTGCTAATGAGTTTATTCAGCTGAATTTCAACAACATCAAATAAATTGAATGCCACTTTCTGCCAACAAAAATTTAATCAAGGAAAATAAGAAGCATATTTTGTTTGGACTATAGAATTATTGAATAAGGGGGTGAGCAAAAGCAAGAATATAAAATAAAAAAGAAACAATGTGAAACATGTATGAAAAACCACCTGGACTATAATGATAGCCATAAAAGTCATGAATACAAAAAAAAAAAAAAAACAAACCTGAAAAATCAAGCTTGACGCAAAAAACAGATGACCTGGTATCAGTAACCAACGCCTGAAAGCCTGTAAACCATGTGCGAGAACTTACATATGGTTTTGTTTTTGCCCAATGCAATATAAAGAACTTTATGTTTATGACTGGCAAAAATGAGGTGAGTTGTATTCACCTGTGGCATGTAAATTGCTGCCAGAATAGAAACGATATAGTTCATCAGCAAAATTCCAGAACCAAGGACAGAAATGTTCTGAACTCCTAGTTTTGTAGCAAAGGTCGATATCTGATACCTAAATCAATAATTACATTCAATTCCCTATTAGACAAAGTATAAAATCATAGGCAGAGGAAGAATATGCTTTACATACACACCTAATGAAATGAAAATACAGCATCCGCAAATCAGATTATTAAGATTAATTAATCAGCAGCATCAATGCAATTTGATCCCAAAACTTACTTGCGATCCCCCTCAACATCTGGAAGATCTTTTGTTATAGCAATTACCAGTGCAAACAATGTTACAAAGGTAGTGATGAAAACCACAGGAGAGCTGCAGGTAGAGATACATGAACAAACATAAGTTATCAAAATGAGTTGGAATAATGCAAACAATCATGAATGAAAAGCTAATGTCATCCTGACCTTTATTGACATACTAGGTAAGCACAATTTTACTTGAAAAGCAAAATTGACTGACTCAACATTTAAAGGGGAGCCAGGAACATATGGTGTCCCTCATTTCTAGGGAATCTAACTTTGATAGTTTCTTCTTCCAACTATTGTCTTTTTGGTTCGTAGTGAACACCATATATTCATAGTTACTGTAGTCTTTAGGGAGACATATTTTGCACATTAGGCAACCACAAGCCATTTTGTTCACCTTAACCAGTTACAGATATGACGCAACAAATGATAAATGCTAACCAACCTCCACTCAAAGGGAAGTCCAAGGGCAGCTCTAGTGGCATAATACACACCAAAGTTAAGAAGAAAACCCCGTACCTGCATAGGATGCTTCTATCAATCTTTGTTCAACAATATGAACATATAAATCAAATTAAAAAAGTTGAATTCATCTAAAAGAATTTCAACTTAATCTCACAGAAGTATCTAGTATCTACTTTATTTTTTAAAAGAAATCAACAGATCATTATCAAGCACTACCAAAACTACGGGAAAAGGAGAATAATTCTTACCGTGGCAATAATAAGAAATGCTGCCACAGGAAACCTTTTCATTCTAAAAGGAGGAACAGAATAGATGGTGCCAAGAAATAGGCCTAGAGTGTAAAGAGAAAAAATAAAGGGCCCAAAGTTCAATCCAACTATCATCAGGCCAGCTGCAGCAAAAAATATCACCAACAACCATGCAGATTGGACAGAAAGATCTCCAGCAGCAATAGGTAAATATGGTTTGTTTACCCTGAAATCAAGCATAAAGTTAACTTAGATGCACTTAGTTGGGACGAAAGTTAACTAGCAACAGGAATAAGTTCAGATCCAGTAGAAAAAAAAATCTCAAAATGAAACTATTCTGCAGTTTTTGCAACATCATAAAATAATTTTTGAAACTTAGCAAGAAATGCAAAGACTGGGAATAAAAAGATAGGGCGAGGGAATATAATAGGAGAAATCTATGTATGTCAGCGTCATACTTGTCAATGCCAATGTCATAAATTTGATTGATGCCAACTATATAACCATTCCCACATATGAGAGCAAAAAGACCGGAGAAGGCTTTGAACAGAAGTGACCACTTTATCAAATTAGCATTTTCAATCAACGCCCTTGCCACCAAAGCACTGTAGATAGAAAGAGTGAGAATGAACTTCAGCTTAGTATACTTGGCGTAAAGTTGCCCCAAGAAAAAAAAAAAATCGGTGGCAAGTTACTCACACAGAACCAACTGCAGTACCACGTATAGTATGGGGCCTTAAAAATCTCCAACACGCATCTTTGAAATCTGAAGCTCTGTCTGCAATTGGTTGATCAGACCCAGCAGCTCCAACTTGACTGCCGGCCTGGCAGCATTCAGTTCACATTACAGTGATACAACAGACTTGCCAAAAAAAAAAAATAATAAGTGATAAAACACCTGACACAAAAATTGGTGGAACCCTTGATGCAAACTTAACAAGATTCCATCAACATGAACACATCAAACCAAGGATGTCGTGTTCTGGGTCCCTCTTAGACCTCACTTTGCAACAAAATGCTCAGCAAAACCCAAGTTCATCCACTTAAACACAAATAGCTAAATCAAAATTCTAGCAGGATGAGAAAGGAAACACAAACCCTGATGGAATGGGGTCTATGTTGTATCCTTGAGACAAACTTATTGCAGCTTCTGTCTTCGTATAGGCCAACTGAATGCAGGTGTCTGGAAAATCTTAAGCACGAATTAGAAGCAATAGGTGTTGCCTTACTGGGAATTCTCATGCGATATGAGGAAATCCATCTGGGAACTATAGCAGAAGCCCGAATCGAAGTAGTAGAGGATGAGAGCTCCATGCGGAGCTGAGCACAGCAACACTCGCAGTCGCAGCCACCGAAGCAAAGCGAACGGAAAAAGAGGAGCGTGCGGTAGCTACGAACTAACACGTGCACATAGTTAGGTCAAGAGGGTAAGGATTAAAAGAGGAGTATAACATTGAATGTGTGTGAAGGAGTGAAGTTATCAAACCTACGATCATTTCTTATCAAAAAGACAATATACATATACTAGACATTCTACATGGCAAAATTATTAGTTAAAGCATTCTCTTCCTTTTTATTGCTATTGTTAGTTCACTTTGAAATTGAGAATCTTGAGGAATAGTAGCACAACGACTAATGGCGCACATCAAGCGAGCAAGGAAGCGATAGAAATAAGAACCAGAACACACCTGATCTGAGCAAAGAAGAAGAGTGAGAGACAGAGGGCAAAGTTGCTGGAGCGGCTGCTATTTGCGCCTGCGAGTAGACGAGAAGCCTCGTGATTCTGAAATCACGATTTTGCCCTAGGAAAAATGCATAATACCAGGAATAAATTATGTGTGAAAAATATATTATTATTCTAGAAAATCCACTTGTTTGGTTCAAGAGAGGGAGGAGATAAGATAAATTTTAATGGAGGGAATGAGATGGGAGGAGAAATAAAATTAATTTGTTTGATTTAGTTTGAGGGGAGGGAAAATAAAATAAAATTTTTTTTATTTGTTGTACAAGGAGATGAGAGGGAAAATAAAATAAAATGACTATTATAGCTATTTTATTATATAACCAATAGAATATGATAAATTTGTTATCATTTATATTCCAGTAGCAAAAGGAGATGGCATAAATAGATTTAACATCATCCATCAAACACAAAGTACAGAAAAAAAATTTCAGAACATACACATAAAAGAATATTTAAAAATAAATTTATAAAGTGCATGCTAATTGAAATTTTGATAAATAGCTAAAAAAATTCAAAACATATTAAAAGAATATTTAAAAATAAATAGCTAGTAAAATTTATAAAGTGCATACTAATTGGAATATTTAAAAAATTCAAAACATCCATGTCGGTTATGTAATTAGAACTTTGATGATCAATTATACTAGTTATTTCAACTCCAAAACATTCGCATCAATTTACATGTTACAATAATAATAATAAGCTTCAGATTCCTTTAAAAATAAAAGAAATTGATCTTTCTAGATTTGTTTAGTTTTTTGTTGTGTTATTGTTTTTATTTCAAATATATGTTTTAGTTCTTACAAAGAAACTTAAATAATGGAGGATGAGAGTTAAAAGAAAGAGCAGAGAAATTTGAATACTGAAGGATGAAAGTTAAAGCACACAAGCAAAAAAAGAAAGAAAAATTGTTGAGGACATTTTTGACTTTTTACATTATTACAATTTTCCTTCCCTCCAAATCTCCTCACTTTCGGAGGGAGCAAAAATAAAGGGAGTTGAGGGATTTTTAACCTTCATTTTTCCTTTCTTTCCTCTAGCTAATTGAAACAAATAAAGTCAATTTAAAAAAAATCTATCCCCTCCTTTCCTTTCCCCTCCATTCCTCCAACCAAACAATACCTATGTCCTGTTTGGTAGGCGATTCTGTGTTTGGTACAGAGTTTGCTACAGTGAATGGCTGGAAAATGGAATTTCTCTTTCCTTTGTTTTGGTACGGCTATTTTCCTTCTACTGCACAATGGAAAACTAGTCATGGAAAGGGAAAAGGAGAAAAGATGTCGAATTTGCCCTTTGATTGCTGGTGTGCTTTCTGGTCCTTCGTCTGTGCTCTATTTTGGCAACGGTGAGGGTGACGGTGATGATGGACCTCTGCCTGTGCTCTATTCCAGCGACGTTGAGGTTGACGATGATGATGGATAAGAGGGAGAGAGAAGAATCTGGAGGGAAACAGAGGGAGATGAAGATGAGAGGGAGAGATAATAGTCTAGAAGAAGAGATGAATAGGAGGTGATAAATTGAGAGGGAGACAAAAATGTTTGGAAGATGAGAGGGAGAGAGAAGAGTCTAGTAGTGTAGAAAAATCTGGATTTGGGAAGTGATATTTGATTTTTGTTTTAATATGTTTTTTAAAAATTTATTAAAAAATAAGAAGTAATTTAGTAAATTAAACTCACATACTACATTTCCTTTCCATTAAAAAAATACATATTAAATACTTTTTTCCTTTTTCATTATTCTTTTCCATCATATACCAAACATATTTTTTTCAATCTTTCTTTTTCTCTTTTTTTTTTCATTTTCCTTTTCCCTTTCCATTTATACTCTTTTCTAGATACCAAACAGGCCCTAAGAGTGGAGAAAAAAATGAAATTTTTTAATAATTAATAAATTTATGTTTATTTATATAAAAATTTATAAATAACCTATTATTAATTTTTTTATAAGAATAATTTCGATAAAATAAATAACACGATCAATTGATCAACCATTGTGATGCTAAACCTTTTTCATATTTTAAATTTTATCAATCTAACTCATAGGTAAGTTAGTTAAATTATTATAATAAAAATTTATACCCTTGCAAAAATTTATACGCTAGAACCTTCAGTTTCAATCTTGCGAGGTCATTGTGCTTGTAAAGGATTGCCTAGGAAGACAACTCCTTGTTCTTTATATCTTTTTTATCTTCACAAGGATGTTTCTAAATTCAACGGAAGACGGAAGTGAGAAACCTGTCATAAAAAATCTTCATGTATTATGTTTGACTGTCTTTTTTCTATTCATTAAGTCAAGTTCTTACGCAAAATGACATGGCCAGCAGTCATGTTGTCCCTGCATTCTTTGTTTTGTCAGACAGTACCTTACACAGAAGCAAACTCTCGAATCTAATAGCTAAGAGAGAGACATATTGCTTCTAGCCAGTGTTGTAAAGCAAGTTTGCAAGCCTTCAGATTCTTAGATAGCCCATTTGCAACCTACCAATAGAATAAAAAGAAAAATCCATAAATGAAGATCCTTGACCATTGGGAAATAGTGGTCTCTAGCTTCTCAATGTCAAAAAACGATATGGAACTTTGCTTTAGCAAAGCATAATCCAACAACTTCCACATGTGAGGGTACTACAAAATGAATTTAAAACTAATTGTGACACAGAAGTGTATTCAAAGATGAGAAATACACGACTTTTCTTTGTGTAACCTTCTGACAGTTAATTTGCATTCTTATGAGACTAATCTAAGTAAAAATTCTAAAACCTGAAAATGTAAAAAAAAATTACCAATTACTTTTTTGATGAAGATTATGTTGAATTAGGAGAGGAAAATATTATAATATTCTCTTATTCAACATTAACCAATACTGATATGTAGAAGATTATGTTGAATTAGGAGAGGAAAATATTATAATATTCTCTTATTCAACATTAACCAATACTGATATGTAGAGGGGCCAATATATGCAAGTTAGAATTAGAGCTTAACTGAAAATACCAGACTAAACTGTCAAGCTAACTGACTAAGGCAACTAATAACTCATTACAACTGCTTAGGCAACTAATAACTAATGACAGCTGCTTAATATATATATGACGTGTACAAATTCCTGTAGTTAGAATATTTCAATATATTTCTACACCCCCTCCTCAAGTTAGAGCATTGGTGAGTTGAAGCAATCCCAACTTGGAGCAAAAATGTCTGAACATTGGTGTAGCAAGAGTCTTGGTCAAAATATTGGCCACTTGATCTCTGGAAGCCACATGCAAAGGCCTAATCAAACCCTCCTTATATTTATCACGTACGATGTGACAATCGATTTTTAGTTCTTTCATGAAAGACTGCATTTTGAGATATATAGATCGTGGGTTAGCTGTCATAGTAAAGATTAATGGGCAACTATGGAAAAACTTTGAAATCTTTTAACAAATAATGAATCCACTGAAGTTCACACACTACAGCAGCCATACTCCAGTACTTTGCTTCTACAGAGGATTTGGACACAGTTGTTTGTTTCTTTAACTTTCAAGAGACGGGTGTCAGGCCTAGAAATATGCAAAAACTAGTGATGGATCTTCGGGAGTCCTTACATGCGGCCCAATCTGCATTACAGAAACATTCTATATTAAATGGAGATGAAGAAGAAAAGAAAAGTCCAACTACAGAAGTAGACTTGAGGTATCTTACTACATGAAGGGCAGCTATCTAGTGTGGCTTACAGGGACTTTGAATATACTGGCTCAACAAATGAACCGAATGCATAATGTCAGGCTATGTAAAACCGAGATATAGCAAATGACCAACCAACCTCCTGTATTGAGAAGCATCCTCCAATAACTCCCCATCATCACCTTGTAATTACAAGTCCTTAGGCAAAGGAATATTTGTAGTTTTAGCTTCTTGCAAACCTATATCCATTATTAAATCAGAGATGTATTTTCTCTAATTAACAAATATCCCATCATATGACCTTGCCAATTCAAGCCCAAGAAAGTACTTTGCTTGGCCTAAGTCCTTTATAGTGAATGCTGCATGAAGGGACTGTTTCAAACTCTAAATCAAAATTTCTTATGTCCCTAAAATTGAAAGGTCATCTACATAGACCAACAAAATAAGAGAACCTTGTGAAGAATTATAAGTAAAGAGACATGTGTATGCATGTGACTGAACAAAGCCAAAAGAGACTAAATACTTGGTGAACTATGTGTTCCATTGACGGGAAGCCTGTTTTAGGCTATATAAAGACCTGTTAAGGTGACATACCTATCCCTTTTGAGCTTTGCAATACCCTTCAGGTGGATTCATAAACACCTTTTCCTCCAAAAAAAAACCATGAATAAATGCGTTGTTTTATGTCAACTTGATGTAATTCCTAACCCTTCATTGCCACCACTGATAGCATAATTCTAACTATAACATTTTTCATAACAAATGAAAACACATCATGGTAATTAAGTCCTTGAACTTGATTATAACCTTTTTCCACTAATCGAGCTTTAAACCGTTCTACAGACCCGTCCGCCTTTAAGTTTACTTTGTATACCCATTTTGAACCAATGGCCCTTTTTCCCTTCAGTAATGATGTCAGTTCCCAAGTCTAGTTTTTCTCTAATGCATGTAATTCCTCTTCCATGGCTTACACTAGTACTGGCAAAATGAGTTGCTGGGCCCATAATGGGCTTGGCCAAAAAATGGGCTGGGCAGGGCCGGTCAGTTTTTGGGTAGGCTTGGATTCTCATGTCCAAGCCTACCCATGCTAACCCGCAGGTCGACCCGTTTGCCCCGTGAGCTAAGCTTTTTTTTTAAAATATTTAAATAATATAATATAAAATTAATTTAGTTGATTTTTTGGGTAAAAAACAAAAAATATATTAAGTAGAAAACAAAAAAAAAGTTAATATATTCCAAAATTGTATGTTTTCTGAAATTTTGGAATTTATCCATTCCAAAATTGTATGTTAACTCAGCCAAATCAATTATTTAGGATAAATTCCAGAATGGATGGTTGAGTTAAGCAAAAAAAAAAGTTAAGAATGGATGGATAAATTCTAAAATTGTAGGATAAACAAAAAAAATTTAAGATAAATTTCAAAATTGTACAATATGAAATTATGAATTTATCTCAAATTTTTTTTAAAAAAAATACTGGCCGGCTTACGGGCTAAATGGGTTAGCCCGTTTATGCCCATTTTTAAATAGGCCTATTTTTAAATCCCCAAGCCCATCCAAATATGGGCGGGCCAAAGCCCGTTTTGCTAGTGCTAGCTTACACCCAGTTTGGGGACTAACTAGCTTGTTCAAAGGTTCAAGGTTCTTGAAGATCAGAAAGTCTGTTGAGGAAGTTAATGTGCTCAACAGAAAAATTAGAAAGAGAAAGATTAAAGGGAATTTGACAATAAGGTATGGAGACTTGGTTAACAACAAAATATGATAACCAAGTTGGTTATTTTTTTTTTTTGATGATGCATTTTGGAGGTGAGTCAGAACTTACATTACCAGAAGAAGAAGAAGAAGTAGCTTCTGCCTATAAGGGAGTAGCATTGTGAGCTGAAAAAGAAGGGTCAGGGGCAGTATTGTAATACCCGTTAATTTCAGAATATAATTCGCTTAAGAGTATTTTAGAATTCTACAACGTTACTTTAGTTATTTATTTTGGTCATTTTTAATTTTCATATTTAATTGTTCTCTTTGAATATTATTTATGAAAATTGAGTTAAATGACTGGACTAAATATTTGCACAATGAGGGATATATTCTAAGAATGGTGAAATTCATGGAAAAGTGGTTTCAGAATGGTCAATTAGTCCATTTATTGTAAATTGACTGGATGGGTTTGGATGTTGGGTTATGGATACCCATGGGTTATTGAATAACCCATTAGAAATATTTAATATAAAGTTTCAATAGTACCCCCTCATTTTTCTTCACGCAACCGAAACTGATATTCGTTTTTTTCTCTCATTTCTTCATCCTCTTCTCAAATCCTTTCCTTGATCTTCAGAAGTTCGATTATTTGTTCGGTTCAAAAGCTTTGTAAGGATCAAAGGTAAGCTTTAATCCGATTATTTTCCTTAAATTTCAGTTTATGTAGAAGATCAGAGGAGGTTTTGTTCTTGAAGATTTTAATGATAATTCATGAATCTCAGTTGTTTTAGAAGTTATATTTGAGTTATAATCGGTTAAAAGAGTTGAAATTCTGGTTTTGAAACAAGAAAGGAAAGGATGAAATTGTTAGAAATTCTGCAAAACCGAGTTACTGTAGCGACCAGAAATTTCGAAACAAAATCTGGAAAATTTTCTTCGGGTTACTGTAGCAGTACTGTAGTGTCGGCAGTCAACGGTACTGTAGCAGTCAACGTACTGTAGCGAACCGGCACTGTAGCGAACTGACACTGTAGCGAACCGTTACTGTAGCAAACCGTTACTGTAGCAGTCAGAAAATTTTACGTATTTTCGTGATTTTGTTTCCTTTCTTATGATTCCTTGTAATATATTTTACTAGGAAATTTTCCTACACAAATTCTAGTGTGGAACAAGGTAAACTTGGACAAACATCAAGGTGAGTGAATAATCTTGCTCAGCTAAATTGATATTACTAGTCAAAGTACAATATAAGTCCCATTTACAATATTATTTGGATAATAAGCAATTAATTTTTCATATGGGAGTATATGATGATCAGTAGAAATAAGAGTATGAAGAAATTATTTATTTCATGACAATTGTACTATGTGATGAATTCTCACTATTTTATTAATGAGTAAAGATCTACGGGATCTAATACACGAGTGTGAAAGGGTTAAAGTCCCATACTACTCGGTGTATATCTAAGAAATCTTATACACGAGTTTGAAAGGGTTAAAGTCCCATACTACTCAGTGCATATCTATGAAACCTATACACGAGTTGAAAGGGTTAAAGTCTCATACTACTCGGCGTATACCTATGAGATCTTATTCACGAGTTTGAAAGGGTTAGAGTCCCATACTACTCGGTGTATATCTATGAAATCTTATTTATGAGTTTGAAAGGGTTAGAGTCCCATACTACTCGATGTATAAGACAATTAATTATATGAGTAAATGTGGTATTTGTACTTTTGATATTTTATATAGTACAGTTATTTACTTACTGAGTTTTTAAATAAACTCACACTCCCTATGATTTTTTTTTCAGATACAGAAAATAAAGAACAAGAGTATCCGTTTGAAGATTAGAAGCCCCTTGGGACTATTCTCTATTTCTGTCTGGTGGGACACCAGTACTTATTAATGTGGATATTAGAAACGCTCTGTACTTTCTATAGGTCTCCTAGGCTTGCGATGAGATAGAAATATCAGACTATGTATGTCTATATTTGCTTATCAGATGAATATAATTCTGTAGTGTGGAATGAATGATTAAGGTTGAATGTAAAACCTTACAGAATATATGTATATAACGTATGTTTGAGAATTATATCAAATGAGTAGTATCTTTTCACATGCTCAATTTTTGGGATGTGACAAGTATGCTCTTGAACATCAGAAATAATAGGCAAACAAGTAGATGGATAATCACAAGAACTATTTGTGATAGGCAATGAAAGAGCAGGAGAATAAAAAACATTATTGTTCACCTTAGAATCAATAAAAGGAAATTTTGACTCATGAAAATTAACATCCTTGGACATAATTGTTCTTTCAGTTGTTAAATCATAGACTTTAAAACCTTTGCCTCCATTTTGGTAACCAAGAAAAACACAAGGGTGTGCTATAGGATCTAGTTTGTCTTTGTAGGGTTGGGTATTGGTTGCAAAGCATAGACACCCAAAAATTTTTAGAGATGTGTAGTCTGGAGGTTTGCTAAAAAGAATTTCATGTGGGGATTTCTAGAAAAGAAGTTTTGTGGGCAACCTTTTTATAATAAAAGTGGCATGTAATAAAGCATCTCCCCAAAATTGTTTAGGTATTTTTTATTGGATTAAGAGGGCTCTAGTGATTTGCATGAAGTGTCTATGTTTTCTCTCTGCCACCCCATTTTGCTATGGGGTGTGTGGACAAGTTCTCTGATGTAGATTGCCTAGGTTGTTCATCATGAATTGGCATGAATGGCTTAGGAATTCCAATCCATTATCTGTCCTAATGGTCTTAACAGTGGTTTGAAATTGATTTTGTACAAGGTGTATGAATTTTTCAATCATGGAGATAAATTGATTTTTATAGGCCATAAGATAGGTCCATGTAACTCTTGTGTAATCATCAACTATTGTTAAAAAATAATTTTCCCTATTAAAGTAGATGTATTGTAGGGCCCCCAGATGTCCACATAAAAAAGCTTAAAAGGACGATTGGATTGAATATGACTATGGGAAAATTTTTTTTTTCTGGTTTGTTTTACAAGAGGACAAATTTCACAAACACTGTCAATTGGCTTTATTTCAAAAGAAAAAGGTAAATGAAGTAAAACTTGGTCACTTGGGTGACAAGTCTTGAATGCCATATATGCCTTTCACTATCAGATATTACATTGAGCACTTGAGAAGAAGAAGAAGAAAATTTATGCAGAAAAGTACTACCAATAAGTCAGAATTATGAAAAAATTCAAGAATTGTAGAATTGAAAGAAGAAATGGAATCAATTAACGAAAGCTTGTTAACTGATAAAAGGTTATGAGTAAAGGTTGGGATAAACAGAGTATCATGCAACTTTAAACCATTAAAAATCACAGTGCCCTTCTTGGTAACCCTTATGACAGTCCCATTTGGAAGATTAATAATGATGGGAACTGCTAAAGGAATTAATTCTTCAAAGAAACTATCACATATACAGATATGGCTTAAAGCTCCTATGTTAATAATCCATGGCTCTTTTAAAATGGGTTTTCTTTTAGAAAAATGTAGCATACCTGCATACTCGGTTGTATGAATGAAGTTTACTTTGCTGTTGCTCTCCTTGCCAAATTGTGTGCCTTTAAAGGCCTTAGCTATCTCTTGTTTTATTAAGTCCACCATCCAATCTTGCTGCTTAACACTTCCACACACCTCCTGATCTGTTTCTGCCAAATTCACAGACTTCGGTGGTTTCTTATCTTTATCTTTCTTGGTTTTCAGCAAGTCCACATACCAATCTGGATATCCAATAAGTTTGAAACAACTTTCTCTTAAATGCCCCTGTGTCTTACAATGGTCACAAAATCTTTTCTCCTTTGAATCCTTTTTCCTAAAACCAGTTTTATTGACTATTGGTTTTCCCCCATACTGTGGCTGTGTCTTTACCACCATGGCATTAGCTTCTAAGGCCTGTTCAAAATTCCTATGAACACTTTTTTGTGACTCAACATTCTGCAGCATACCATATATCCCATTAACAGTTGGTAAGGGCTCTTGCATAAGTATCTGGTTCCTAGGGACCTCAAAACCTTCACTCAGTCTCATTAAAAATTGTATTGTTTTCATGGAATCATCAAGCTCAGTATACTTTTTAGAAAGTCCACAATTGCATCCTCCACACTCACATGAAGGCATTGGTCTTAGTCTACTCATATCATCCTAAAACTTCTTTAAGCGATTGAAATAACCAACAAGATTACTGCTCTCTTGCTGGATGGAAGAAATCTCCCTCTACATCTTATAGATCTGTAGGCCATTTATTTCTTCGAATCTCTCTCTCAGTTCTTCCCACAGAATCCTTGCCGAAGAACAGGAGACAAAGGTCTCAACCAACTCCTTTGACAGAGCCCCTAAAATCCATGACTGAACCATAAAATCAGCCTTTGGCCATTTTTGGAAATCACTGATCGATTTGCTTGGCTTCTCAATAGTATCATCAATGAAGCTGAGTTTATCTTTCATACCAAGAGAAATTTGAATCACAGTGCTCCATGTCAAATAGTTTTACTGGTGAACAGAGCTGTTAGTGCTCCATGTCAAATCATTGTTGTTGAGCTGAAAATGACTAAGTTCAATAACTTCAGATCGGCTTCGCTGCTCTTCCGATGAGCTGGTAGTGCTCGCCATTGTACAATATCAAGAATCAGAGAACTTCAACAAAGAAGAAGATAAAGGTTCAAATAGTAAGAAAAAACAGAGATACATGATGTATACAGTGTGATTCTGTTTACTCAAAGAAAAAAAGTACTTAAAGCTTTAATACCATGTTGAATTAGGAGAGGAAAATATTAAAATATTCTCTTATTCAATAAATTATAACTTCTTTTCATGAAAGAGGACAAAACAACTACCATTAAATATATATATATATATATATATATATATACAAATCCTAATGTTTTTGGTCAAAATTGTGTATAACATTAATACTAACCATCTTTGTTATGCAAGAATTGGCCCGACCTACTTTTTGTAGGCTAGCAAGCCAAACAGATTAGCCTACATTTAAAAAAGAATAAAATAAAATTCTCTTCATATGTTTAGGAATGGTAGCGAGGGCGAGGATTTAGGGATCCCCACTAATGAAGCCCCGTTAGCATGGATTTTATCCCCGTAGAGGCGAAGATGGGGGGAAAAATTCCTTTGTCACTATTTTGGGGACAGGGGCGGGGTTCATGCTCCATGCCCCGCCCTCAATGGCATTTTATTAATTTTATATAAAATGACTAAAATGCCCTTATATATAGTTCTTTTAAATTAAAATAATTTAATTTAATTTTAAAAAAAAACCCAACCCTAAATATCCATAATCAATTAGCCGAACTCTTTACTCTTCTCTTTGTGAAGTTTGAAGTCTCATCGTCTTGCTGTCTCGTTTTGTCTCGCCTCACCTGCGTCTCTCATATGTGAAGTCGTATTATCTTGCCATCTGTTTACTATGTCACTTGTCGTCTGTTACGTCTATAGTTGTCATCGTTGTCCTCTTGTACACTCTTCTCTAGCCAATAATGTTTGCTTTTGAAGCTTTTGTTTTGAGGTCCACGATTCCAAGATTTGAATTTTTTGTAATTCAATTTTTTCAGAGTGAAGTTTGAGGGAAATAATCGACATTCAGGTTTGGTTTTCTTTTGCCTTTGTTTTTAGGATGGATTGTTGCTCTCGCTTGTCTTCGTTTCTTTTGCTTTGGTTTCTAGAATTTTTTGTAATTCAATTTTTTCAGAGTGAAGTTGGAGGGAAATAATCGACATTCAGGTTTGGTTTTCTTTTGCCTTTGTTTTTAGGATGGCTTATTGCTCTCGCTTGTCTTCGTTTCTTTTGCTTTGGTTTCTAGAAGATAAAAATAAATTTGAATCAATGTAACTCAAGTTGCTTATATTGTTATGTTGTGAAATTTGGACTTCAAAGCTCCTTCATGATATTCCTAAATATGCTTTCATTTTCTTTTGTCATGTATTTGTTTTTTCTTTTTTAAATTTTTAGAGAATTTTTGTAGGGTTCGAGGTCCCTACAGGGATCCATGGGGAGGCGGAGATCAGGCGTGGGGGTTAAAATTTTTCCCTGATGGGAATCAGTAGTGGGACGGGGACGGAGACAAGGGATGTCACATCCCAAAAATTAAACATGTGAAAAGATACTACTTTTAGGAAAACCTCAGTGGTATCTCGAAATCCTGGACAATCTTAATATCCACAACTACTCATTTGATAAAATTCTCAAACATAAGTTATTTACATATATTCTGTAAGGTTTTACATTCAACCTTAATCATTCACTTCACACGACAGAATTATATTCATTTGATAAACAAATATAGACATACATAATCTGATGTGTTTATCTCAACGCAAGCCTAGGAGACCTATAGAAAGTACAAAGCGTTCCTAGTATTCACATTAATATGTACTGGTATCCCACCAGACAGAAATGGAGAATATTTCCAAGGGGCTTCTAATCTTCAATCGGATACTCTTCTTCCTTGTTTTCTGTATCTGAAAAAATAATCATAGAGTGTGAGTTTATTTAAAACTCAGTAAGTAAATAACTGTACTGTATAAAATATAAAAAGTACAAATACCACATTTACTCATATAATCAATTATCTTATACATCGAGTAGTATGAGACTCTAACCCTTTCAAACTCGTGAATAAGATTTCATAGCTATACACCGAGTAGTATGGGACTCTAACCCTTTCAAACTCGTATTTATGATTTCATCAATTTACACTGAGTAGTATGGGACTCTAACCCTTTCATACCCGTGCATAAGTTTTCATAGTTATACACTGAGTAGTATGGGACTTTAACCCTTTCAAACTCATGTATTAGATCCCGTAGATCTTTGCTCGTTAATAAAATAATGAGAATTTATCACATTGTACAAAACCATGAAATAAATTAATTTATACATACTTTTATTCTTTTGAATGTCTGTAAAAAAAATATGTCAATCGTCATATACCGTCATCTAAAGATTGATTGCTTAATATCCAACTAATATTGTAAATGGGACTTATATTGTAATACCCATGAAAAATAAAATATAAATGTGTATTTACAAACTATGGTTACTATGCCAGTATATGGTACTATTCACCTATATAATACTATTTACGTATACGATACTGTTCATTTATACAATCGAAATGTCAAGTACTAGATGTGGTTTGGTCATAAGAGAAAACTAGAAAGAAGTTTGTAGGAGAAAATGACGTTTTATGTGTAAAAATACCTTCAGGGACTAAATTGAAAGGACTGATTTGAAAAGAAACTTAAAGGTTTAAGGTGAAAGGATAGTTTTTCCTTTAAGTTTCCAATAGTAATAACAGAAAAATTTTCCGTGAGGTGCACAGTAATTGCATTAATAGAAATGTCATTTTCATAAATAGTAAATTGAATATTTTATTAGTGCATAGTATCAAATAGTACCCTTGACTTTTCCTATAAATAGGCGTTTTCATTTCACTTCTAAACTCACACCTTCAACTTCTCTTTTTCTCTCCTTAAGTTTCTCTTACTTCAATGCTAGGCCTCTGAGATTTTGGGCCTTTCCTTTTCAGCTTAGGTAAGGATACTATGCCCTTTCTATGTCTTTCAAATTTTAGAAGTTATTTTCTTAAGTATGCTCTGTGGTTGCGGCTTTGGCTGATCTTCCACATCAGAAAAACTGTCCTTAGCTGCTTACATATTATTTTGATTCTCTGATTACCGAAATAGAATGTAAACTGTGAAGAATACATGTCTAGGAAAGTTCTGGCTAAGGAAAGACCTAGTTTTTAAGTGTGTCCAGTGTGACCCTCCACTCTTTCTTGGGAACTTACCTGGTGTAATCTTTTACAGATTGTATTCTCTATTTCTGGTATGAATAGTAACTGTATGTATGAACAGTATCTGTACGAAAACAATCCTAACGCATTTTCTCTAATCTTTCATGAAAATCTCCGTAGCAGAACACCGAAATTCACCTGAGCACTCTTGTCTGTAATGACTTAGAGAAGCGATGCTTGTACGGAATCCAGGTGAGTGAAACGACCCCGTTTTAATAGAGTTTTAGCATTACTGGTGATAAAAAGTATGTCGTAGGACACTCCCAAGATTCATAGGGGAAAATTGGATTCAGAATGATGAATCTAATGAGATAATTAATCCAGAAGTATGGATAAGACGAAACAAGTATTTCATGTTGATGTGAAGTTTGAATCTTTTCAAAAATAGATTAATTGTTATCTTGATTTGTAGTTTATAAATTTATAATATAGTTATATACTATACCTGTTATATGGATGAATATTCTATTGTACTTCTGATTATGACATGAACTGTTGTGCTATTGATTATGATTGAGCGGGACAATATCCCCTCTCACGGCAAGGCGGAAAACCCGGTTGAAAGGGTGTCTTGACCAATGAGTGTGGAGACAACGATTCCCTCAGTAGGGATATAGACCGGATTGGTGATAAATCCGTGAGGCGCCCTAGCTAAGAGGATGAGGTTGTGCGTCATGGCAGAAATATACATAATTGGTGAGCTGGCCTGTGTGCGCTCTCCGGGATATATTGCCATTGACGAGTACTAGTGACGTTTGTTGAATTGGATGAATTTTTATCTTCTTGTATGTAAGAGGATGATGTTGTGCGTCATGGCAGAAATATACATAATTGGTGAGCCGGCCTGTGTGCACTCTCCGGGATATATTGCCATTGACGAGTACTAGTAACGTTTGTTGAATTGGATGAATTTTTATCTTCTGTCTATTGGTTGAGTATGAGCCTTTGGATATGCTTGCATGACTGGTAATGTATTTGAATTTTATTAACGCGAGGCCGATTCGCTCATTGAGTTTAAAAGCTCACACTGTTTGTACAACCTTTTTGTTCAGATCAGGTTGCCAGCGAAGAATATCTGCTAGAGGAGTAGATCACTTTGGACCTTCCCATTGTCAGGTAGACCCCTCTTTTGTTATAGATTATGTTGCTCTGTAATCGTCTAGGACATCTAGGTCAGGGGTTTGGTATTTGGTTTGTATGTCAGCAAAATAATGTATTTTATATTGAGAATCTATTATTATGTGCAAATCATCTCTATGAATTTCAAATAAGAAAATTTGATATATTTTCTTCAGGAATGGTTATTTTGATAATATAGAGATAATGACTAAACTCATTGGTAGAATTTATCGAAAGGCTTACAGTGATGGGATATTCATCATTGTGCCGGTCATGTGCCCAGAAAACGGGTCGTGACAAAGTTGGTATCAGAGCAATGGTTGTTAGGTCTCCTAGTGATTACAGAGCAAGGTAACCTTAGTGGGACCTCCTCTATCGTTGTGAACCCGAGCACAATTATAGAGAGACGGCTCTACTGAAGGTCCTGTAGGATGTTTCCATTTCCTTTCCCTCCGAGACTTATCTCTTCTTAGAAATTATGTTGTCAGGTTTAGTTTTAGATAGATGTGGCTACACTTTTGAACTTAGTAAAGGAAAGGTTATTACTTGTTTTGATTCTGTTGCTGTCGGATCAAAATTTTATATGATGGATTTTATAAGCTGAATTCATGATTGATTTTGTGTAGCTATATTATTTTAGGGTACCAGCCAATAAAAGAAACCACTTGCATTAAAAAAAAAATTGAAGGATTACATTGCAAAAAAAAAAAAGAAGAGAAGTTTACTCATGCATGAGTAATCTAAAAGCGAGGTGGTCTTGGATTAGGAGGGTTGTATTGTATCATCACCCCTCGACCATTCCTTGGAGCAAGAGACATAGCAATGTCGGGGAGGGTAGTGTAAATTCCATTCATACAATCAACACTTCTTTGCTGTTGATTGCAGAAGCACTGGGTGGACCAATAGAAGAACCTATCTATTCTCGAAGTCATTGCCACGTTATTGCATTTGGTTAACTTCTCCAGATCCTCTATCATCTTCTTGAGATTCTTCACCTCCTGCTCTAAACAGGCGATTTTATCCTCCGAGCTATGGCCTGTACTAATCTCCTCGGCTTCCTCAATCTTCTTCATCTTCTTCTCCTTTTGATTTTCTTGAGATTCCTCGAGAGGCCTTTTTCCCTTGTCCCTACCTAAACTTAAGTTTAAGTCAAGTTATTTTTCCTTGGCCTCCACTGTGAGATCAATGTACTTCCGTGAGGCCATGATTTGAAAAAATTAGAAATTTTGTAAGAGTATAAGGCGAGAGGAATGGTAGAAGATTGTAGGCTCAGAGATTATTACTCTTTGTGGTGTGGTAACTGAGAATGCTGGGATGGTTTTTATAGAGAAAAATTAGGACTTAGAGACAAAGAATATATCTTTTCACCGCACCCCTACACGATCAACCTATGGATTTCTGCAAGCTGGAAGCCAGAAGTCTAGGGTAGGCGTGCACACCAACAATGCGTTGCATTAATGCCAAAACCACGAAAGTCAGTATTCGGTGGATTTGCGGCCGATTTTACTTGGTTTTCCCATTTCTCCCGTTGGCATTTTCTGAAATTTAAAGAAGTTGATAATATAGCCATTAAAGATTGCCTTGTATGCTTTTATGATGAACTGAAATGCATTTCTCTGTTTTATTGTTCTTGAGAGCCTTCAGTTGAGTATGATATACATAATTGATTGAATCATGTTGTAATTACATGTATGTATGTTATTCATGCATAATGAGTGAAGGCTACGACCAAGGAGAATATGTAATGATCCTACATATACTCATAGAGATGTGAAATCAAAATGACTTGGATAGAATGAAATGTGTAGATGATGATATATCTTCATGGTTACACATACTTACATATAATGCTCTCATGGGCAGTGATTTCCTTACATCATGATAATGCTTAAGGCATGCGACCGTAAACAGTTAACTTTGTTTTAAAATATATATATTTACATATATATTATGTGTAAGTCTAGAGTAAAGAAACCGATTAGAATCTAAGATACGGCCAATATGAGGCTACCTAATCATAGAGGGATCTGTGATATGAGATTACAGGATAAAACAAGTTTAGAGGGAGAAAATCTCAGACTGAAGAGCGTAGTTAGTCAAAATTTTGAGAAAGGTCAAGATTAGCCGAAAATTTTTTCAAGAAATCTTTGACTTATGTTAATTGCATTTACTATTTATCTGCATGTCCGACATTAATTGCTGGCATTGCGACGTATGTGATCTGTAAACCTTATAGCGAGCGACGTATAGGTTGTGGTGGCTTTAGCTCCAGGGGCTTCGAGTTGTCTATAAATCTTGTACGTCCGTTACCCCACTCATCACACCAAGCAAACTTCTTTCATTACATACCTATTTCTCAACCTCCATTCCTTTCTCATTCGAAGTTATTTCTGAGATCCCTAGAGCAATGGCCGATAATAAGCCTTTCAACTTGAATTTTGAGACTGGCAACGTAGAGCTTGATTTAAATCTAAGTCTCGGAGATAACAAAGGGAAGAGACTTGTAGATAGGTCACCAGAAATTAAGAAGAGAAAGAAGGATGTAATAGAGATGGAGGAGGACAGCACTGCAACATCCTCAGAAAATAAGCTTGCGTTCCTAGAGCGTAAGATCGAAAATCTAGAGCATAAGATAGAGAGCCTGGAATACAAGATAGAGGACCAGAAGCGACTAATAAGTCGTCTCTTTGAAAACCAAGAGAAACTGATAAATCGTCGTTTCGGGGAACTGGCCAATCGAGTTGATAGACATTCAATGTTTGCAACTCAAAATTTTTGTGACCAACAAGCAAGGTGTATTGACTGTATGAACGGAGTAACTTATGCTCTTCGTCAAATTTCTCAGGCGCTTCCTCCAGAAACTCTTTCTAGGCTACAACGATTAGCTTCCTCCTTAAGGTCTGAAGCACCTTTCTCTTCTAGACCTGGAGCACCTTCTACATTTCAAAAGCCTCCTCGTCCTTAATTTATTCTTTCTTTTGTTTGTACCTAAAGCTATATTTGGTCTAAGCTTCATGTATTAAAATTATCTATGTACTAGAAATAAAATTTAAGTTAGTATTTAGATCTTCTTTGTTGAAGTGATTCCTTTTACTGAAAGAACTTGAGGAATGAGAAGATGTTGGACTTATATTTCGTACTTGATTATGAAAATTCTAAAGCAGAGTATGGTAATATCCTTTTGACTGAGCAGAGTTACTAAAATGATATTTCATTACACTTCTGAACTATGGAGGAGTGCTAAAAAAGTATTTTATGAACCTATATATAGAGAACTATGTGTTTGCTCTAATCATTGAAGGGATACGACTCTATATGAGTCATTGAGGTGAGAGGAATTTCTATATATATTTATTTTATAATTATGCGTGAGGAGTATGTTATTTACTTAACACATTTTCTAGGATTGTTCTTTCTAGAGATTTATGTAATAATTTCATGAGATTTTCCTTTTATATGATGCCTTCAGCTGAGAGTATCGCCTTAAGGTAGAAGGATCACCTTCTGGCAAGAGTATTGCCTATGGCCAAAATGATGTCTTCAGGTAAGGTGCTTGTATTCGTAAAAGTTGTAAGCTATGTGTGTGGTAACATGTGTTCTGATATTCAGTATGAACTAGAAAGACCATGTGCCACTCTTGAAGATGACATCTATTTGAGGTTTTACATAGAGACAAAGTTCGTCTCTGATTAAATGGTTTAAGTTTGGTAAAGGTTATGAGGATGAGACACTTTATGGTACAAAAGATTGTGGAGAAAATCAAACTGATGAGGAAGAGAATGTTTGCTGTTTAGAAAAAGGCAAAAGTCCTATACAAATCATTGATAATGCGGTCTAGAGTTCACAGTTGATGTTATAGTGTTCTTGTAAATCTTACCAAGGATGTGAAGAGGTTTGGGAAGAAAGAGATGCGAAGGATGAGATATGGACGAAGTAATCACATTTATTTCAGTCTTAAGATGAGTTTTGAATTCGGGGGACCGAATTCTCTTAAGGGGGTGATAATGTAATACCCATGAAAAATAAAATATAAATGTGTATTTACAAACTATGGTTACTATGCCAGTATACGGTACTATTCACCCATATAATACTATTTACGTATACGATACTGTTCATTTATACAATCGAAATGTCAAGTACTAGATGTAGTTTGGTCATAAGAGAAAACTAGAAAGAAGTTTGTAGGAGAAAATGACGTTTTATGTGTAAAAATACCCTCAGGGACTAAATTGAAAGGACTGATTTGAAAAGAAACTTAAAGGTTTAAGGTGAAAGGATAGTTTTTCCTTTAAGTTTCCAATAGTAATAACAGAAAAATTTTCCGTGAGGTGCACAGTAATTGCATTATTAGAAATGTCATTTTCATGAATAGTAAATTGAATATTTTATTAGTGCATAGTATCAAATAGTACCCTTGACTTTTCCTATAAATAGGCGTTTTCATTTCACTTCTAAACTCACACCTTCAACTTCTCTTCTTCTCTCCTTAAGTTTCTCTTACTTCAATGCTAGGCCTATGAGATTTTGGGCCTTTCCTTTTCAGCTTAGGTAAGGATACTATGCCCTTTCTATGTCTTTCAAATTTTAGAAGTTATTTTCTTAAGTATGCTCTGTGGTTGCGGCTTTGGCTGATCTTCCATATCAGAAAAACTGTCCTTAGCTGCTTACATATTATTTTGATTCTCTGATTACAGAAATAGAATGTAAACTGTGAAGAATACATGTCTAGTAAAGTTCTGGCTAAGGAAAGACCTGGTTTTAAGTGTGTCCAGTGTGACCCTCCACTCTTTCTTGGGAACTTACCTGGTGTACTCTTTTATAGATTGTATTCTCTATTTCTGGTATGAATAGTAACCGTATGTATGAACAGTATCTGTACGAAAACAATCCTAACGTATTTTCTCTAATCTTTCATAAAAATCTCCGTAGCAGAACACCGAAATTCACCTAAGCACTCTTGTCTGTAATGACTTAGAGAAGCGATGCTTGTACGGAATCCAGGTGAGTGAAACGACCCCGTTTTAATAGAGTTTTAGCATTACTGGTGATAAAAAGTATGTCGTAGGACACTCCCAAGATTCATAGGGGAAAATTGGATTCAGAATGACGAATCTAATGAGATAATTAATCCAGAAGTATGGATAAGACGAAACAATTATTTCATATTGATGTGAAGTTTGAATCTTTTCAAAAATAGATTAATTGTTATCTTGATTTGTGGTTTATAAATTTATAATATAGTTATATACTATACCTGTTATATGGATGAATATTCTATTGTACTTCTGATTATGATATGAACTGTTGTGCTATTGATTGTGATTGAGCGGGACAGTACCCCCTCTCACGGCAAGGCGAAAAACCCGGTTGAAAGGGTGTCTTGACCAATGAGTGTGGAGACAACGATTCCCTCAGTAGGGATATAGCCCGGATTGGTGATAAATCCGTGAGGCGCCCTAGCTAAGAGGATGAGATTGTGCGTCATGGCAGAAATATACATAATTGGTGAGCTGGCCTGTGTGTGCTCTCCGGGATATATTGCCATTGACGAGTACTAGTAACGTTTGTTGAATTGGATGAATTTTTATCTTCTTGTATGTAAGAGGATGATGTTGTGCGTCATGGCGGAAATATACATAATTGGTGAGCCGGCCTGTGTGCGCTCTCCGGGATATATTGTCATTGACGAGTACTAGTAACTTTTGTTGAATTGGATGAATTTTTATCTTCTGTTTATTGGTTGAGTATGAGCCTTTGGATATGCTTGCATGACTGGTAATGTATTTGAATTTTATTAACGCGAGGCCGATTCGCTCATTGAGTTTAAAAGCTCACACTGTTTGTACAACCTTTTTGTTCAGATTAGGTTGCCAGCGAAGAATATCTGCTAGAGGAGTAGATCACTTTGGACCTTCCCGTTGTCAGGTAGACCCCTCTTTTGTTATAGATTATGTTGCTCTGTAATCGTCTAGGACATCTAGGTCAGGAGTTTGGCATTTGGTTTGTATGTCAGCAAAATAATGTATTTTATATTGAGAATCTATTATTATGTGCAAATCATCTCTATGAATTTCAAATAAGAAAATTTGATATATTTTCTTCAGGAATGGTTATTTTGATAATATAGAGATAATGACTAAACTCATGGGTAGAATTTATCGAAAGGCTTACAGTGATGGGATATTCATCATTGTGCCGATCATGTGCCCAGAAAACGGGTCGTGACATATATTGTACTTTGATTAATAATATCAAACTAGTCTAGCAAGGTTATTCACTTACCTTAATATTTGTCCAAATTTACCTTGTTCCACACTAGAATTTGTGTAGGAAAATTTCCTAGTAAAAGATATCATAAGGAAAAATAAGAAAGGGAACAAAATCATGAAAATATGCGACATTTTCTGATTGCTACAGTAACGGTCAACAGTCAACGGTCAATGGTCAACGTAACTACAGTAACGGTTCACAACAGTTACGGTTTGCTACAGTAACGGTTCACTACAGTTACGATTTGCTACAATACGTTGACTGCTATAGTACCATTGACTGCCGACACTATAGTAACTGCTACAGTAAACTCGAAAATTTTCAGATTTTCCAGTTGCTATAGTAACTTCGAATTTTGCAGAAAATCTTCCAAAAATTTTCATCTTATAATTCCTTGTTTCTAAACCAAAATTTCATCTTTCCTAACTTACTTAACTCAATCTTAACTCAAAAACTTCCAAAATAACTCAAATCCATGAATTATCATCAAATTTTTCAAGAACCAAAATCTCCTCCAATCTTCCACATAAACTGAAATTTAAGGAAAATAATGAGATTAAAACTTACCTTTGATATTTACCAAGCTTTTGAACCGAACAATTCTCAAAAACAATACCAAATCTATGGGAGAGTTGAGAGGGAAAGTTTGAAGGTTGACAGAATTGTGAGAGTGAAAATGAAGAAGAAGCGAGAAAGTGAAATGAAGAAGGGAGAGAGAGAGAGAGAGAGCTAAAAAAATTTAGTGGGTTAGTTGGATAACCCAATGGGTATCCATACCCATTGTCCAAACCCATTTGACCCAATATACAAAATATCTTAATTAATTCTTCAATTAATTAAATTCAATCATTTTCCCACAAATTTCACTATTCTTAAGAATGTACCCCATAAGGTTTAAATATCCAGTCCAGTCACTTAACTCAATTTTCATAAATAATATTCAAATAGAATAATTAAATATGAAAATTAAAAATGACAAAAGTAAATAGCTAAAGTAACGTTGTAAAATTCTAAAATACTCTCAAACGAATTATACTCCAAAATTAACGGGTATTACAGGGGAGGCATCCCCCGTTCCATTGCCATCCTTACATATGTTCCAATTCGAAGTTTTTCTCCTTATTTTTCAAAATTTTCCATTTCTTAAATGTGTTCTGTCATCTCTACTCTGTCTTCATCCATTGAGAAAGGAGAAAAGAAATGAGGGAGGATAAGACGGGTACAACATTCTCTCATCTCTCTCTGTTCGTCACGGGTATAGTGTACATGGGAAAAATCAAAGGGGATCAAAAGAAAGAGAAAACGAAGGTGAAAGAAGGAGTTCAACAACGAGGAGTGACTAGCAGCAACTCTTCTTCGTCGCCCTTTTTTATTCTATTTGACGACGAGAGATGAAAGACTCTTTTCTGCTATGCTCTATTCTTTGTCACTCTGTTCACTTATTTGGGAAGGAGGGAACTGAGGGAAGGCTACTACTAAAATGGATTTTCCTATTAGGGAATGTTAATATTTGGGATGGAAGGGATGGATTAAGAAATTTGGAGATTTAAGGTTCAGTAGAGTGCGAGAGCTAGAGAGGGACGAAGATGATGAACTGAGTGAATAATCTAAATGTAACAATACTGATTATTAAAAAAAAGTGAGTTAAATGGCCTGGAAGTTACGTGAGCCGAGTTAGCTTTTAGCCAACTCAATTCACCTAAAAAGTAGGTTAAACATGTTGTGCTAGTTTTGCCATGTATATTAAGATGTTCAAATATCTATTTATTTGTATCAAATTTACTTATTTATATTTTGTAAATAAAGCCAAATAAAGAATATATAAAATATACATAATTCATTTTTATTTTAATAAACTAAGTAAAGAAATATATCCCTAACTAAATAAATTATAGTTTAGGCGTATTAAAAGTAATATTAATTTGTATTTAAATAATTTTTTTAAAAAATAGAAAAAAAATTATACTTGGCCCACAAGCTAGCCTGTTAGATAGTGGGCTAAGTACAGGTAGACTTGGGCACTATGTTCCAAAACGACTTAGCTTAGCCTGACTCGTTTAAGTGTTAGCTTGTCGTAGGTTGATCAAAATTAATTTAAGTTGATCCATTTGACAATGTTACTCTTTATTTTAGTAAAAGAAAAAACGTGAAAAAATAAATTTTTTGCATTTGGAAATAGATTCATCCACGCAACAATTGAAGTCATGTCAGGTTGTTAACTTCTTCCTGCAATGCATTTGTTCGTTACTTTCCTTGAAGAATACTTTGGAAGAACCCCAAAAGAAAATTGAGGCTAAAAAATGTGTAATATATCTTTTCCAATTAGATTTTTTTTTTGATATTTTGAAACTAATTTGGGTAGTTTCTTTAAATTGGTCATACTTTCGGGTTTTTAAACATAATTAAAAATTATTGAAGATTGAGTTGGACTATCTATATAATAGACTAAAACAATTCCACTCTAAGGCATTAATTGTCAATAGGTTATTAAATTATTATAATATAATAAATTTAAATGAATAAATTTGGTAACTTAATCACATCACATTAAATGAATTTGAAAAAATTAGGGTATATTACTATGTAATTGCTATAATTGCTATATACTTGGTTTATAATTGATATAATTGCTATATAATTGGTATGTAATTGCTATAATTACTATATAATTGATAAATTAGGTAAACTTTTCAATTGAAATATAATATGTTGTTATTTGATAAATTAACATTATTATATACAAATAATCTTATAATTAATTGCTATATAAAAACTAACATACAAATGTTCATATTATTTATTTTTCTTTTTAAATAATTATAATAAAATTTAAAATTACTTCCATCAAATCAAACTATAATAATGAATTATTACTCATTTTTCTTTTTTCTATATAAGCATATTAGACTTCTTTATTGCACCATCATTAATGGTTAATCTTCTATCTTTATGGAGAAGTTTTTAAAAATTGACCATCATTATTGGCCAATTTGGAGGCTTTTTTATTTTTCAAAATTAAAATTTTAAAATTTAAAATCAATGTAGATATTTATATATTTCTTTTGAAAAACTAATCCATATTTGCATATCTCTTTCTCTCACATAATTTCCCTTCTTTTTTCTTTTTGATTTTGCTTTTTCTTCCTTTACATGGTTGAAGGACAATAATGACGATTTATTATCAAAGATTTAAAGTAATGTTTCTTTCACATCATTTGGTATCATAGCTCAGTTTTTTTTTATTTATTCTTTCTGGTCTATGCAGTTCACGTTTTGTTCACATTCGCATTTACTGTTCATTCGATTGTGATTTTTGATTTTCTATTTCTCTTTCATTCTTTACTTCTTTTTTTTCTACTTTTTTTCATTTATGTATTCATTCTCTGCTGTTGTTTTTTGTGTTTCTGGTTTGTTTATGTTTCTTTTTGGTCTTCTGGTTTTTTATTCCTGTCTATTGTATTTCATTTTTGCATTGTTTTGGTTTTCTAATTTCAATTTTGCTTTGTTGTTTTTGTCATTATGTTTTTTTGAGGAAAGCAGGTCATGAGAAAGATCAAAGCCTAAAAGAAAAAAATGATGCCATTGAGGTAATTACTTGTGTTTGAACAATATAATTTGACTATTTTTAAATTAATTTTTTTCTAGTTTTCTCATCTAATAAGATTAATGAATAATCCCTTTTAATCTTACTGTGAGCAAAGGGTAGAGCCCTCCCTATGAAGAGAAACTTCAGGTAATACCGAAATTACATGTGTGTAGATTGATTGAATGCTAATTTAGAATTTAAAATATTAAATTTTAAAATTGAGATGTAATGTATATTTTCCTTAATTATCTTCTTTTTGTTGTTTTAAAATTTTGTGGATATGTAAGTTATATTTTAAATTTCAATAAACCTATAGTTATTATCATTGTTACTAATTCAAATGTATATTTGTAGAAATAGAAGAAGAACCAATCAAATGAAGACAAGCATTTTGATCATAACAGACTTATTAGGTTAGTAACTTTTATTTTAACTCATTTTTATCATTAATTAATATATTTATCTAAAGTAATTCATGTAATATTTTTTTTTCATTTGACGTAATTCACATTCGATATTCAAGGCATTTGTATCTAATGAATCATCTTCTATATATCTTAATATGACTTAAATGTCTTATTATTTTTGTACATGTATTCTTTTATATTTATTTTAATTATTTTTATTTATTTGATAAATAAAAATTATGATATTTATATTAATCCGTGCATCGCACGGGTCACAATACTAGTTTTTTACAAAATGAACTCATATTCGAATTTTTATTTGGAAAGATACTCATAATTAATATTTAACAGTACTTTGAGCTGAATTATCTTTAGTTGTGGGAATAAAAAAAACATAATAAAATTGTTTTGTATAATTTTATAGAAATTCTTATTTACTTTAATGATTCTCGCATAATATAGTCCTGTGCTTTTCATCTAGCTAAAGAAATAGACGAATAAAAAGTTTAGATATTCTTTTGGTTGCCTTTTAGTTTATACAAATTTCAATTTGATTCTTTTAAATTCTAATATACCAACGAATAATGGTTATTCTTTTTTTTTTTCAATTAGATTTTTTATATTTAAAACCTAATTTGAGTAGCTTCGATAATTTGGTATTTTGGTCATATTTTTTGAGATTTCAAACACGAGAAGATCATTTTGCATAATTTTAGAGTACTTTTGCTTTTATTATTCTTTCAAAATAGAGAGTGGTACACTTTTCATATAAAAAGTGACACAAGGAGTAAGAGGCTTAAATATACTTTTGGTACCTCTTATTTTATAAAAATTTTAACTTCATTTCTCCAATTTGAAAATAGGCAATGTTTTTCTCTTAATTTTTTAAATGATTTTAGTTTGTAACCTTCCAGAATTTGGTGTCAATTACAACCATACGTACGTTGAATAGGAGACATCAATCAATGTGAAAGTAAATTAATAGTGTCAACTTAATAAATAACGTCTAAGTCAGTAATTAATAAAAATTGATGTTATATTTTATATGGATTATGAGATAGAAAGACAAAAATAAGATAATTTAAAAAAAAAAAGAAATTGCACATAGTCTTTCTAAACTATATTCTAATTATAATTTTAGACTCAAACTTTAGAACATAATACTTTACTTTCATAAATTATGACAAAAATGAAAATTTTACATATCGGTTAAAAATAATAGCTAAAGACAACGTAATTTTGGGAGAAATACAAGTTAGCAATCATGAAAGAGAAACAATCCAAGTAGATAACAAAGGCATAAGATATTATGAATAAAGAGTAAATTGCTAATTTGGTTTTTAAATAAATTATAATTTTTTTTCAATTTAATCCTTAAAAGAGCTAATGATTATGTTTATCTCAAATTTGTCCTTATATTTGTCAGAATAACTTTTGACAACAAAAATGTAAGATGTAACAACAATAAATTTTGAATTTTAGCAATAAAAATTATCAAGTTAAGACGATATAATTTTCAGGAGTTAAATTGAGATATTTAATTTTTAATGACTAAATAAGACAGTTGAAATCTTTCAAAGACTAAATTAATAATGTACTCCATGATAAATCAGGTGATTTTTAAATGTTAAATTTAACTAATATATGATATTTTTACTTTAATGATGATTTAAGTGGAGTAAAATAGTATGTTTTAAAATTCAGGATTAAAATTATAGTTAACTATAGTACATGAGAATTATGTGTAGTTTTCGCTTTTAAAAATATGAGAATAAAATTGTCTATTTTAAAGTGAGAGAACCAAATTAGAATTTTTATAAAACTAAAGTGACAACAACAATGCTTAACCCACAAAAAGAAAAAAAAAATACTTCCATCCTTTGAGAGACAAGAAATTTGAAAATAAATATTTCTTTTAAAAAAACAAAGCAGAGAAAAAAGGTGGGAAATTATTACGCGGAATATATGGAAAACCAAAGAATAAAGGTTCAAATCTTTGATTAAAGAGTTTGGTTCGTCAATGCACTAGGACCATATTCGATTGAAGAGAAATATATATGACCTTTTAAATTTAATTTCTTGCAATTAAAAAATTTATAAAGTTTCAATTAATTTAATATAACACGAGACAAAATATAAAAGCATAAAACCCTCATAGTTAAATTTTCTTTTTGGGGTATGGTTTGAACTTAAAATTAATTTTATTTAAATAAAATATATATTAAACCGCTTGAATCAATTAATATTAAAGACACAAATCTTTTGACAAGACAAATTACATTTTCAGGTAATTAATTGAAACTCTAATTGAAGCAATAGTTTGGGATTAAGATATTGTTTAATATGTTGATTATCTCCCAATTAAGGAATGTTTAGATTGTTTTCATGTGAATCATCCGCTTACTTAAGTGCATGGATTTTGGGGGGCATTCGTATTATTAAGTTAAATTATATTTTTAATCCTTATAATTTTATTTTTACATTTTATTTGCTATTAAATCTAAGTTTACGTGATAAACATAATAAAAAGATGGCTTAATGTGCCACATTTTTATTGTATTTGCCACATAAGCTTAGATTAATGGAATTTTATTATAAGGATATTTTTTTACAAACAAAATTTAATGTATAAGGACTAATTTATATGAATAGAAAATATAGAGATTAAATTGAAAATCAAGTGAAATTACAGAGACTAAAAATATGTTTTAACCTATTTTTTAAGTTTAAATTTACCTTTTCTTTTAATTTATATTTTTTTAAAAAAATATTATAGACATTTATAAAAATTCTCATTTTTTTAAATAATTAACGCCTTTTATATTATTAGCAAAATTAGTTGATATGTTAGATGTCAAAATATATAGTAATGAGAAGATGCAAATATAAATATTATACTGTATATCTCGCCTAATAATTTATTTAATAATATTTGAGGAAAAAGAAAAAAATATGGTAAATAAATAAAGATAACACAATTTGAGTTTAATATATGAGATATTAAGCCAAATATTTGTATTTATATTTTAAGCAAAAGTATTTTTTTGTCCCAACGTTTAACTTGAGTTTTAATTTTGTCTTTAACTTTTTTTGGTACTAATTTCGTTTCACATGTTTTTTTTGGTTATAATTTTATCCTTAAAATTAACATCGTTAACATACTTGAGGAAAAATATTGACGTAAATTTCTCCATATGACTTGTCTATTATCAAAATATTATACTAATTGATTTTAGTTTTAATTTTATTACAAACATTTAACTAAACTTCAATTTCATTTCTTCATTCATTCCAAATTAAGGGATAATTATTTGATATATCACATGAAAAAATCTATATATCATTTAGATGAGTCTACATATTACTTAGTAACTATATCAACTTTGTTGATTACGTTAATCTAAGAACAAAATTGAAACAAAAACATATATCTAAAATGAAATTGGTACCAAAAATTTAGGGGCAAAATTGAAATTTAAGACAAATTTAGAGAGGAATTTTTTTTCTATATTTTATTGTGAATACAAATTGGATATGTCAGTTAATCTCATTAATAATTTATACGATATTAACAATATTTAAAATATTTAGAAATATTTGAAATAAAATTAAAAAGTGATTTTAAATTGAAAATGAGATGCAAATTAAAGATTCACTTTCTTACTTTTACTAATTCATTAAACTTAAAAAATTAAAAAATTAAAACTACAGCGTTCCGGCAAATTTTTTATCTAAAAAGTACATTGCATTACAGTTTTTCTTTTTACTCAATATTTTTTTTTCAACTTCAAATTTTAAATTAACTACATATACCATTTTGAAAAATGGCAAAGTACACTTTCATAATTGTCTTTGATATGAGATATTTTCATAATTATTAAACGTAATATAATTAAGAATAGACTTATATGTATTTTCTTTTGTCTTTAATATTAAATTTTCCATTAAAATAAAATGTGTAAAAAGTTATTTTAAAAAATCAGTTATGTAATACTATGTTGTAAAAAAAATACAAATATTTTCAAATATCACACTCTTGTGTTTTGATTAAAAAAATTATACATTCATCGGATTTTGATTAAAAAATTTAATAATAAAAATATAATCAGTTGCATATAAGTTCTTCCAACAATTAAACTTATAACCAAAAAAAAAAAAATTAAAACTAAGAACGCATCAAAGAGGGCAAAGCTACCTCTACTTAAAAAAAAAAGGGGAACAATTAAATCAATTTATTTTTGAGTAAAGTTACAAATGAGTTCCTAAAAGATATCATTCTTATTGTTAATTGTTTGAAATTTAAGTATTAAACAAATTAGTTCGTAGAAGTTATAAAGTCAAGGCAAATTAATCTATTTGTAGAATTGAATTGTATATTTACTTATATTTAGAATATTGACTCAATAGAGTTATTTAATTAAATCAAGACAAGAATGTAATATTTTATGATTAAATTAAGATCCTTAGTTTAATTTTTTAATAATCAAATTGAAAAAATTATAATTTTTTAAGAACTAATTCAGCAATTTACTCATTTTTATTTTGATTCACTTTTTTCTTATCAATTTTATTTTACATGTTTATAAAAAATTGATGTTTTCTTAACAGCTAATTCTATCCAAATTATTAAAGAAATTAATTAACACATTAATTGCATATGTATTTATTAGAAAATATAAACATGGATATTACACTGTTAACATAGATTTTTAATATAATATCTCACCTAATAAGCTTTGAGGAAAAAGAGCAAGGTTAGGGTTAGTAAATACATGATGACACTATTTTTTGAGTTTATTAAATAAGATGTTAGGCCAAATATTTACATTTGCATTTCTTTTAATACTCATCTGACGTACATTGCAATAAATTGGATTCCGATCAATTCAATTTCCCATTGTAACTCATTTACCTTTCCTCTAAATTTTAAATTAAAAACTGCAGAGTAATTTTTTTTCCTTTTTAAACGTTTATCAGCTGCATATTGATGAATTAACACATTTATTAAGTGGAAAATAAATTATATTTATACCTATATAAAATAGGCTGCAAATATTAATTATATTCAATTTACATGGAAAATTTTTATTTACAGCCAGTAAAATTACTGTTAGCTGATCCTTATCCTCAAACTTCTCCCTTTTTTTTGGAACATATTTTTTCCCAGCATTTAATTTCTTTATATATATATATATATATATATATAGTCTAAAAGCATAAAAAAAACAAAATTAATTTAAAGGACCGTTAGAAGGCAAGGGTTGAGGACCGTCGTAACGGCTAGTTTTTATTCACAAAAGGAAAACAATAGCCTTGTTCTGTGCTCAAGAAACGTTACGATATTGTCTATTCATATTCGCGCACAGAGTGTACACATCTTCACTTCCAGATCTTTTTCTGAATACTTGATTCCATATTTCCTTCTCTATTGCTCTCTGATTTCATTGAAGGATTCATTCGCAATGGACCTTGGCTGCTTGGACCTCGGTTGTATCTCCCCGTCGGAGAATCATCGCGCCGATCCCGAGGCCGTTCGGAGTTATGGAACTAAAGAAGAAGATTCCGGCGACTCCGTCTCTGCAAATTCAAAGATCGGAAAGGTAAGTATTAATTTTTTTTTTTTTAACTGCAGTTTCAAGATTCGAATCTGTGTTCTGGTGCTTTCCGAAGTTGAATTCTTTGCAATTTATGTTTTGAAGAAGCAATGACTTCAGATTTCGGTGTTTACGGATTTAAAGCCATAATTGTATGATCACTGAGCCGGAAGTTCGTACTGATTGAAAACTTTAAGACTCGGTAAAATTTTCAAGTGGAGGAATAATCAAATTAGTAATTTAGGGGCTTAACTTCAGAGAAATCCCTTTTTTGTTCTGTTTTGTTTTGTTTTGGAGAGTGACTCAAAATGATCCAGATACGTCTGCGTTGAGCAAACAGCTCTATGGAACTTGCTTTAAGAGATGGAATGACCTATCTTCCCGTTTAGTTTGTGGCGTAATAGCATTTGATTTCAGTGATTTTGAAGTATATGTAAGTGATAACCATACATGATGAGGCCGCAGGCATATTATGTTGCCACTGAGTATTGACATTCTTAACAGTTCACTTACTGGCTTTCTATGCATTACAGGCTTTCTTATCTGTACAATGAAATGTTTAGTTGTTTCAAAATCAATTTTCAACTCAAAAGTTGATGCCTTGAATAGTTCTACCATAATTATGTTATCATTGAGTATTGGCATTCTTAAGAGTTTTATTATCATCTTTTAACACACCACTTCACATGAAAACCTTTTGGACATGAAGTGTGTACACAGCACAGGCTGAAACTTGTGCTGGAACTTAATTTTTCTTTCTTTCTTTTTCTTTTTTTTTTTTTAATTAAGAGAATCAACGATATTGAATTTTTGACCATTTGGTTATAGATATTCTGATACCAAATCACATTTCAACTTAAAAAATTACTGTTAAATGAAGACCTAAAAAATTTTATGATAATCTGTAATGGAGTCTAACTATACAGCTTTTGTCTCATTGATTTGTGCAGAATAAATTGGGCAAAGAGACTGGCCAATCAACATCAAGTGCTCTTAACAAGTTCACGTCACAAATTAAAAAGCCTCCTCATCGGAAAACTTCTCCAATCAACTGGTTCCCCCGTAAAAAAGTGGATTCCTACTTGAAGAGAAAAATTAAAATGTTGCAGGTTACGGAATAGAATATATCTACTTTCTTATTGAATCGGATTGTTTCTTAATCGAAGGGCTAACATAACTAAAATTTTCAGGAAGTAGCTGGTATGAATTTGACACTTGATCAGACTCTAGGAAGTTCTCATCCTCATTATTCAAGAGTACTCAAAGAGAAAATGGCAGCAAAAGAGGCGGCACGCAAGGCAATGGAGGCTCGAAGAGCTGCGTTGGTAGAAGCCTCTTGGTGTCGAATTTTAAGAGCTGCCAGGTAAAATGTTTCCCTTGAGGAAGATATGACTGAGCACAGTTGTCTTCTCATTTTCATATCTGACCTTCTATTGTTTTCAGGATTCCTAGTGAAGATGCAGAAGCTCAACTTTTAGTGGCAGAAAAAAATGCAATAGAAGCTTTTGAAGCAGCCCAGGCTTTAGGAGTTATCATGTATGACATGCCAAACTGCCCTAAGAAGCATTGTCAAATAGAGACATCAACAGTCACTAGTGAAGGATCATCTACCCATACTGTTACTGCATCCTTTGAAACTGAATTCGAGGTGGACAAAGAAGTAGCAACAGCAGTCAAAACTGCATTTATGAGGCTAGCAAACTGCTCTTCATTTAACAAAGATGAATTCAGAGAACTCCTGAGGAAAATTAGTCAAAACCCAGATACAGATGAAAGTACACAAGACCTGCATGAGTTTTCTTCAGAGTATGAGTCTGAGTCCGGGTCGGAACTTGATTCAGTCTCTCAAAAGAGTGACTCCAGCTCTCAAGACTTAGACTCGAACATACTAGTTCTGGGAATAAGTCAGAGGAAAAGCAGGAGGAGGCAATCTCTTGATAAAATCGACAGAATAAACCTTGTGGAGATGATGATTGGGAGGCTAAAATGTTTGCAAGAAGATGAACTTTCTTCTCTTGCCACTATAGTTGCAACTTGTGGTTTAAATTCTGTCTTGGCTGGAGCACAGAATATCAAACTGCACAATCCAGGATCTGCTACAGATCATAACTGCTCTTCTAGCATTAATTTTCCAACAAGAAGATTGTCTACATTGGGGTCCGGAAAGTCGTCTGATTTGGTCATGGACAGGAAGAAACAAGTTGAATCAGACCTGCCAAGTTTGGATAAGTTTTTAGTGAAGCGCATGACAAAGCTTGAAAGAGAGGTTCAAGAAGCCAAGAATAGCAGAAGGAATGAGACAGAAACAGCTCGTAAATCTGTTGATGGAACTGCGTCTGAGACAATGCCTGACTTGGGAAGCATTCTTGTAAAGAATTATTCCAAGTTTGAGAAAGACATGAACGAGGCAAAAAATAAGTCTGAAAAGGAAATGTCAGGAGTTCCAATTGGGGAACCATTGCCATACCGTCAAAAAGATCAGACAGTAACAGAAGTACCGAGCTTAGACAAGTTCTTAGTAAAACATGTATCAAGACTAGAAAGGGAAGTACAAGAAGCAAAAAGCAAAAGGATAGTTGAAACTAAAACTTTGAAGAAAAATTTGGAGGGGAAAGAAAACATGAATTTGAACAAGGCGATTCATACTGGTTCTGAGACAGAACAAAATGAATGTAAACAGAACACAGGCACATCTTCGTTAGATGGCGTGAACAATGTCAGTGAAGATAACAAAGATGGCTTGGACAAGATTCTGATAAAGCCAGTGCACAGATTAGAAAGAGAGAAGACCCAGGCCTTATCTCTGGGAAGCCATGGTGAATATCATAGGCAAAGAAGGAGTCAGGAAGTAACTAATGATACAGATTGTGAGAGTTTGGATAAGATATTAGTCAAGCATGTCTCCAGACTGGAGAAGGAAAAAATGAGGCTCAAGTCAGAGGAAGAAAGATCCGAAGTTAAGAGAAGTCAAAGGAACACCCATTTGGAGACAAATGAAGAAGGTGGTCTAGACCAAATTTTGGTGAAACATACATCTAGACTGGAGAAGGAGAAAATGAGGCTCAAGTCAGAGGAAGGAAGGTTCGAAGTTAAGAGAAGTCACAGAAACACCCATTTGGAGGCAAATGAAGGAAGTGGTTTGGACCAAATATTGGTGAAACATAAATCCAGACTTGAGAGAGAAAAGATGGTTGCTGCAGAACAACCAGATAACCCAATTAGTCTCTCCATGGTTCGTCGAGAAGCAAGGGAAAGAGAGCTGCAAGAAGCATGGGGAGGATTGAGCTTAGGGAACTCCATGAGGCCTAGTCTCTCTAAGCTTGAACGAGAGAAGGTTCGTCTTGATAGATTCTGTACTCTGATACTTTTAGCTAAATTCACTGATCTTCTATTTTTGACTGTCTCTGCTGGTTTTCTCCTTTGTTTAGGCTGCCTGGATTAAAGCTGAAGAGGAGGAAAGAAGGCAAGCGATGAAGGCAGTATAACATTTTTTTTCCCTTCATTTTGTTGATAAAAACATAGGATCTACTGTCTGTCAATCTGTTTCCTTTTTTTATTGAACTATTGACTAAACGCTTGCCGTCCGAAGCAATTGTATTTAGCTCTACAAACTTTCCGTCTAAAAAATCTGAAATGAAAACTACTCTTGTAAATGGCCGTTAACAAATTCTGACAATTTTTATTTTTAATTTTCTTTTTTCAGTTTGATTATACTGCTCAATCAACATCTTTTTCTTTTTCAAAAACAAGAATTGGGTGAATTAGTTGAGTTCTTGCTTCAATTTCATTTATGATCCTTGTTAGTAAAAATTTGTTAGAGAGAACTTATACGCCGTTTGATGTATTTTTGTTTTTGTATTTTGAAAACAAATTTTTTAAAGTAGTTTTAAAAACTAATTTTGAAAATAAAAAAATTGCTTGGATAATCTGTTCTGAAAACATTTTAAAAATTCATGAAACAAAGAATGCATTTAGAAGATTTTTTTTGAAAACAAAATAAAAAAATCATTTAATACAAAAGTCTTCTGTGTAATGTTGGGATAAGTTCAATACAATGAAATGATTAGCTCAAAAATAACTAACGTAAATTAGCTCAAAAATAATTTATAAAAATAAAAGATATAACGACCAAAAGCAAGAACTTCACAAAAACTAGATAAAAAATACAAGTATTTTTTTTATAGAAATTATTAAAAAACAATTAATTTGGTTATAACTGCTACAGTGATTTTTTGTTTATTTTTTTACAAGAGTTTTAACCATTGTTAAAAGTATGTTATTTTCCTTATATTTATATGAATGATATCAATAAACTGAAATAATTATCAATATGCTATTGCTTCCTTAGATGGTTTTTCAACATTTTTATTCAAAAATATATAAAATGTGTTTTCTTTTTCTATTTTTTAAAAAATCAAAAGAAATTTTTTAAAAAAAGTTCTTAAAAAATAGTTTACCAAACAAGATTTTTTATTTTAAAAAATAAAAAATTGTTTTTCAAAAACAAGAGCCAAACAAGGCTTATAATTTTGGTTTCTGATAAGAAAAGGATTTCAATTTGATAATATATATGATCACGTTATTCAATTTAGCTCATCAATATCAAAATAATTGCCTATCCCTTTTTTTATTTTTAATTTAGTGTTAAATTTAACATTAACTCACGTATCAAGTCTGGTGGGCAGATCAACAAAATGTTCAATTCAAAAGGACAAGCTGGTTGGGGCGTAGTATGAGTATATTATCAATTTGGATAATAGAAAATTATAGTTATCTAAATTTAATTCATAAAATTTTCAAAACTTTTAATTTATTATTTAAAAGATTGTGTATATTTTAATTTTGTCATTGTGTATATTTTAATTTTGTCCTTTTATCTATCAAAATAATATTTTAACAACCATAAATCTAACATCTAATGAAGATAAATTTATCATCTTAGCAATAAAAATAATAAAATTAAGGTAAATATAAATTTTTTTAGTGATTAGATTAAAATGTTGGATTTTTTAAGTGAGACAAATGTAATCTTTGATCAAATTACTAATTTATTCTATAAATTACTTCAATCTTTCAACTCCAATTCTCTTAATATCCGTAAATCAATTTAATTTTTAGCTAACTTTAATATTTGTTTCCGATAATATACTCCATGTAATAGTTGTGAAATTTTATTTTTGAAATTTGTGCGTGATTGTAATTTATGTGTGTATGTGTGATATGAAATGACTAAATTGAAATAAATGAGAAATTTTAATTATTTGTGAAAAAAAATGAATTTTGATGTGCTCTTCAGTTGCGTCTGACATTTTGGAAGATTGTGATGTTTTATGAGAAATTTTATGGTAAGTGTTGAATTGTGTTATGTGTGTGTGATGGTGGAATTTTATCTTTTGGCCCTAGGTTGAACCTTTTCTCTCCTACGAGTCAAGGGCATAAGAGTCTTTTGAACCTTATCTGTGACACACTCTTTCTCCTTTTTCTCTTCTTCCACCATATTCTCCTCCTTGAGCTCAGCCCTTCTTGATTCTTCACCGACGACTCGTGCGCTTTGAATTTTAATTGTAATTGTGATGTACATGGCTACACTGTGATAAACTCTTATTATCTTTTAAATATTTTGTTTGTGAACATTCCAACATTATTTTACATATTTTGTTTCATTGAAATGATTATAAATAATGCTAATATTGCATGGAACGTGATATTGTCATTAGTGGAGATTTTCCTCTCCCTTTTTTTTTTTTCAAAAAAAATAGAAATGGTTGTAATGCTTAGCGATATATGATGCTAATTGATATGCATGATTATAGCTTAGTGTTGCATGTTTAGATATATTAGTTGTTAGGCTCTTGATTATGGGGTTTAATTTCATATATTGTGCTAGTCATGTGAGCATGACATGAAAATAGATTTTTTTGTGTGCAGACGAAGAATTTTAAACTATTAGATATGGTGCATTCAAAAATTTAATTTTTTTTTTTTGCATTTGAGAAATTTAGACTGTGGAATTTGATTTCCTCTTCTATTTTATTATATAAATTTTATTCATTTAGATATATTAAATAATTAAAACCTTTATTTTTTTTTGGAATTATTATATTTAATTTATAATTAATCTTATTATTTTCCCTGATTCATTTCATTATTTCTCCCTATTATATTATATAAACTAGTTATGCGCTCGTAAGTTGCACGATTTTAAATATTTACATTAAATTGGCAGAAAATAAAATACTATATTAATGATCTATATTCATATTAAAAATATTATGAAAAAAAAACTTATTTAATGTTATTAATATACTTCCTTATACACCACATTTACAATATAGTTAGTAGATTTATTTTTGTTATCAAGAGCGAGGATTTGTAAACCCTTTTTAGATTTTACTCTTGAAATCGCTACATATTATTGTCCATGAATAAATATAGGAGCAAGTAGATATAATTTAACAAAAGAGAGAGATTTATTTTGGCCCTTTTTAATTGTCATTGCAAAACAAACTGCAATTAAAAATTGTCTTCTTTTGAATTCAAAAGATAATCTAGAGTAAGATAATGTCATTGCAAATCGAGAAATAAACATTTTATCTCCAACATTGTCACATGAAATAAGTCTTTCTTCTATGACATGATCACTCAAGTTACTTATTAAAAGTATTGTTCCATTAAATAGTCCCATGGATTTAACATGGTTCAGAAAATTGGACTGATGTTAATTAAAAAATATTAAAATATATAATTAATATATAATTATATATAATCATAAATAATTAAATATCCCATAAATATAATTATGCAAATTTTTAGATATAAAAAAAGTTTTTTAATTACAATTCATTATTTTACTTTCTCCACTTACACAAGTATTGTCTTGGGAAAGAAGCCACTTTTTAGTAAAAAAATTTTACTTCCTATGAGCCTTTCAACCCAAGAAAGCAACAAAAGTCTATCTATTCCTCTTCCTTTGCACTCAACAAGTCCAAGAAAGCAATTAATGGGGCCCCCACAAGTATTATGAAAGCAATCAGTCTTTATTCAAGTTTGAGTCCTTGTTGCTGTAGAGGTCTAAGGTGTCAATGACTCGATGATGACACTTTCTTCTTTTTCTTCTTCATGGTTTTCTTTTGCTTCTGATTTCATAGCCTTAGGCAATCGAGTTTTCATTGTCGTTGCCATCTCCATCTTCGGGAGTCTTCATCGTTGCTGGATCTGGGCTTTCTTCTTCTTCTTCTTCTTTTATTTTTTTTTTTCTGTTGGCTTGATTTGCTGTCTTCTTCCTCTGCTTCTATTTTTTGTTTTAAGATTTTGGCAAAATGAGAGAACCAGATAATTGTGTCAACAGGCCAATTTTTCTAGTTTTTTCGATTTTTGACCGGTTTAATTCCTATCCATTTTTAGGTATATTCAGATTTGACCACTGGCTGATTCCTTGGTTTTTCGGTCCGACTGGTTAGTTCAGTCCAATTTTCTTAACCATGGGATATATCAATATTCCTTAGAAGAATGATTGGAACTCCAACTTTCAACTTCAATTCGTGATTTGGCAATCTAGACAATTTGATGCTATTGAAGAATTCAGTAGTGTAGAGATCGTCATTGTTGTCTACGTTAACATCAACTTTGCAAACACAATTAGAACTATAATAAGTCTTTAAATCATCTAGCATTAAAGATAACATATGATCATTGTTGTGTGTAGGAGTGAGAATTGCTCTTTCTTTAAAATATGATAAATTTCCCAAGTCCTTATGGAGACATAGATAAGCACGTTGTATAATAGATAGAATAGGATCATTCACATCCTTCAGCAAAAATATCTAGAATTTGTATAGTAGATTGACCATTATTTTCTTCATTTGTCTGTCCTTCACCTATACTCAATATCCATTTTGAGAATTCAATTATTTCTTTATTCATCATACGATCGTTGCTAGTTTGTAGACGCATATTATGCTTTAATGTCATGACAGTACAATAATCCCACAAATAAGAAGAATTCAACGTAGAGAGTACAATGGCTTGCCTTGTTCCTCTAGGAATAACATGTAGTATTTGTCTGAAATCCCATTAAATACTACAACTTTACCTCTGAAAGGTTTGTCCTCACTGTTTGGAATTGAGGATCGCAAGATATCTTTAAACATTCTGTCAATTGCTTGAAAACAAAATTTATTCATCATTGGAGATTTATCCCATTTAATTAACCTTATCATAGAAATAAGATTAGCAATCTCACTATTTTGTTTGATATTACATGTTGAGTCTTCATTTTTTTCTAGAGGAACATGCAATCGGGAGTGATAAGTCTTACCTCTTGGAAGAAAGAGTGAAGCAATTCTGCTAGAAGCAACTTTTAAAACAATCTTACTTTCTGATCTCAAACGTGCAGAAAGTGTCTTCCATAAAAAGGTTTTCCTCTTACCACCATAACGATAAACCCAAAAAAAATACTGTCAACATCTGATTCAACAACATTTACTATTTTATCATAAATATCTTTGTTTAGGATTTAGAGATCCCATGAAAAGTAGATGTTCTTTTGCCAAAGAATGTCTATCATAATTTAATTCCTCTAAAATTAACATATTGATTCTTGTAGATTAAATTACTTAACGAGTCTATTTCAGGTTGAGGCATCAAATTAAAATCAGTAAGAGATTTCACACGTAGGTGCAAGATATTGTTAATCTCTATGATTGTATAATTCTTTAATAATTCTTTAGAGAGAAGCAAATTTACATTCAAAAAATAAATATTTTATTAGTAAGCATGCGTAATTAAAGAACATTTGAATTAAAAAAAAGAATTTATTTATAATGTAAATCATAATGAAATAAATTTTACCATTATGACCTATAATTTTCCTTTGCTTGTATAGTATGTCATCTGACATAAATTTTCAAATTTTCTCCCAAACAAAATCAAGTCTAAACATTGAATTGGACACTAATAAAGTGTAAAACAATCTTTTTAACTAGATTGGTGATGCAATTTCACTTGCCTCTTGAATGCCTTCAACATATTCCTTGTCATTATGGAGTAGACCAAGAACATAGCATGCTTCTTTAAAAGATTTATATGTAATTTCATCAATTGTTCTTATATCTTCATAACATGTTGGCCCTTTTACAACATTAAGAAGAGTTCTTAGATAATAAAGTTCTCTAGAATTTGGATGTGTATAGAATAGTCTATTGATTAAATAAGTTGATTCTCTAGGAACTCACTCCTTAGAGTCTTGTTTGAAAACAAATCTTGTTGGAAAGTCAGCATAACACAATATCTTTACCTCTTCATATGTTTTGTTAGCCTCAAACCATGCAAGGAATTTAGTACGACTTTTAGAAGCACGTTCAACAACAGAATCTATATGATCTTCATCTGAAAATATAATAATTGATCATTTGGTAAGTGGAATATCAATCTTTCCAC
This sequence comes from Biancaea sappan, assembly GCA_037074585.1. Lineage (NCBI taxonomy): Eukaryota > Viridiplantae > Streptophyta > Magnoliopsida > Fabales > Fabaceae > Biancaea > Biancaea sappan. The sequence goes on along the minus strand of CM073490.1, from coordinate 89,092,652 downwards.
TACAGGGTCTCTGAGGGCCCGTTTAGTACGTAATAGAGGAAAGAAAAGGAAAAGAAAGATGGAAAAAATATGTTTGGTATGTGATGGAAAAAATGAAGGAAAAATGAAAAGATGTGCTTGGTATGTACATTTCTGAAGGAAAAAAAAAAAGGGAATGTATTGAGCAATTATTGAAATATCCTTGATTTTGATTTATTAAATTTTTTATATCATTCATAACTATTATTTTTGTCCCTTAACTTATTCTTTTTATTTCAATATGGTCCCTTTTTATTTCAGTATAGTCCCTTTGAATTTTTCAATATTTTTTTCTTCCTCACCATAATCTTCATATTCTTCGATGTCATTAGCTGATTCAACAAAGACATGTTTCCTTTTCCTTTTTTCTGATATTCTCGTCTCCTCATTCTTTCTCTCTCTATTTCTCTCTGTTTCTCTCCCTCTCTCATCTTCTTTATTCTTTCTATCTCTCTCCCTCTCAGGACCCTTCTCTTCACCATCGAAAATATTTTAGATTTGGGCTGGAAAGAGAAAAGGAAAGTATAATACCGGCCATTTAATTTTTCATTTTTAATTATTAAATTTTATTTTACAAATATTGATTTGCAAATTGTGTGCAATAAGTGTTTGTGATGTTGTATTGTGATATGGTAATGCTTTAGTATATGATTTTGTGCTATAGACTAACAATGTGAGATGCTAGGTCATAAAAGGACTAAAATGAAACTTTTAAGGACTAAAATGAAAGATTTTGGAATCTTGTGGGGTGTAGTTAAAATGTGTACAAAATATAGGAATAGATGGAGAAAATTATAGGGAACCTTGATGTAAAATAGTTAACAAAAAATAATTCCTAAATCTTTCAATATTAATTTTTGAAATAAATGTTTTGACTAATTCATTAAGTGAAATAAAGGAATAAGAATGAAAATTAATATAAATACAAAGGGAACAGTAGGCATGTACAGTTTTTCTAGAAATAAATAAATAAAATAGTTGATAATACTAATAGTTTTGGATGATGCAAAAGAGTAATTAATTAAAGGATAATTATCTTTATTAGCTAAGTCTAGTTATATATATTAAATAAAGTATGAATGATACTAGTAGATAAATCTAACAAAAAAAAAGAGAGTATCCTAGGAAATCTGAAAATCAATCTTTCAAATTCAGATTTAATGTTTGTTTGGAAACTCATTGGGTAAACTTAGGTTTGAGTGTGATTTATGTTTGGAAACTGTTATCAGAAAAATAATTTTGAAAAATAAATTTCGTTTGGATATTTGTTAGTAGAAACACTTTTGAATGTATAATTATCAGAAAAGAGTATGCATATTATATTGTTTTATTTCATTTATCCTTATTTAATTTTTATCATATAAAAATGTAATAAAAATATTAATATTTTAATGATACTTTTTAAAGTATCACTAATTATTTAGTTATCGTCACCCAAATAAAAATTATTTAATTTAAATTATCACTAATTAATTGATTATCTATCACCTAATAAAAATAATTATGGAAAACATATATATATGTCATGTATACCTAAATAAAACATAGACTTTTGTATAAAGTTTTTATTTTTTATTTGAAGAATTTTTTACAAAATTAATATGAACCTAGATGAAATATAAAGTTTCAAAGGATGCATAATTATTATTTTTGTCAAAATAAGACTTAGTGGCAACATAAAAAAATTTCATGTGTATCCCACTTCACATCCTGATAAGAGAAGCTTGATATTACTTCACATCATCATTAGCTTCATATCTCTTCACATCCTCATCAAACTCAAGCTCGTCCTTTTCCCTCTAGTGCAAATAAGCTCCTAAGCATACATGATCTACACGAGGCTGGGTCCTTCGCTGTTCAGGCACGCAAGTCTGATCCCATATTTGACGCCTCTAAGCTCCTCCTCACCTTCATCGACATGCTCCTTGCAGGTGACAATCAGATCAACAACCTCCATCACTGGTATAGCATCCTCCAAATCCTCCCTTATTCTATACATAATTTCTACAGATCTCTTCACATCATCATATCTCTTCTTTTTACAATTTTTCTGCATATATCTATCACCTCGCTTTAGCTCTCTCTCCCTCTTTCTCTTGGCTGCTCTTTCTCTCAAGAAACTATCTGTTAACAGTTTCAGACAGAAAAATGAGAAAGATGAGAGATGAAGAAAGTAAGGGTAATAGAGGGAAAAAGTTTCACATAATCAATTTTGCCATCATAAAGTTATCTTCAACCGCTTTGAATCTAACCCACGTTTGCCTTTCAAAATCTATTTTCAGAATTTCTTCAACGTTGAACCAACATTTTCATTTGGGTGCTACCATGATTATCGGAGACCAAAAGCATGTTGATGAAGCCTTGCCACGCATCGAAACACAGCCTTAAACTTCGAACTTTTTGAAAATAAATTAATGTTAAGATATTGAGCTAATTTGCGAAATTTGAATAAGATAAATAATAGTATAACAATGAAATTAAAAACAATCCTAGTCTAATTAAACCAATTAGAAATCTTAACCCCTATTTCCTGAAAGTAATGGTTGGAACCCAAGAGGGGGGTGAATTGAGTTTTATAAATTTTTCACAAGAATTAATTGGAAGTTAAAATGATTTTCTGTAAAAGTACAATGCTTAGGATAATAAATGCAATACAGAAAATCAATGTGCTGTCAAGATAAATAATTATAAAGATCAAGGAATTAAAGAATAGATATCAATATGCACAAATTAAAGAGTAAGGGATAGAGAAAGCAAACTCGGAGATTTATACTGGTTCGGCTAATCCAAGCCTACATCCAGTCCTCAAGAGACCACTTGAGTATTTCCACTATAATTGCAAGTTTAATCCGGGTACTTGCAAACCACTACAACCACACAAATTCGATCCGGGTATTTGCGAAACCACAATGAAGAATTTATGAATCCGGGCTCCTCCTCAATCCAAAGCAAGTTCTTCCAACACCGGTACTTGCGAACCTCAACTCAGAATAATATATGTGTTGATCAAAATCAACAATACAAAGAAACTCTCTCTAAAGAGTAGATGAAAACAAATGAAGCTCTAATAACTCTAATGATAGAGAATATGCAAGATTTGGCTCAAGAATACTTTCCTTTCTCTCAAAGATGATAGAAGAAGTTAATATCACATTGTAGGACTTTGTTCTTACTCAAAATCGTGTATCTAAGGTCATATATATAAGATTTTACAAAACTAGCCGTTATATAGCCGTTACAGCACTTATAGTGCAGTCCAGATTTTGAGCTTTCTTTAAAAATTCATAACTCCCTCATTTGAACTCCGTTTTAAACAAATAATATACCGTTGGAAAGCTCTTGGAGTCTAGTTTCAAATGAGCCAAGTTTTATTCAAAAATTATTTTTCTTTTAAAAGATATAATCAAAATACTGACTATAGGTCAGAACAGAATAATCAACTTTCAGTTTTTCAAACTATATTTTAAATAGTCATATATTTCTCATTTGGACTCCGTTTTCAATAAATAATATACCTTTGGAAATATCTTTGAGTCTACTATCAAATGAGATTAAGATACTTGAAAAAATGATTTTTCGTTTATGAGATATGATATAAAGAGTGACCAAAGGTCAAAAACTAACTTTTGTAAAATTTCATATCTCACTATCTTTTTGTTCAAAATAATTGAGCCAATGTATGCAAATCTAAATCATTGAGTTGCACAAGTATACTAGCCTATATAAAATATACCTAATGTAAACACATAGGCTATCTTGATGCATCCAAGCTTCCAAGACTTCAAATCTTCTAATTCTTCATTTCTTGGAGCTTCATCCTTGTATGTTGTTTTCCTTGAGTGAAGCATGATATTGCTTTTCCTTGTTCTTCAATACAATGCTCACTCTTCTTGTTTTGAACCAACCTATAAAATATATCTTACTTGCAAACTCAATGGTTAGTTTAATAGCATGATTCAATATATGCAACATACATATTAAATAACATAATCATGCTTAAGTACTTATAGCATATATATGATAATTAATCTTTATATATATCAATGCTACTATTCAAATACATTTGTCATCATCAAAACTTATGGCATATAGCCTTAGGGTCAACATTTCCATCTCCGCCTAGACGTCTCATCTCCTTTTCTTCTTTCTCCTTTCCATTCGGCTACACACATACACCTTCATAGTAGTATATATGTATACATATACTCTCATACATACCATATCATTCTCAGCTTCTATACCTCATGTCCTTTACTTTTCGGCCAGCATAATATGAACACATCCTGTAGCCTCATCCACATCTTCCAGCACATAAACACACACATTCACCACTACTTGGTCACCACACACTATACCCACCGTCAAGCACTTCCAAAGCTTCATACATGCACATCAATGTAATACTCTAAAGCCACTTCTCCATTTAATTAAGGTAAGTTTCAAAATTGTAAATATATCTATCTATCTATCTATCTATCTTTAAGTTCTAAGACTTTAAATTCTAAAAAATTTAACTAACAAGAAACATGAATTCTAATTTAAAATTTTCTCTTCTCCTTTTCTTTTTTCGAAAAATACAATACCTATAGTACACGAGCTCTTTTTCACATCAAGGAGGTTTTGATCGGTAGGATTCGTTGGAATCCAGGTGAGTGAACTAACCCTTCTTTAATATTATCTTAAATGTTAAAGTGATAGGATATAAAAATAGGTAATAGTCATGCTAGGAAAGAGGGAATCCGGTTAAAGAATTTGGGTTAAAAGAGAAATTGAGAATTTTGTAAAATTTGGTGATTGATGGAATTGCTAAAGGGAAATGCTAGGAAAGAGACATGATTCGTGAGATAAATACAATTATTTGTGATTTGGGATACTTATGGTTATTTAGTTGAAATTAGAATGATGATTATACTTATAATTATATTGATGAATATATTGTTGAATATATTGATGGATATTTCAATGATTATTTGGAATTGTTTGAGCTTTGATTGTATTTGGGTGAGATAGTATACTCTCTCATGTCAAGTGGGAAATCCAGGTGATACGATGGCTTGACCTCTGAGAGTAGAGATGACAATTCCCTTGGTAGGAAGTTAAACCTGGATTTAATCTGTGAGGCGCCCTGATCATTAATGATGAGGTTGTGCATCATGGCAGGTTTGATGAGATTAGTAGAGTGGGCCTACGGGCACTCTCGGATATTTTGTCATTGACGAGTACTAGTTCCATTGGTCAGAATTGTTTGATTGAATTGCAAACTCTTTGGTGTGTATCTTTCCTTATGATTTGTGATTTATGTCAATACTTTTATTTTATTACTTTTGTATAGTGTATTTTATTAGGGTGGGGATTGGTTTGTTTACTAAGATATTTATTTCACACTCGTTGATTTAAATTTTTCAGATCAAGTTATGGAAAAGGAGTATCCGCAAGAGGGCTAAAGTTGTCGTTAGACTTTTCTATTGTTGGGTGGGTCCTAGGTCACTAGTATTGGTTCATTTAAGATCAGAAAGCTCTGTAGTCAACTAGACGTCTAAGGGGTCCGGGCGATTAAATTAATCTATTTATTGTATTTAATTTGATTTAAATTTGAAGATTTTTTTTGGAGATTTATTATGTAGATTGTGGTAGAAATTAATATTTAAAATTATGGGTTTATTTAAATTGATGTGATTTTATTAATGAATGAAATATGAAATTTTATTTTTAAATATAAAAATTGTAATTTGGGAGATTGCGAGGAATCTGGGTAAATTGTCATCTTCTCTTGTGTGAATGTATGATATATGATCATAACGATTTATATTATTTACACTATAAATTAATATTTATTTTAAGTAATATTTGATATTTTTTATATATTTTTTAATTTAATTAGTATTCATTTGTAAATTAAAATTTACTTTAATTAATATTTACCTTAATTAATATTTATTCATATTTAAATGCTATTTGCTAATATTAATCTTTATTATATATATATATATATATATATTCATGTATATATGTATTTTTTTAAAACTCTAATTTGTCTCTATTTATTAATGCTATGCTATTTGATATTTAAATGATAAGGAACATATGCTAAATATTTTACATAAATAACAAAAGCGATTAGAATTAGAGACATTAGTTAGGCTTATGTTGACAGGGAATTCATGTCAGTGTGCCGGTTACGTGCCCAAAAATTGGGTCATGATAGAAAAAAAGGACAGGGAAGAAAATATACAACTAAGAATCCAATTTTTCAGTGGCAACCATAATCAATGACCAAGCTTTTTTGGAAATTTGGAAAAACAAGATTCATAAGCAACAGAGGAGACTCATACAGAGATTCAAGCAACAGAGGAGACTCATAAGCTCCTTAACTCATCAACCTTATCGCCTTCTTCTTCGCTAGTGTTCGCCTCCATGTCCATCGCCTTTGAGCCAGAGGCAAAGGAAGATGATGACAAGCCATTGATGAGAAGAAAGGAGCTCAATGCATGAAGGGCAGTGTCAAGTCTTAGTGAGGGCAATAGTAGGATTCAAAATGAAGATGCAGGGTAAATATGGAAGAATTAATCTTTTTTCGGTTTGTATGGTTTTGAAGGAAAAGGCAAGGTAGGAATCCATTGAGGCTTTCCATTGTCACTGTGTATCTCATATACCAAACACAGGAATGATGGCAACAGTGACACAGGATTCCATTTTTACTTTCTGGTGTCACTGTGCAAGGCTATACCGAACATGCCCTAAAGTTAATATTAAAACCAAAAATTCTGTAAACATATTCACAAGGAGATAGGTATCTACAATCGTAGAACATTTTAATTTTATCTCATTGTTCACTTTCAGATACAATTTTGCCATGTTGGTGAAAAGATGCAGTAACTCTATCATGACCTTTATTGATGTATTTGAATGGATACTTGATTGTTCTTTATTGGTTACACCGTTCAACATTGATGTGAACATTGTATTTCAACAATAAAGATGGATTGAATGGGATGACATACCTATTGTCAAGTAATATGTCATTATTTTCAACTGTAACATTATTTTTTAATCTCCTATAACGTGAAAATTCATCATCATCAATTGTTGTAGAGTTGTAAAATGGTTTGCAGAAATATTTCTTACACCTTCCATTGATCATACAAGGAGAATTTGGATTTGCAATTCCATAATGACCATGAATCATCAAATTAGTTACAACTTCAAAAAGTAATGGGCAAAAGGGTACAGCATGCCCCTAATATTTACCTCGATTTTCATTTATGCCTTTGAGGTTTTTTTTGCCCGATTATGCCCCTCTTTTTTTAATTTTGATCATATATGCCCCAAAATGACAAAAATAACCTTCATCCTTCTATTTTTTCTCTCTCCTCTCTCTCTCTCCTTACTCACTTATAGACCTTGTCAAAGAAGTAGAAAATTGGAGAACTCACCACCATTCGCTCTCTTTCCTCCACTATCACGTCTTTTTTCCCTCCAACATTCTTGTTTCCCTTTCTTTCTCTCTAATTCTCTCTCTCTCAAACTTGAAAATCCTCTCTGCCAGAGACCTCATTAGAGAGAGGACAGAGGGAGAACGTCAATGAAGGAAGGAGGTGACTTCCTCAACAGGAAGCGAGAGAGCTGTGAGAGATGAAGAGATGTCATTGTTCTTTCTCTATCATCTCTTTGGTGAGGTCTTTGAAAGAGAGGATTTTTGAGTTTAAGAGAGGGAAAGAGTGACACAGAGGTAAATAAGGGGAAACAATAATGTTGGAGGGAAGAGAGATGCGGTGGCAAAGGAAAGAGAGTGAATGGTGGCGAGTTCTTTGGTTTTCTACTTCTCCAATGTCTTCTTCGGCAAGGTCTGTGTGTGAGAAAGGAGAGAGAGAGAGAGAGGACAGAGAAGGATGAAGGGTATTTTTGTCATTTTAGGGCATATATGATAAAAATTGAAAGAAGAAGGGCATAATTGGGCCAAAACAAATCTTATAGGCATAAATAAAAATCGGAGTAAACATTAGAGGCATATAGTACTGTTTTACCTTAGGTACCTCGATCTGTCTAGAATTTCAACACTAATGACATTGTCAATATCATTTGGGGTAATATTCTATCATCTTTATGTATAAATAGAAGAATATGTGTATATCGCAAACCTCTTTTTTGAAATTCAACAATGTACAAAGCTGAAACACATTTGAAAAAAATTTGTCAAGTCAGGTTGAATAATAAAAATAGACAACTGGAACTTCTCTAATAAAAAAAATGTAAATACAAACTGCTATAACTCTTCCAAATATTTTTTTTCTAAGATCATGAAGGAGCTGATCAAGTTTAATTTTGAAAATACGAGAAATAATGTCAAGCCTATCTTCTGCTTTAATTTCATATCCATCCATAAATCTGGTAATATCTAGCCACTTAGGATTATATGTGAAAGTTATGAAGAGATCAAGAAATCCAACCCATTTGCAAATAACCATAGCATCATGGTAGTTTTGGATTGTATATTTTGTACCTCTAGTAAAAGATAATGGTAAAATAACAAGTTTTTCTAAGCACCATGGATTATTCTCTCTTCTTAAAAGAGTTTCTGAAAGACCACTGTGAATATATGATCTTAATTTCTTTTGATTATTTCTAATATAACGTAATCTTTCATATTTGATCATTGTGTATGCATCGATAACAAATTGTTGAAACAATCTGCCAGCACCTATCCCTGTTTGAGGCTTATTCATCTTATCTTGAATTCGAAATGCAAAAAACAGTTTCATTATAAGGCGTCCATGCTTTGCTAAAGGTGTCAAATTGTTGGAACTTAGTCCTACGTCACCCCTATAACTGTAATACCCCAAAAAATCCATGATTTTTAGGTATTAAGTAAAGCTAATTTTATAGAATATTTCCAGTGGAGGAAATATTTTTCGTTGTGTAAGAAGGAAAATGTGAAGTTTAAAAGTGGCAAGGTTGTGGAATAATTGAGTGGTAGAAAGTCGAGTAATGTATTGGTGGAACCAAGGGTAACGAAGGAGTTAAGAGACATGTTAGATACAAAGAAGGACTAAAGTGAAATAAGGGAAACCGTGGGACACTTAGGATTTAGAATCACCCGAGGTGAGATTTTATGGATTTGCTTTTACCAGTCTTGGATGAGGGTCAACTGGGGGTAACGCAGTAATTTCACCCTCGACTAGTATATATAGATGACCTCGCCTCTTTTCCTCATTTCTTCCTTTTTTTTCTCTCTCTCTTCACCTTCTCTCTCTTCTCTTTCTCTATACTCTCTCTCTCTCCATTCAACTCCATCAACCGGGCTTCGAGGGATGGATCTCGAGCGATGAGGTGAGCCTCTAGGAGCCAAGCACCGTAGGGAAAGCAAGGAATGGAGGTAGGAATTCATATTTCTCAAGCTTTTCCCTATTTTCTAGTTTTAAGGGTATTTGGGGTAAAATCGAGATTGCAACTTTGTTTCTCAATGAAAATTGAGGCATTTGGGTCTAAATGCTCCTTAGACATCAAGGATGAGATCCCATGGAAGAAATCATGAAAAACGATGGAGAATCGGCCAGATCTGAGCTAAAACCATGAAGAAATCGCGGAGGGAAAGTCGTGGTGACTGGGGCACCTAAGGCGCCTGGGGCGCCACTCTTTAGTGGAAATGAGGGGTCTTAACGAGTGGTGCCTCAAGCGCCAAGCCCTTAAATTTGGGCAAAAACTTTGGCATCTGGCGCCTCAAGTGTCGGCTATTTGGGTGTTCATAGGCTTGTCTTCAAATGGTCATAACTCTCTCATCCAAACTCTATTTTGGGAAAACTTTATATCATTAGAAAGATCTTTGAGTCTAGTTTCCAATGGTATAAGTTTCATTTAGAGATTCATTACCAATAGAGATTTATGTTTGAAGAAGTGGATAAAGGTCAGGATTAGTGATAGAGCAATTTCTTTATTTTGTAACCTTGATTGATTTTTGCTTGGTTACAATAGGGATGGTCGAGGCGCAAGGTGGGAATGCTGAGATTGTGGAATCCAGGTGAGGGATCTATCTAGCTCTCCTATATGTGGATATGTATATATGTATGTATATGAATATTTATATTGTTATATATATATATATATATATATATATATATATATATATTATGGAAAAGTGGAAATAAGAGGGAAATGGAAGTGGGAAGCTACCCATTGTGTAATACCACTTAGTAGTGTCAGCAGGTATGCATGCGCATTGAGGCTATATGGAAATGAGCGGGAATTGCATTGCATCTCATTCATTTGCATTTTATATATGAGCGTGGCTGTGTTATGGTGTGTGGGATATATGTGTGTGTGTGTGTGTGTGTGTGTGTATTGGCTAATAATGGTGAGTTCGTGGTTTAGACTCATCCACTCACAGTTGCAAGTTTGCAGGAGCGGTCAGGTCGAGGGTTCACAGAACAAGGATGCCTCCCATTGTTCAGAGTAAGGTAATATATTTTATTATATTTCTCTAGTATCTGCTGTAATCATATAGGCCACCACTTATGATCCTACGGTATAAATTTAGGCTTACTGCAGCGTTGGTAACACTGTCTGTGCTAATCACGATGCTGGGTCCGGGTCGTGACAATAACCATCTTCGCCATATGAAAATAATAAAGGATATTGTAATGGTAAATAAGGATGTAGTTCACTTTTTTGTTGAAGCAATCCAGTTTTGTATTGCACTATAATATCTCGTTCTTGAGAAGACATATCAAAATCACCTATTATTAAGGCTAGGCTTACTGCAGCGTTGGTAACACTGTCTGTGCTGATCACGATGCTGGGTCCGGGTCGTGACAATAACCATCTTCGCCATATGAAAATAATATTGTAATGGTAAATAAGGATGTAGTTCACTTTTTTGTTGAAGCAATCCAGTTTTGTATTGCACTATAATATCTCGTTCTTGAGAAGACATATCAAAATCACCTATTATTAAGGCTGCAACTTCAGAGCATGTTGGGAAGTTATACTACTTTCCACCTTTACTTCTATTCCGCATTAGAGGAATGCTTACATTAAATATACGACAACGATCAATCATGTCTTTTGCCATTTGATAAGTTTTTACAAATAGATTTGTGTTATCTTCAATATTTGTATAATTCTAGTTCCAAACATTGATCATCTTCAGACTTTTTTTTTTGGTTTAATATCAGATAAAGTTCTAACTTATAAATTAATTTGAAAAGAAAAAGGCTTTAATTTGAATGCAAAAAGTTGAAAAGAAATGAAAAAGTTGTAGAGTACCTTATTGATGAGATCCTGATACAAATAAAAGTTGCAGAGTACCTTATTGACCAAATCTTGGTGTGCTTCCCTCTGGTGGTAGCAGACTTCCTATTTTATGCAAATTTTGTCCATGCATTTTAAAAACATAAGGACCTCTTGATCAATTTATATCATGATCAATTTTTCTACTCATTGAAGTAAAAGCGAACATATTGTTGTATTTTTGGATGTTATTTCATTGCTTACCTAATGCATCATTGTAATGCATTAATTTCCAAAGTTCGTTTGGAGGATCAAGTTAAAATGGTAGTTGTACTTTTCCTTGTTTTTCTATCCTTCTTACATCGTTCTTCATACCACATATTAGCTCCACAAAATCTGCAAGAAAAAATATGATCTCCAATGTCTCAATATATTGAAATATCATAAACGTGAAATATTATACTACCTAATTATTGAAAAAAATATTAATAAATATACATAGATGTGTACTTTCTTCAGATCTATGCATGATAGTATTTTCATCACCAATATGATTATTTATTTTCGTATTCTGAACCGTATCATTTGGGAGAGAATAAGTTGTAACTGAAATGGAAAACAATTATACCACACTTCAACAATTTTAAATAAACATAGAATGTATACAAACTATTAGTGTGGATTTTAAAACTTGGAATACATGTGCTTTGTAGCTATGACAAAGATTTATTTATCGTTCCATAATGTTACATTCACTCGTTGAACCTTCTATAAGATAGCAAAAGATATATATATATATATATATATATATATATATATATATATATATATATATATATTAAAAATAGGAATTAAAATGCAAAGTAATTTTGTTTTTCCTACATTCAATAATTCAGAATTAATTTGATAATGTGATATTACCTGTACTGTATGGTTATATGTTTATAGTCTTATTATTTAATTTCAAACAGACAAAAGATACACATCTATGCTTTGTTGAGGTTTGTTCTGCAACAACAGAACACATTGCAGTCAGGAACATATATATTACATTGTGATGATGATAAAAAGTTTATTGAAATTTACTTTCTACCATTAATGAGGTACGCAACAATATCTTGATTTGAATTGGCTTCTTGATAAATTGTGTTGTATTATGAAGATTTACATGCAATGGGATATTTTTTAAACACTACCAAAAAACAGAAATTAAAATCAAGTTGATAATTATAAAGAAGAAAGTTCAATTTTTAATATTTTATCAAAGTAAGATGCATGGGTTAACGGAAATTGAAAAATATAAACACTAGTACTGTGATTTAGATATAAACTCCCAAAAAAACTAGTAGATAAATCTTAATCATCTAATATATCAACATTACAATTGATATGATTTGAAGAAGAACGATTTAAACTAAAGTGAACAGTATCTTTATTGCATAATATCCACATGCGACCAACTGCATCAATGGTATCCACATTCACGAACTTAACAAACTTAAGTGAATGGATGAAACTATTAGCTAGCCTCCTAGAAATCTGTGTTTCTACGATAACTACCAACAGTGGTTGCATATCATCTACAAGTTGTTTAAATATTCTCTTGAAGCCAACTTTTTTCACCCCCCGAACATGCCGATAAAGGATCTTCGTTGTTCTTTCCGACTTCGCCAATTTGTCTTCTCGCTTGTCCACCTCATTATCTATCTAGCAAGAAGTATTACTTTGCATTGATCAACAATTTTTGTACCAAAACGGAGGTTCAACTTTTACCTTGTATTGAAGCTTGTCACAGTCTAGTTATAGAAAGTATTGGACAGTAATCTTCATATGTTTGTGTACCCTGCCATTCAAAATACATGCAGTGTTAGCTTGCATTTTTAAGTTAATAGAAACTTTAGAAAAGCTTTAATGCTCAATTAATGGCATATGGAGACGATCCCTCTCAATCATCAAGAACGAAAAATTATCAGCTGAAAGAGACATGGATGGCAAAATCAACATAAGCTTAGCTTTTTTCAACATTTGGATTTCAACAAGTAGTTTAGAATTTGAGATATTTTTTATCTGGGCTTTGTGGAGCAGTGTTGCCCAGGTTTCAAACCACTCCGACTGTGTAGCTAGACCCTTCAACAGTAAACTCCACAATGAAGTTTGATAAAGAAGCCTAACAAAAGGAGAACTCATGAATTGCCAAATAGATTTATCATTCGACTGCGGCGTAAGTTTGGAAGATGACGAAATAGACTGCTTGGCCTTTGATATGATATCACATATATCTACAGTCTCCATGTAGTCTTTTGCCACCCTTTGCGAATTAGGAGCCATTTTCATCATTTTATGAAGACTATGAGTAGAAAGTACAATAATCTGTTGAGGGCAGAAAACAGAAATTTGATCTAAAGTCTAGTCTTGAATCTCGACCTTTATTGAAGTGGTGGGATTGCTCGAAAAAGGAGTCCTAGACGAAGACATACTTGGAGATAGGAATGGAGTGATATAATAAGAACAATAAATGTACAAAGATTAAATAAAACATATCATGTAATCCTCATATAAATGGACTAAAAAGAAGAAGAAACAGAGAAGACAGAGGGATCTACAGAGAAAATAATTATAACACGGTAAATTAAAGATGGTTGCTAAATAGACGTGGTGGAACCTAAATGTTTCGAATCTAATTAAATAAAAAAATTTTGTTAAAAAATTGTTTAAATTAAATATTAAATAATTTAATTTAATGTTTAATATTAAATTAATATTAAATAGTATAATCATAAATTGAACGTTGTAAATAAATAGATTAATTAGAAAGGGGAAAGTTATTCTCACTAACAAATATTACCCACACAGAGAGTAATCAATTCTATACAACATTCCCCAAAAGTCATCATTATAATTGCCTACAGTTTTCTGTACCGACTTTCGAGAGTACTTGAAGTTTTAAAAAATAATCAATTGTCTGATACACTTTCATTTTCTGGTGCATCCTTTAATAAAATTCTAATTAAAAAAATGATGTAAAATTGACCTTCCCCAAACATGGAGAACAAACTGTCCCACTTCCACTCTTACTTGTTATCTAAAAAAATTACATAAGATGGTGGTTCAGAAGATAGAGTTTTAGAAGTTTAATGGATAGTCTTATCTCAAAATAGACAAAAACCCACCAATGGAAATACGCATTCACAAGTTATAGGCTATTAAAGAAAGAAGTCACAGATTACTACACCAAATAGAAGAAATCATTGTTTTCGGCGATTCAACAAAAGACTACATAGACCTACATCTAAACAACGATGGATTCCAGGGTATTTCTGAAGAGATTGAATAAATATTCCAAAAATTTTGCTATTCCAAAAGCCAATACAAGAAGAACACGACAAATTGATCCCAACTTCTGATAGAGGAACACACATTTTGAGAAATAAAATTTACCTATCAGTGCTAAGAACATAGACGATAAGAAGAGGGGTTTTGTAATACCTGTGTTATCTTCTTTCCTTCTGGTAGTGGTGAAAATCATTACAAGCAGTCATCAGAATTTTGACACCGTCAAAAATAAATTGACGGAAAAAATGTCAAGGAGCATTTAAAAGAAGCAGACAATGTATAGGGAAATCAAAATTGTCTGGAAATCTTGAGGGCTTTTCGAAACATGGCTGGGAATGAGAATAAACTTAGATAACAGAAACTGATATGCTAAGGTTTGACGGTGAAGGAAGTATTAGGGTTTAAGAAAAAAGAAAGACCACAGACCCCATATATCCAATTGTGATGTACAATTGTCAAAAAAATTAAATAAAAGTAATCAGATAGTTATTAAAAAAGGTAATTGATAGCTATTGAAATTAATCACTGTGGGCAAAGCATAATAGAAAAATCTCACAAATTTGAGTAATAACAACTAATACAAAACCGCCAAAGCCTTAATTTAGTTATATATAAAATTACTAAAAAATATTTGTGTATAAATATGCTAAATAAATATATTAATATATTAAACTCTATTTAAAGGTAAAATTGAACTAACATAAGTATTAATTTTTTTTACTTCAAGATCAAAAATTTAAAAGCACAAAAAAAATTAAGGAAAAGAGACATTTATATTTATTTGTTATTAAATAATATTTATATTTATCAAGATTCATAGGTAAATCGAAAACCCAAAACTAAGTAAAATCACCTATACAATTGAATTAATCAAATTTCAAATTAATAAGATATACATACCAAGATAAAAAGATGAAGACTAATTAAGTTCTTTGATATTTAAAAATGTATATAAATATTTTTAACAGTAAGACATTAATATTTATAAATGTATATAAATACCCCATGTATAAAATATGTACATGGATTGTAAATATTCTATATATATATATATATATATATAAGTATACAAACATTAAAGGTAAATATAAAGTATATTTTTAACAGTTAGACATTAAAAAATAAACATCAAATCTTGTTAACATTGCATTAATGTTGAAACATTAAACATTAAATACAAATTTAAAGTATTACATTAACCCATGAAATGGTAACGCAAACACATTTTATACTATCTTGATATATAGAATGACGATGGAGCACACCTCACAATGCCACATACATAATTTCTATTACTATAGTTTCAACATGAAAAAAACTTAACAACATACTTATAAAGTTACACATAACATAATATAGTAAGAAAACACAAAATATCACTTCTCCTTCTTAATAATCTTGTTAACATTGCTTTGTTTTCTTGAGCAAAATGACCATCAACAATAATCTCCATGGAAGCTCTCTTGGATGGAGTGACGTTATCAAAACTTTTCCCAACAACAGACTCAACGTTGCGAATGTGGTAGGAGTCTGTTTATAAAAGAGAAAATGTATAAATATTAAACATATTTAAAACAAATAAAAAAATCGCAGAATTTAAAAGATTTCACAAAAAACCTTGTCAGCTTCACAAAGGCTCTAAGTGGGATTAAATGGTTCATTCATAATAGAGGAATCATAAAAAGCAGAATAAGAATGGACCAAGTCATCATCATTACTCATCTTAAGCACAAAAAATATAGAACTTTGAGCTCATGCATTTGTAATATCCCAAGAATTTATATGAATATTTAAAGTCTATTTTGAAGTTTAGTGAAAAATTTAATTACATGAAAAATTTTTCTTTTTGAATTAGTGAAGAAAATGTGAGAATAGAAATTTTTATTTTTAATTTAGGAAATTTTTACAAATTCTCAAGGACTAAAGTGAAAAGAAAAGAAAGTATAGAGGACTTTTGAAAAATGACCAAGTAGGAACCCGAGAAGAAAAATAGAGCTTATGGGAATGAATTGAGTCCGGTACCGAAAAGATGATGGATTCGAGGTTAAAGTGGAGTTTGAGACATCGAGAGGGATTAAAGTGAACAAATCTTATAAGCTAAGGTGGCTATGAGCGATTTTATCGAAAAAGAAATTGGTGGGGCCCACGCGTATACACTTCTCCTTATTCTTTTCTTTTTCTCATTCTCCCTCCCGTAGCTTCACTTTCTCTCTCTCTCGATTATGCTTGCAAAGGAATTTCTTCATTAATCATTCATGCAATTTTTGCTTTGGGAAGGAAGCTATGAAAGTTAGGATGATTGGTAAGTTGATGTTCTTCTTCTTCTTCCTCTTATTACAAGATCAAATCCTTGGTTATTATTTTTGCAAAATTTTTGTAGAATATTTTAATGGATGAATTTAAGTGTGGATGTTAATCTAAAACATTCCTAGGTGGTTTATGATGTTATTAGAACAAGAAATTTGGAGAAAACTATGAGAAATTCATAGAATTTGGATATTTGAAAAAGTTAGTGTTCTTGATGAAAATTTGAGATTTGAGCTTGGATTGTTGGTAGAAATTGGGGGTTTTGGTGTTAAAACACTCCTTAGACATTAAGGATGAAAACCCATGGAAGAAATCAAAAGAAATGTTGTTTTAGATATGATTTTTGGATTTTTGGATGAAGAACACGAAGAACATCGAAAATTTTCCCCAGAATTACTGTTCACCGAGAAAATTTTTCCAGATTTTCTCGTTACTGTAGCGTTGACTCGGTCAACGTTACTGTAGCGTTGACTCGGTCAACGTTACTGTAGCTTCGTTGACCGTTGATCGTTACTGTAGCATCGATTTTTTTTTTAATATCGTTGAAAAGCTCTTTGAGTCTAGTTTCCAATGGTATAAGTTTCATCTGGATATTCATTACCAGTTAGGAGTTATGATTTGAGAAGTGGATGAAGGTCAAGAGTAGTGGTAGGAAATTTCTCTATTTCGTAACCCTGATGGTTTTTATCTGGTTACAATAGGAATGGTCAAGTGCAAGGTGGGAGTGCTGAGAGCATGAAATTCAGGTGAGTGGGTTAATATCTTTGTTTGCTATGATTAAATATCTTTATTATTGACTTTTTGCATCATAGTGAAAATATGTTGAATATCCAAATTTGAAGAGAATGATGTGGGATGATGAGACAAACAATTGTGGAACGTGCCAGGTGATGTATATAATTATATTTTCTTATTTTCTCATGAATGAGGTTATATGATGGATTGTGAATGGCATGTGAACTGAGTTGAAATGTATCATACTCTGATTGTTGAGTTCAATCATATGCGGATAGTTGAAGTATGTTATTGTTGAATAATTGTTCTATATTATGGGTTATGTTATATACATGCTATGTTGCTGGAACCACATTGATTATGTTGTGGCTTGAATTGTAAATGACTGAGTTGTGTATGTGGCTCAAGATTATGATTGAGGATGTTTTTATATGTGATTGTGATTGTGTTTGACTGGAAAGGAAAGGCATGGTGGTGCACCCCATGGAGAAATCTATGTGAAGCTATAAGGGTGGAGAATATAAATAGAGCGATAAGGGTGGATACGGCGGGGGCCGCGGGCAACGATCCAGAGGTATTCTGGACGACCCGGTTGGTACGGGAATTGTGTGTGAAATTGATTTCATCGATTGCTGTTGTGAATTTTGAATTTTGTTGAAATGCATTTGATTCACTTGGATATTGTTGTGAAGTATTATGAATAATATTATATCATATGATGATCGATCTACGTATGATTGTTGCATGTTATCATTATGATGCATGATTTTTATTTTGTCATAGTATTGTGTTATCTACTCACTGGGCACGTGGTTTGCTCATACCCCTCTTATTGATATTTTTTTTCAGAGTTGACAGCTGAAGGTAAATATCGGAACAAGGAATTATGGATCCTTAGTCCATAATTACCTTTTCATTTGTTCAGGATAAAGGTATAATAGTTAAGTTTTATTCTAAGTTGTATAAATCTAGAAATCTCTGTAATCGGGTAGGTTCATTCAGTGATGTAATGTGAGTAATTGTAGTATGTATACAGAACTCGTTTTGGTTGCATGAAAAAGAATTGTATGATTTTTTTTAAGAGAAATATAGGCTTACGGAGGTGAAATGAAATTCACTTTCCGTGCCGGTCACGTGCTCAAATTTTGGGACGTGACAGCATTCCTCTCATTTACATGGACTTTGAAAACAAACTTCTAACCAAGAAACTAATAGTAATGGTTGGATCCCAAGAGGGGAGTGAATTATGTTTTATAATTTTTTCACAAAACTTTATTGAAAGTTAAAATGATTTTTCTGGAAAGTGCAATGCTTAAGATAGTAAATAAAAACCAAAAACTCAATATGCTATCAAGATGAATATTTGTAGAGTGCAAGGAATTAAAGAACAAATATTGCAACAAATAAAAGAGTAAGGGAAGAAAAGATAGACACAATGAATTTATATCGGTTTGGCTAATTCCAAGCCTACATCCAGTCTTTAAGCGAACTATTTGAGTATTTCAGTGACAAGCTTGTAAACGATTGGTGCTTGCAAATCACAACAAGTTTGTAACCGGTTGGTACTTGTTAAAAACCACGCAAGTTCTCTCTACCTTGGTACTTGTGAAACTACTACAAGTTTGTAATTGGTTGGTACTTGTCAACCACCCAAATTCTCTCTACCCCAGTATTTGCAAAACCACAACTGCGAATTTATGACTCAAGGTTTCTCACTACCCAATACAGCTCAAAAATGATTTGTTGATCAAAATCAACAATATACAAAACTCTCTTCAAAGAGTAAATATTACAAATGAAGCTCACTTAGAAGTATATGATTAGCAAGATAAATTGATAGAAAATAGTAAGAAATATTAGCCTCTTCTACTTAGTTTTAGACTAGGTATAACTCTATTTTTATAGCCCAAGTCAAAATACATCCATTGGAGGTATTTTACAAATGATATCAGCTGACTTTTTGAAAAATTATCAGTTATTGCTGATGTGAGCTTGCTATCGATCGACTGCTCAAACCACAACAGTCGACTGGTAGTTCTTAATGAGGCATCGTGATGTGATTTTCGGAGGGAAAACACTTGATCGATTTTCTGGATAGGTTGAAAGAAACAAACAAATGAAACCAAATCACTCAATTGATAAGCCAAAGGGCGCCACAACTAAGAGAAATGGATTGATCTCGCCACACTCAAGAAAGAAGAACGTGAGTGATAAGAAATCTAGCCACTCTCGCCACTAACACAAGTTAGATAAGAGAAAGAACTCAAGAATCCTCTTGAAAGCAAAATGCCAATATCTCATATATGATTCAAAGATGGTTTACAACAAATGGCAAGGACCCTTTTTATAGAGGGTCTCCAAAACAAAAAGACAAAAGACTCCAACTAATGCATTAAATGCATCAACTAAAAGTCAAGTAGTGTAGGCTAAATGTCAAAGACAATAAATGCATAGGTAGCTAAATGTCAAAGACAATAAATGCATAGGTAATAGACTACAACTATATTCAACAAATGCAACTATCTCACATGCAATCTTTTTCACACTTCTTCCACTTTCAACAAAGTGGTTAAGCCCAATCCAAGCCCTTTAGCCCTTAAACGAGTTAGAGGCCCAATTGAAGTGTTCTCCCTTTCTTGGGCTGCAATTAGTCCAAGCTCTTTAACCCTTGAACGAGTTAGAGGCCCAATTGAAGTGTTCTCCTTTTCTTGGGCTGCAATGGGGTTATCCTTGATTACATCATCCTCCCCTGGTTGAAATGGATTTGTCCTCAAATCCAAGTCCTCTTTATCTTCTAAGTACGGGGAAAGATCCCTCACATTGAAAGTAGTAGAAACAGCATAGTCTTCAGGCAAATCAATTTTGTATGCATTATCATTTACCTTGTCTATGATACGGAAAGGACCATCTGCCCTTGGCATTAATTTGGACTTCCTTTGGTTTGGAAATCTTTCTTTTCGAAGATGAACCCACACTAAATCTCCTGGACTGAATTGAACAAATTTTCTTCTCTTGTTGGCAGTCTTCTCATAGATGGAGTTCTTCTTCTCAATTTGCTGTTTAATGTTTTCATGTAACTTCTTTATCATGTCAGCCTTCATTTTTCCATCTATGCATTCTCGAGCTTCAAGTGGTAATGGTACTAAATCAAGTGGGCTCAATGGATTAAATCTATAAACTACTTCAAAAGGAGAGTGTTTAGTAGTACCATGTACACTTCTATTGTAAGCAAATTCAGCATAGGCCAAGCATTCATCCCAACTTTTCAAGTTTTTGCCAATGATAGTTCTTAGCAAAGTAGAAAGCGTTCGGTTCACCACTTCAGTTTGCCCATCAGTTTGTGGGTGACAGGCAGTACTAAAGAGTAACTTTGTTCCCAGCTTTCTCCATAAAGTCTTCCAAAAGTAGCTAAGAAATTTGGCATCACGATCTGACACGATACTCTTTGGAATGCCATGAAGTCTCACAATTTCTTTGAAAAATAAATTGGCGATGTGCACAACATCGTCGGTCTTATGGCATGGAATAAAATGAGACATTTTTGAAAAACGATCAACAACAACCATGACCGAATCTTTACTTCTTTGTGTCCTTGGTAAGCCTAGCACGAAATCCATACTAACATCAGTCCAAGGTTGATCTGGAACAGGTAGAGGTGTATAAAGTCCATGGGCTGCTTCCTTGCTCTTGGCTTTTTTGCAAACAATACACCTTTCAATCACATGATGCACATCTCTAATCATGTTAGGCCAATAAAAATGCTCTTTCAGCATCTCCAATGTCTTGGTTTCACCGAAATGCCCAGCCAATCCTCCTCCGTGAGCTTCTCGTGTAAGTAATTCCCTTATAGAACTGGTTGGAATTACAAGTCTCCCCAAGCGAAATAAAAAACCTTCAGATCTATAAAATCCATTATATGCCATTTTCTCACAAGCGAGATAAATAGAAGCAAGTGTCGAATCTTTCATATAATGGTCTTTAAGAGATTCAAACCCCAACAATTTAGCATTCATCATGGAAATTAAAGCATATCTCCTTGATAAGGCATCTGCAACAATGTTGGTTTCTCCCTTCTTATACTTCAACACATAAGGAAAAGCTTCAAGAAATTCCACCCACTTTGCATGTCTTCCATTCAGCTTGCTCTGACCTTTCAAGTGTTTGAGTGATTCATGGTCTGTATGAATTACAAATTCTTTTGGTAACAAGTAGTGCTGCCATGTCTCAAGAGCTCTAATTAAAGAGTAGAACTCCCTATCATAGGTAGAGTAGTTAAGACTGGCTCCATTCAACTTCTCACTAAAATAAGCTATAGGACACTTTTCTTGAAGAAGTACAGCTCCAATTCCCACTCCACTAGCATCACATTCAATCTCAAAAGTCTTAGAAAAATTAGGCAAAGCCAATATGGGTGCATTGCACAATTTTTCTTTGACAAGCTCAAAACTTCGTTGGGCTGCATCACTCCATTTGAACTCCTTTCCTCCCTTAATACATTCAGTTATGGGTGCTAAGATGGTGCTGAAATCCCTTACAAATCTTCTATAGAAAGAGGCAAGCCCATGAAAACTTCTTACTTCAGATATGGTTCTTGGAACGGGCCATTCTTTGATAGCTTTCACCTTTTCTTCATCAACTCCCACTCCTTGCTGAGATACTACAAAGCCAAGAAAAATCACATGGTCTTGACAAAAGTAGCATTTTTTTTAGATTAGCATAGAGTTTCTCATTTCGCAACACTTCCAAGACTTCCTTCAAATGTTGCACATGCTCCTCATAACTTTGACTGTAGATCAAAATATCATCGAAATATACCACAACGAATTTTCCAATGAAAGATCTAAGCACATGATTCATCAATCGCATAAATGTGCTAGGGGCATTAGATAGCCCAAATGGCATTACCATCCATTCGTAAAGTCCATGCTTTGTCTTGAAGGCTGTCTTCCACTCGTCTCCCTCTTTCATTCGGATTTGGTGATAGCCACTCTTCAAGTCAATTTTTGAAAACACCTTGGAACCATTCAGCTCATCCAACATGTCATCCAATCTTGGAATTGGATAGCGGTATTTGATGGTGATCTTATTTATAGCACGGCTGTCCACACACATTATCATAGAGCCATCCTTTTTAGGAACTAATAATGTAGGCACAGAACAAGGGCTCATGGATTCCCTTACATAACCTTTTTCAATCAACTCATCAACTTGCCTTTTTAGCTCCTTAGCCTCCTTTGGATTCATTCTATATACTGGCTTATTTGGTAAGGCAGCACCGGGCACCAAATCAATTTGATGCTCAATTCCTCTTAAGGGTGGCAATCCCTTAGGTAGCTCATTCGGAAAGACATCCGCAAATTCTTCTATCAACTCCCTCACAAGCTTAGGAAGCTTTTCTGCAAGTTCTGGATTTAGCTCCTTGAGAATTAGCAATAATACAAAGTTTTCCCTTTTTATTGCCTTCTTTAACTCATTCTTAGAAGCAAAACAACTAGGCTTCTTCTCCTCGATTACATCCTCCTTCAGCTGTACTTGTATTGGCTTTAAGGGTGCCAACACAATCTTCTTTCCATCCTTCTCGAAAGCGTAGGTGTTTTTGAAGCCATCATGTAGTACTCTTCTATCAAATTGCCACGGCCTCCCAAGTAGAAGATGACTAGCATCCATAGGGACTATGTCACACAATACTTCATCTTTGTAATTCTTCCCTATAGAGAAAGGTACCTTTACTTGTTTGGTGACCTTCATCTCGCCATGATTATTTAGCCATTGCAGCTTATATGGACGGGGATGATTGATGATAGGTAGCTTCAATTTTCCAACCAAGGTGGTTGAAGCAACGTTAGTGCAGCTCCCACTATCAATTATCACGTTACAAACTTTGCCTCCGATAGTGCACCTTGTTTGAAAAATATTCTCCCTCTGTTCTTCTTCTACCTTGGCTTGGATATTCAAAGCACGTCTAATAACTAAGGCAGCACCTTCATCAGCATACTCAACAACTTCTTCTTCGTCAAAATATTCTTCCTCTTCACATTCCTCCACAATATCTTCATCTTCACTCTCTATTTCCCCTTGTTTCTCCTTCAAGATCATCACTCTTCTATTAGGACATTCGGATGCTATATGGCCATGACCCAAGCACTTGAAGCACTTAATGTCTCGGCTTCTTTTAGAGGGCTGGTTGTCTTCTCTCTTATCCTTCCCCTTAGAACTTTCAGATTTGTTCGGCTCTTTCTTCCATATCTCCTTATTACTCCCTTTGGTAGTGTTTGAGGTTTGGGAAAGTGTTTGGAAAGGTTTACTCCCCAATGGTTTAGACACTCCATTGGTTCTTCCATAAACTCTCTTTTTCTATCTCTCCACCTTAATTGCCAATTTAATTACATCTTCTAAGAAGACATAATTCTGCAACTCTACTAAGTCAGCAACTTCTCTGTTCAAACCACCAAGAAATCGAGCTATGGTTTGCTCTTGAGGTTCATTCAGCTCGCACCGAATCATCAAAGTTTCAAATTCTTTGACATAATCTTCAACACACATACCTCCTTGCCTCAAGCTTTGAAGCTTAAAATAAAGCTCTTGCTTGTAGTAATCAGGTACAAAACGCCTCTTCATGAGCCTTTTCATCAATCTCTAATTTCGAACTTCCTCCTCTCCATCTCTTCTTCGTTGATTCTTCAAATTTTCCCACCATAGATTTGCATAATCAGTGAATTCAAGGGCTGCAAGTTGGCATTTGGTAGCTTCTGAATATTCTTGATATTCAAAAATCTTCTCTACTCGTTGCACCCACTCCAAGTATTCTTCAGGAGAACTTGTTCCCTTAAATGGAGGAATCTTCATTTTGATGTTAGCATCACGTTCCCTCTGCTGCCTTCTTTGCCTAGGTTGATCACCTTCTTCAGCTTCAGATTCTTCTCTATGGTGTTCAACATAAGCTCCTCTTCTTGGTTGTTGTTGTTGTAGCTCTATAAATCTAGCCATTTGAGTGGTTAGTTGAGCTATTTGTTCCATCATTTCTTCTTGACCTCTTTGTAGGCCAACAATTTGAGCTTGTTGTAGGCTAAGCCCAAAAGGAACTTCAGAACTATTTTCTCCTGAATTGAAGTGGCTTTGATACCAATATGATGTGATTTCCGGAGGGAAAACACTTGATCGATTTTCTGGATAGGTTGAAAGAAACAAACAAATGAAACCAAATCACTCAATTGATAAGCCAAAGGGCGCCACAACTAAGAGAAATGGGTTGATTTCGCCACACTCAAGAAAGAAGAACGTGAGTGATAAGAAATCTAGCCACTCTCGCCACTAACACAAGTTAGATAAGAGAAAGAACTCAAGAATCCTCTTGAAAGCAAAATGCCAATATCTCATATATGATTCAAAGATGGTTTACAACAAATGGCAAGGACCCTTTTTATAGAGGGTCTCCAAAACAAAAAGACAAAAGACTCCAACTAATGCATTAAATGCATCAACTAAAAGTCAAGTAGTGTAGGCTAAATGTCAAAGACAATAAATGCATAGGTAGCTAAATGTCAAAGACAATAAATGCATAGGTAATAGACTACAACTATATTCAACAAATGCAACTATCTCACATGCAATCTTTTTCACACTTCTTCCACTTTCAACAAAGTGATTAAGCCCAATCCAAGCCCTTTAGCCCTTAAACGAGTTAGAGGCCCAATTAAAGTGTTCTCCCTTTCTTGGGCTGCAATTAGTCCAAGCTCTTTAACCCTTGAACGAGTTAGAGGCCCAATTGAAGTGTTCTCCTTTTCTTGGGCTGCAATGGGGTTATCCTTGATTACATCACATCGGTCGACCAATCAAGGCCATGCAGTCAACTAATAACATTTTGTTACTTAAAATTAAATTGTTCAAGAACCTATTGATTGACTGGGTTCCATACCCCGATTGACTAGTAGTTCCTGGAATTAAATTTAATTCCAAACAAAGAGCAACGAGTCAACTATTGAAAGACTAGCGGTCGACTAGTAGGTTTTGATTATTTGTTCAGAAACTAAACCAGAAGGCAACCGGTCGACTGGTGCCCATACACCAGTCAATTGGTAGCTACTGGACTTTGAAAAAATTATTCTAAAACTCAATAACCTAAATCAGTTTTTGTAAAAACATTTTCCAAGTTTAAAAATAGTTTTCAATAAGTTCAAAACTCTTTTTCTTGCCATCAATACTTTACATGAATTCTAAGTCCTAAGGCTATAAAAGATATTTTTCTCTTCACTTGATCTTAATTCCTTGGCTTGATCCATTATTTCTCATATTCCTAAAAGATAAAACATTAAGCACAAGAATATGTTTTCATTTTAATTTGTTTGTTAATCATCAAAACATAATATACATTTTCTTTTACAAGCAATGAGGTTCAACAGAAACTTGTCACTGCATTTAAGAACTTGGTTAATGTCCCTACAAGTCTGATGTAAAGATCGATATTTATAAATGTTAGCTAAAATTATCTTAATGACACATTATTGACATTACAGTAGATCCAATGCATTGAGAAAATAGTCAAACTATAATTAACTCACCATATACACTAAATCATGCAACTCAGAAGTAGATGACTATGAAAATTTAGAAGCTTCACGGTCAAAGACAACAAATACTGCACTTTCGGTATCGTCAATTACCCTCATTTCAATTTTGATGTACCAATAACAAAACAAAAAAAACAAATGTGATAGAATAGATAAACAACTGAGTTTACAATTCAAAGAAAAACAATATAAGTATACAATACAAATACAAAATTTAAAATAAAAAAAACGTTAGCACGACAGAAGAAACAATTTCACTACACTTCTCACCAAAAAAAAAAGTAGCACCATCAGGATCAACCTTCTTAGCATAAGTTTTACAAGAATTATAAAACCAACCATGTTGGGTCTCAATGCTCATAACGGTGGCCATGGTAAGGCAAGTCATCTCCTATAATGTGCAAAAGCGTAAAATTTTATCAACCACAATTGAAAAAAAAAAGGAATGAAAGCACATTAGAAATAGAGTAAAATATTGTCTATAATATCACACAACATTTTCTAATTTCTTCAATTATCAAACGATTCATTGTTTGAAGAAGGTCTTCACCACAATAACGATTAGACTAAGCACACAGTTGGATTGGTACTTGAGAACAACCATCTCCAAGCTACTTTATCCTGTAAGAAACGATTAAAAAATCAAGGGAGGTAAATTGATGCAAACCTCTCTAAACAATTCCAAGAGA
Organism: Biancaea sappan; assembly: GCA_037074585.1. Classification (NCBI taxonomy): domain Eukaryota; kingdom Viridiplantae; phylum Streptophyta; class Magnoliopsida; order Fabales; family Fabaceae; genus Biancaea; species Biancaea sappan. The sequence goes on along the minus strand of CM073490.1, from coordinate 89,065,780 downwards.
TCCAACAACAATACATTGATTAACAGACTCAGATAGTCCAAATACATATTTAGAACTCAAACAACATATAATTTATTAAATAAAATAGAATAACAACAAATTAGATAGAGATTATTAACCTTATGTTTATAAAAGAATCAAAAACTAATACAGACTCTTGAACTTAGACCCATTGCCTATAGAGAGCCAAGAAACTAAGGTATAAACCCTAAGAGGAAGGGCTAAATGCCACAAGAATTTCGAAACCCTTGATAAGTTTGGAGATTCTCAAAGAACAAGAGAAAATGGCCTCTCACAATGATATTTTCTTCAAATTCTCAATTGTGTATTCTAAGGGATGGAGGAGGTCCCTTTTATAGAGAAAATGAACCATTATTTCTAAATAAAATCCTAATAAAAGTCATAATTCTAATTGGGCCACAAATATAAAAAAAAGGCCCAAATACATTAAATTAACATAAAAGTATTTAATCTAATCTTTCTTGGTCCAGCTCTATCTTGATTAGTGCTGCCCAGATCGTGGTTAAAATTTTGTCTTAAAATCAATGATATGAAATTGAGAATTTCTTCTTTCAGCATGGTAGTTAGGTTCATATCATTCTCCCCCTCTTGAAAGATCTGTCCTCGAATCTTGAAAATAGGTTGCAATAATTCTAGGAAGCAAACAGAAATCAAAGCAAAAACGGTGTCAAAATCACTAGATCAAGCAGAAGTGAACTTGGATCATATCAGATTAGGAACAACGAAGATAAAATAGCATGAACAATGGCGTCAATAGTATTGAGCGTGAATAGTAATTTCCAACCAAATCCTTCCTTTCTCTCCTTTTCCCCCCTCTTTTCTCACTCTTTTCTCTTTTTTTTTCTTCCTTCTTTTCTCTCTTTTTTTAATATACTATTCTGACCTTTTTTTTCCTTTATAAATCTTTTGATCAGAGACAGTCAAAATGCATGAATAGTAAAAAAGCGTAAAAATCGCATGAACAATAAAATGCATGAATAATAAAATGCGTAAACAATGACTCTCCAGTACGTATGAACAATAACATAAATTTTTTTTTAAAAAAATGTTTAATCTGAAGGATAGATGAATAGATAAAGAACAAGACAAACATAGATGGAAAACAAGGACAGTAGCAAAAACGAAAAGTAGAGAGTCAAAATTTGAGAAAGAAAGATCAGAGAAAATAGAAATAAAGAACACAACAAACACGATAGACTAGAAAATTAGCCTTCGATGTAGGAGGCAGAATATAAAATAAAGAAAACTAAGCCTTCCATGAAGGAGGCAAAACACAATAAAATGCAGAAAAATAAGACTTGCATGAAGGAGGCCAAACAAAAACAAATAACAGAAATGAAGAACAAAAAAAAAATAACAAAACTTGATTTGGAATGGCTCTGATACCAACTGATGCAAACTAACTACCCTGCTGAAAGAATAAATTCTCAATTTCATATCATTGATTTTGAGACTAAATTTTCCCTACAATTTTGAGACTAAATTTTCCCTACAATCTGGGTGGCACTAATCAAGATAGCGCTGAACCAAGGAAGATTAGATTAAAGGTTTTTCTTTTAATTTAATGTATTTAGGCTTTTCGTTATATTTGTGGCTTAATTAGAATTATGATTTTTATTAGGGTTTTATTTAGAAATAAGGGTTCCCTTTCTCTATAAAAGGGACCTCCTCCACCATTTAGGACATGTCACAACCTAAATTCAAATATGTGACCAGCACAATGGTACGAACCCTGTATCACCATAAGCTTATCCAACACATTAAAATTAACCCCATTTACTTGATTTGTGTATATTCTTAACATACATCCCTTGATCTTTGTTTATTAGATGACATGGCATTTATGATTATTTCAAAAAAAATTCTCAAGACATGACAAGCCAAGAAATCAAACAACAAACCACATTCTTCATGGCCGTCAATGGGTGTTGGCTTGATAGAAGAGAATACTCCTCTGGCATGCTGGCGCTGGGCACTAGGGTTGGCCAGCCCTAAACGTCTATCCTTGGTGCTCAGCACTGGCCTTCCCGAGACCAGCCCTAACGTTGCTGCAAAGCTAGTGCTAAGCACCCAATGCTGGCACTCAGTGCTGGCTCACAAGATAACCATTGTATTCTTTAAAAAAAATTTGTTTACTTACAAACAATGCAACCAAATCAAACACACATCAAGGGAGGAAGTAAGTGAACAAACCTGGAATCGTTGCAGCCAAAATTACTTGTTTATATGGACATAAAGAACGAAGGAAAGAACTTACCTAGATTTCTTGCAATCTCCCATAATTTAAATTTAGAATTTAAGTAAAGGAAATTTGTTTAGATCATGAATTCATATCACATACATTAATCCATAATCGCCATTGCAATCTCAATAATATCCATACCATTAATTCTTGAAAATCAAATCCTCATAGTTAAATTAACTTAAATACAAAACAAAAAATATAGTTAAGTGACTCGAGACCCCTTAGATGTCCTAGTTAATCACAAAGTTTTCTAAACTCAAAGAAAACCATAAACTATTGACATGGGACCTACCCAACAGTGGAAAAGTCCAACGGCAACTCTAGTCCTCTTGCGAACACAAATTTTTTGCTACCTGATCTGAAAAGAAAAAGTCAACAAGTAGGAGATAATAATCTTAGTGAGCGAGTCAATTCTCACCCTAATAAAATTTGATTTGCTAAAAATAATAAAGTAAATCCACAAGAATACATCATGAAATCACAAGGAAAGATACCTACCAAAGATAATGCAATTCAAGTCAAGCAATCCAAACCAACGGAATTGATACTCGTCAATGACATAATACTCGGGAACGCCTATAGGCCCACTCAACCATCTCATCATAACCCGTCATGATGCACAATCTCATCCACTACGGTCAGGGGGCCTCACAAGTCCCAATCTTGGACCTGGGCTCATCTCCCTACCAAGGGAGTCATTGCCTCCACTCTTAGAGGTCAAGACACCTAATTCTTGAGTTTCTCGCCTTGACATGAGATGGGGTACCATCCCACTCAAACATAATCAAGAATGAATAAATCCATAACAACATCAATTTTAATCATCAAACAAGTTTCCACAAGATAGCCACTATTATCTCAAATCACAAGTAATTGTATATATATATATATATATATCACATGATCAATTATCTCAAATCATAAGTATTTGTACATGTCACAACATCATCTCTTTCCCCTAACATTTCTCGTTAGCAATTCTCAACATTACTTGAATTCATAATCTCTCAAAATTCATCTTCCAAATTCTTAACTGAATTCCTTCTTTCCCGCTATGAGCTTGCCTACTTTCTACTTTATTACTCTAACACTAAGATAATATTAAAGAGGGGTTAATTCACCCATCTAGATTCCAACAGCGTTTCTGTTGTTACTCAAGCCTTACTCCGAACATGTAGTTTGTGATTTCAGGACTAAAATTTGGTGTTGTTTAAATTAAGAGGATATTGTTAATATCATTACTTGATTTAAACTTACGAATTTTGAAAAATAAAACCTAGTCCATACAATTCCTAAAATTCCATGAACATACCTTTTCATTGAGTTTCTCTTTTCTGAAGATGCTCCTTGAAGTTCACGTTTGGGAGCAAATTTGATGTGTGTGTACGAGTGCTATGGTGAGGTATATGTATGAGGTTGGATGAACTGAGTGGATTCTTGGATATTGTGTATGTGTAACTAAGTGGATGCTTGGATGGTGTGAAGCTTCATGAATATGGATAGCTTTATGAATTGTGAATGTGGTGGCTACGGAGAATGTGTGCACGTATTGGGTGGTGTGAATCTTTATGAATATGGATAACTTTATGAATCAGAGAGGGAGAAAGAGAGAGAAAATGACGAGTAGAGAGAGAGAAAGGGAGGGGGTCGCCAGTTGGAAGGATGGAAAATTAGTGTTCTATGGTTTTTCTTGTTTAAGATAGATTAATTTAATTTTAATCATAGATGATTTAATTTGATTTAAGACTATTTAATTTTGAAAAGATTTGAGGTAAATCTTAGAATAATTCTTTTAACAATAAATTAGTTGTATAAGGATTTTAGTGACATATTCTTGATAATAAATTATTAGGATTGTTTAATAAGATAATCTTATTATATTGGATTTGTTAATTAGGGGTATCTTAGACAAATATTTGATTTACTTAATTATATTTAATCCCTTATTATTACTATCACTATCATTATAATATATTATGATTTATATTATGTTGCCATATTTTATTTTAATAATTTTCGAAATCTATAGTAATAGCTCAGGATTTTGCTTGATTATTATTTAATCATCTTCTTAATGTTTTGTTCTTAATTACCATCATATTTTCTTTTGGCTAATTTTTGAAATTAGCTTAATTACCCAATCATAGATTTGGGTAAATAAAATTTCAGGTTTAACCTAAATTTGGATGATATATTTTTAGATTTATTTATCTATAATAATTGTTATTATTCTTTTAATTATCTTATTAATTTAGATTTGGTTAGTTTGGATAATTACCTACTTCTTTTTATTTAATCTTCCACATTATCCTTTATTTATTTCCACTAGCAACTACATTATATTATTTAGAATACTTCATTAATCATGCACGGATCCTTCCCTTTTTTTTAACTTTTATATTGTATTAATTTTCTCCTTTTATTCTTTTCTTTTACTTAATTACTTAATTATGACCATTTATTATGTACAAAAATTAATATCTCAAAATTTAAGTATCTTTTTTCATTTCTTATTTCACATCAAGGTTTCCTATAATTTTATCCTTTTATTTCTACCCTTTTATAGACATTTCGCTACACCCCAACAAAATTTCAAAATTTTCACTTTAGTCCTTACAATTTCCCCTTTAGTCTCTGTACGGTCTAGCACCACACATTGCTAGCTTACAATCCGGAATCATATATCAAAGCACTATTACAGCACAATATAGCATCACATACACATTTTTCACACAAATTTTCAAATTCAATATTTGTGAAATAAATTTCGATAGTTAAACGAAAAATTAAATGGCGAGTATTACAAAACACACAATTGAAAGTTTGAAGAAAATATCATGGTGAGAGGCCATTTTCTCTAGTTCTTTGAAAATCTCTGACCTTATCAAGGGTTTCTTAATTCTTGTGGCATTCAACCTTTCCTCTTGGAGTTTATACCTAAGGTTCTTGGCTCTCTATAGCCAACAAGTTTTGGTTCAATAGTCTATAGTATTGGTTTCAGGTTCTTTTATAACCACAGGGTCAATAATCTCTATCTAATTTGTTATTATTCTATTTTATTTAATAAATTATATTTTCTTTGAGTTTCGAATCTGTCTTTGGACGATTTGAGTTTGTTAATTAACGTATTGTTGTTGGGTCTCCCAGCATTATTCGGAGATGTTTGCATCAGTTGGTATCAAAGCTAGCATGGGTTCGAATCCCAGAATGGACACTTTCCCATATCTCAAGGTTCGAGGGCGAACCTTTCCCAAAGGGGGAGGGAATGATATACCCATAGGGTCACGAGGGGATATGTGTCGATTCTCATTACTCTAGTTCGATTTGGTGACCTACACCCAATGACTTAAATAGGAAAAGACTCGTGTAAGGTGTATGATTTATATGTCAAGAGTTGTGCCTTGACTAACAATTTAAGCTTTTGGCTTAATGGTAAGCGCTCTTAATCATATCATAAATCAAACAAAGAAAAATAAAAGTTGTGACGGATAATTCAAAAGTTTAACATAAAAAATAGCACCTGTCAATAAACATAGAAATGTCTGGGAAATCCATATTTATAAACAGTTGAGAAGCATACAATGAGTTCGAAATTTTCCTAGAGCCTGAATAGAAGCATATATAGAAATGGAAAAAAAGAATAAAAAAATTAACTTAAAATACAGAAATTAAAAAAATGAAATAGGAAGCAAAAATTGTCATACCTAACAATTCTCTTATTTTACACTACTAAATAATGACAAATATAGGACCACAAATTTCAAAGCCAACATAGTTTGCAACCTAGTCGGCAAATTCACCCCATAGAGTGCAAGAAAGCCAATTTGATTTGTTGATCATACAAAATAATAAACATCCAACTTAAAATAGAATGTAGACAGAAAGATGAATGAAAAAAAAATGCTAAACTAACTCACTCAAGATCTTCCAGCTCAATTTTAACTTTTTTGGTTCTTGGAACCATCTTTGCATATTTCTTCAAGATTACCCACAATAGACAACTTTCCAATAACATCTTAAATGCCAAATTAAGAATGTGAATAAAATAAATATCCATACAAAATTTTGAATCAAAGAGTAAGCAAAAAAAATCAATAGACTTAAAAAACTAACCAATAAGATAATTCTCATCTGTAGTGCAAGCACATATATCACTAAATGGACAGAAGGAAAACCCATACATAGGAATAGAGATGTCATCAGCATCTGGACTAACAAACGTTGAAAACTGGAAATTGATTTTGAAGGCATGAATTGTGGTTCGGTAACTCCCATTATTTTGACCAACTCCAAACTGATTTATTAAAAAAACACCACCCTCAACCAAAATGCTCTTAAATTTGTTAATAAAAGCATGTTTAACAGAGGCGTGGATACGAGAACCCTAAAAGAAAAATCTCATAAACACAAAAATACATTAGACAAGAAAAACACAAATTTGCAAAAAGCTAACCATTGTATCTTGAAAAACCATTTCTATGCCATTAATTTCCTTAGGAAGATTAAAACCCGGCATGAACCAAAGCCGAATCACCCTTGCCTTGATCTTCTAGTTAGCTCTAAGAGGACAAATCTCAAAAATTGAATCTACTCAATTAACCATGGTCATATTATAAAATACCGATCAAATGCAACAAATAAGAGAGACAAAAAAAGAAAAAAGACTACTACGGGAAGGAAACAATCCGAAATATAGCAGCAAGACAGTATAAACAAAGAGGGAGACAATATGGAATTCAAAAAAAGCCAGTCACGTATGCCAGCTGTCGAAACCTTACTGGCCGAAAAAACAAAGGAGAGTGAGGAAGTATTATGGTCAAAGTGTAGAAATGCAGTTGTGAAAAACCATAACAACAGGGAAGTTGATGTTTGTCAGAAAATGAGAAGATGGAAATGTGTCATGCCCCGAAAACCGGGCCCGTGATTTTACACATATACAAGGGTATACTCAGTGGTAGCCCTTAAATTTTATGATAGTCCTAATATCCACAACTATGCAAAATGTAAATTGACGAAGTAAAATAAATTTACATAATGTTTTCTTTTACTTCCCATAACATCGGGAAATATATACAGTGAAAATTCAAAGCAAATTGCAATCAACAAATAAATTCCCTAAGACACAATAAGACCTAGGTAGTCTATAAGATTACAAAGCATTTTTATTGGCGTACAACCCAAAAACTGGTTCATCAAAAACCCTCCAATAAAAAATGAAGTATGTCTCCAAAGCTGCTAAACTCTCAACGGTCCCTTTCCTCCTCAGTTGCTATATTTGAAAAATATAACCACAGAGAGTGTGAGTTTATCAAAAACTCAATGAGCAAATGACTGTGTAATAAAATAAGACACAAGTATAAATACCAGGATCACAACCACAATTTAAATAAATATATCTAGCACATACAGGTATATACAGATACACAAACACAAGTGTACCTAATTATGTGTCTGTAACATGCTATTTCCTTGCAAGTTGACACTCTCGCAATTCTCATCAAATCATATCCAATATTCTAACTTAACAAAGTATATACAAGCACAAATAATCACACACACCGATTATGAATATGTAAGTAACAATATGCAATGTTTTCCCGTGGGTCTACCTTCCCACGATTACCACACTGAGACCCAGTCATGAAACTTCCCTTCAGACTATTATTACTCAATGGATTTATTCTAGAGATTCACATTCCTCTATTTTCAATTTCCAATGTTCATCACAGGAATATCCACATCCTTAGGTTTACTAGCCAATTCCCTCATGTGGGTCCATATTCCCATATATTCCTTTTCATATATAATGCATTTACATAACAAAATGTATAGTACACAACAACCAAAAATCCACTCATTATTCACAAATACATTCACAAGATAAACCTTCAATATCTCAAGAAAATTCCATACTCCAATTAATACCACTAACTAGGGAGTTTAATGAATTTAAATTCAATTATAGTGTGAGTAGAATTTATATTGTACTTAAGTATTTTAAATACAAACTAAGTTAGCAAGGTCATCCACTCACCTTGATGCCAACAAGGTATACTGTATAAGAAATCCCGGGATATGAACCTAATGAAGCTTCCAAGTCACCTAGAACTAACCAAAATTAATAAATAAATAAAACAAAAAAAAATCCTTACCACTGATTATGACTTCTGCTCACTCATTTGGTCATGACTCTTAACTGGTAAAAATTTTCCAAATGAAATTTATTATATCATTGGGAACTAGACTTAAAGCGCTTTCTAACGATATAAAGTTACTAAAAACGAAATATGGATAAAAGAGTTATGACTATTTGAAAATGGACAAAAAAACACGCTGCTGCCTAGACTCAATATGGGTGGTGCTTAGCGCCACACTCACTTGGCGCCTTGCGCCATGGCTTTTATCTTCCTCTTTCCCTCTATAGTGTGGCGCCTGGGTGCCACAATCATGACTCTCGTGATTTGGTATTGATTTTGGATCAAATCTAGCCAAATCTTTACCATTTTTCATAATTTCTTCCATAGGCTTTCATCTTTAATGTCTAAGGAGCATTTAGACACCAAAATCTCCAATCCCCAAGAACCCAAAAACTCAAAAATAGAGAAAAGTTTGGGAAATCAGAATTCCTACCTCGATTTCTTGCTTTCCTTACTTTAGTTGGCAGCCAGTGACTCACCCCGCCGTCGAAGAATCACTTGCCGAAGCTTGGTTGAAGGATTTGGATGGAGAGGTTGAGGTAGAGAGAAGGAAGAGAGAAAGAGAGAAGAGAGAGTGAGGAAAGAGAGAAAAGTGAGAAAATGAAGAAAAATAGGTAGAGCCGTCTATATATATTCGTTCACGGTAAAATTACTACTTTGAACCCGGGTCAACCCCATTTAACCTCAATGGTGGCAAATCCATAATTTTCTCTAATTTGGGCATTTCTCATATTCTAGGTGTTACCCTAATTTCTCATTTCATTTCAGTCCCTCTCTAGAACCTGTAGACGTTTAACTCCCTCTATGTTTCATAATTGCTCTCTTTCAATTCCCCATTCCCTAACACTATTTCCATAAAATTTTCTCCTCTTCTTGTCTCTCTCCAAATCTCAAAAATATCACCTGTAATAAAATACCCGGTCTAGTCATTTATCTTAAATCATACAAATAATTATTCAAAATGAACAAATTAAATATGGATATTAAAATGAATAATTAAATTTAAATTATTTTACATGGTAAAATACTATAATACCCCCAAATATGTGACCTCAATTTTGGCAAGTATTACAAAATGGATGAAGTTGATGAAAAATGAAGCAGCAATAAAGGAAAAGCAATAAAAAATGGACCTGGGAGAGAGAATAAGTAAACATAACATTTATTGAAAAGCTTTAGAAAAGAAATCACTATCTGATGCGGGAGCATAGAGTTCCACCAAGTAGCAAGCAATAAATGCTTAGCTACTTGGTGGAACTACTTTATAAGATAAATAAGATAAGATTTTATTCATTTAAATATATTAAAGAATTAAAACTTTATTTTTTTTTAAATTATTATATTTGATTTATAATTAATTTTATTATGTTCCCTATTCACTCATTCATTTTATTATTATAGATATATTATTTTTTGAAAAAAAATTTTATTTTTTATACATTAAAATTTAAAATTTGAGTTTTTAAAATTTTTTTATATTGTAAAATTAATACACTAAATTTATGATTAAGTTAATTTAAAGAAGCCTAATGTATGTTCATTCATTATTATATTTATAACTTTTCTTTTTTTTTCTTTTGGTTCCATAACTTTTTTCTTTTTTTGATGAAAAAGATGGTAAGAAGAGTAGGAAGACTATTTACAGTTACAAAAATTATAGAAATGAAAATGAAAAAAAAAAAAAAAAACTATTTTGATCATTGAAGGATGTTTCTAGAATATAACTCGACGGGTTCTTTTATATTCCTGCTTCGCCTTCACTACCTTTCTTCAAGCTGCTTCTCTCTCCCTCCATCAGAGTCTCCGGGGTTTTGCTTCGCTTCTTCCTATTTGCCTTCAAATTCCAATTCGACAGCGATGGGAGGAGGAAACGGGCAGAAGGCCAAGATGGCTCGTGAGAAGAACATGGAAAAGCAGAAAGCTGCTAAAGGTATTTTCTATCAGTTTATCCCTTCTCCTTTTCCTCTAGACTCTTCTGTTTTTCTTTGTACTACTCCTGGATCTGTCTAATTTTTGTCTGAATTTTGCGATTTTCGTTGAATCTGATTGTCTAGGAAGCCAATTAGAGTCCAATAAGAAGGCCATGTCCATCCAGGTAGTCTCTTTGCGTGCTTTTCTTTGATATGCGCGATTCGATTATTCTTGGATTTAGATTTTTGGTTGGATTTGTCATTCGATATGATAAATGAGTTTTTAAACTTTTTGATCGCAAATCAATGGATATTTTAAAAAAATTTATTACAAGCTCAATAATTTAGAGTAATTTTAAGTTTATTTTGTTTTTAGATTAATTTTCTAAGTAGATTGCTGTAATCGGGTTTCTGTATTATACTTCAGTTTTGTTAATCAGTCTTGTGATTCTCTAGATTGTATGATCTGTGTTCTCATATTGCCAATAGTCTTTTATTTATGTTTATTGCCTGCTACAGACTCTCCGTTATTTTTCATTAAAAGAATGGGATATTGGTAATTTTTATTTGCTCTCTTGATAAGATGGGGTTGATTTCGTTGTAACTAACTGATATTTCTTTTGCCTACTATAGTTTTCTATATCTGTGATATGGTAACTTTTCTACTTAGGGAAACATTGGTTAGCAGCAAGAAGTTGCATTTCTTCTTCTAGACCTGCAATGGATTGTGCATTTTTGCAGCAAGAATTTGCATTTCTTCAACCAAATTGCTTTCTACACAATAAGAAATCCAAATGGTGGTTGTGAAGAATAGACATCTTCTAGTATCAAGTTGGTAGTCCTATATATATTGCTGTCTAAATAGATTTTGAAATCCTTAATCACTTGATAGTGTTCAACTCTTTAATTGTCTTCGAATCGATTCATTAAACCCATTTAACGTAAATTGTGACTGTTTCTTTTCTTCTTGTGATCACTGTCTGTGTCATGGCTGGTTTTGTGAAATGGTGAATCTCGGGGACCATGGATGATGAATGCAGTGCAAGGTTTGCATGCAGACATTCATATGTACTACGTCTGAGGTTAAGTGTCGGGAACATGCTGAAGCGAAGCACCCAAAGGCTGATTTGTATACCTGTTTTCCTCATCTTAAAAAGTGACTATTTGATTGCAAAGCAAGAGCTTGTCGTTTGGTATTTGTAGACCATAATAATCTTGTACTTTATTGTTGCTTGACAAACCTGGTTAATGGAGCTATCTATACAAAAAGTCTTTATGGCATATCAAAATATGAACACATAAAATTGGAGGGTCAGGGTACTCAAAGGAGGAATAAAAATGAAGAATCATAATGTCTAATTACCACCATTCAAAGAATCGGATTGAAACGGCTGGGTTTGGGCTAGTGAACCAAAAAAAATGGTCGATTCAACTAGTTTTTTTTTGTTAATTTTTTGATTTTTAATTTTTTATTAAATATTATTATGTATATTTAAGAAATTCTTAAAATTTTAAACTATTATGAAAAGATTTAGTATTAATATAAATATATATATATATATATATTTATAACATGTCTAGAATATTTTAATATTGTATATTATATATTATATATTTTAATATTTTAATATTTGTAATAAAAAATTAATTATATTTTTAATATTTTATTATATTTTAATTATTTTTTATTCATTTGAGTTGGTTTGGGTTGAGTTGAGATGGGTGGCGGGTTGGAAATTTCTCAACCCAATCCAACTCAATTCGTCAATATCTCTATTATTATTTTTTTTTGTAAATTTTAGCTTATTTTGTATTTTTATCTTCATCCGTCAGTTCATCATTTGCCTCCTTGGCTCCTCCAGTTCATCTCCTTTATATGAACCAGCAGCACCTAAATAGATGCGAAAGTGGCAACAAGAAAGAACCAATCTACCAGATTTGCCTTATCATATCAAATATCTTGATCTCCCGTGGCTGTAATTTCATTAGACTCTGCTTGTTTTTTCGCAATCTCACCATCTTCACTGCCAAAACCTTCATCTTCAAGAATCTCCCCCTTGGCCTTCCTCCACATAGTCATCAAGCTCATGCGTCGAACCAAAACCTTCACCTTCAAGAATCTCCCCCTCGGCCTTCCTCCACATTGTCATCAAGCTCATGCGTATTCGGACCAAGAGTTAGGGGAAGATTAGGAGCAAGTGTTAGGAGAGAGGCAGATAGACCAAGATGGATGACCAGATAAGAGAGAGAGACCCGAATCAACCCGCCTACACTTGATTAAGTTGAGTTGAAAATTTTTCCGAACCCGACCCGTGTCCACCCTTAGTTCTTGATTGTTCCTTTTGCCATTTTCATTTCTTTCAAATATTTGACTCAACCTGAATCAACCCGCTTACACTTGATCGGGTCGTGTTAAAAAATTTTTCAAATCCGCCCCATGTCCGCCCCTAGTTCTGAGTTGTGCCTTTTGCCATTTTCACTTCTTTCAAATATCTGTTTGGATTGAGAATGGAGAGGAAGATTATAAGAGTAGGGAGGAGAAAATTTTCTTTGATTTTGATTTAAATTTAATATTTTCCCCTCAGAACAATAAAAGGGAAGGGGGGAAAAAGTGTCTATTTAAATCAAGATTGTGCAAAGGGGAATCAGAAAACTCATAAGCGGTTCGTATAATCAGTTCATTTATTTCCACCATCTCTATTGTTTACTTGCAAGCCTTTCTGTTGGGTCAACATTTGATGATATCTGGTCCAGCCAGGTTGAATAGAAAATGTCTCTAAACAATTCTTTTTTTCCTGATAATTATTATGCTTTTTGAGGTGTTTTGTTTTGGGACCTTTTTTTTCTTTTTTCAGACTTAAGGGGCTAGATTACAAATCGAGACATAAGTTCCTACGAAAGTTCATTCAAACTAGCTTGAAAACTGTGAAAAAAGACAAACATTTTAAAGGACGATCGGCTCTTCTCTAAACTCTTGAGGAAGTTGTACTAATCTTCTCTGGAGGTTTTATTAAATTAGGTTTAATATTTTCTTCTGTTAAATCTTGCATTTAGCTCCGCATTTAGCTCTATTGATATTCTTATGTCTGTTGAAAAATTTTTTCTTACAAATTATTTTTTATCAAAGGAGTTAAAGCCTATGGCGTAACATGGAATTTTAATTTGATTTTGATGTTAAGATTAAATATAAAACTGTGATTTTTGCTTAATATAATAGCAAACTCTCTAATTTTATTTTTTTAAAAAAGCATATATTATGTAAAACAATAAATTTAAAGATAAAAAAAATTGAAAGAAGTCAAGTGAAATTTAACTGAACTTAAGTGAGTTCTATTTGACATAAAAATACATATAATTTCCTTCGGCTTTTCATTTCAGATATTTGTTTTTCCCATTAACTGGGGAAGGCAGGAGGAAGTCCTACACAAGGGGTTTTGTTATAGAGAACTTGAACTTTTAAGATTCGAGGTTTGATTAAAATAAGAAGTAATTGTCCTACTTTAATTTAAGATATTGAAGATATTTTCTATTTTAATCGTTGAATTACTATTTCAGTCCTTTTCATTTTAGATATTTCTTATTTTAGTCGTTGAATTATTACATGCAGTAATTGGCTTATTAAATACCTTGAGCTACACATAAGCAGGGAATTATGCCTAAATTTTTCATCAGAACAAGCTATTGATAAGGGACAATATGATACAAATCTGTCATCCAAAGAGCTCGTTATTATTATTAACAATAAAGAATATGATACATAAATATCTTACAAAATATAAGTGATTTGAGTAAAACAGAAACAACCACCATCTTTCTGTAACTGGTGGCATCCTAAATGGCTTCCAGATAATGTCTCACAAAAACACGAGACCAAATGTTGAGACAAAGATAAACAATCCAAACAATACCCTTCAAGATTTGGTAATATCATAGGATAAAACTTAATATTCAGTTCTGTCCTATATACCATGCTCTTCTCAACATGTTTTCATGCTATATTCCTATAAGATCTCTGTCAGAGGCACATCTTTCGTTGTCAATGATGATGTTACAAACTTTATCCTTAGTAGTGCAATGGGTATGGAAGATGTTGTGACGTAACTAGGACTCGCCTTTTGCTGGCATTACACGCAGGCTTTGACAGATCACCAGCGCTTCACCATGGTCTACAGGCGTGACTTCCCTATCATACTCTGGCTCTTGCACTTCAAGTATAGGCTCGTCTTTCTCTTTAGAAATTTCATAGGCTTCTCTTTCAATAATAGTGACAATTCTGCGGTTGGAACACTAGCAATTTATCTGAAACCTTGGCATTTGAAGCACTTGGGGGCTTTGGAGCTGGACTCCTTCGCAGCTTTCGGTGGATGCTTGCTTGACAAACTGGTTGGTTGCTCATGCGTCTTGTGACTAGTGGAAAATCTTATGGTGGAAGAAGAATGATGAAATGAGGACCTTTTGGTTGTTTGCTTCTCAACACAGGCGGCTAGTCGAACGAAATCGTCTAAAGTTTAGTATTGTTGAAGCTGGACCTGGTGGCTGATTTCAATGTTTAACCTACCAAGATAGCGGGCTATATTTTGTTCCTCATTTTCTTGGATTTCACACTTCATCATAAGCTTCTCAAATTCTCTAATATATTCCTCCACAGACAAAGTCTTCTGATGAAGATTCTACAATTGAATAAAATTATCTTGATAATAGTGTATAGGCAAGAACTTATGTGTTAACTCACTATGCATCTTCTCCCATGTTTGAATCTTGCATTTTCCTTCGTGTTCACTCTTTCACTTAAGATTCTCCCACTAAATGGAGGCGTGCATTTTGAGCTTGATGGCAACAATCTTCACCTTTTGTTTCTCTGACACCTCTTTATACTCAAATACTCGTTCGACTATTTGAAGCCAGTCTTCAAACTCATTTGGCTGGAGCTTCCCTTTGAAATTAGGAATTTTCACCCTAATGTCGTTGGTTCGGCTGGCCTATCTCCGCAGCCGACGGTTGTTTGTTGATGATGAATTACTACTATTAGAATCATCACTTCTGGGCTACCTTTGAGCCTTTAATTGTGCTTGTTGGGAATTTACGGTCTCTTGCAACTATTGAATATGATGTCTGAACTTGTCCAATTCAATTTCCTACACAAGTTTGCATCTTGGAGGCATATTGTAGGCTAGGGAAGGAGAAAAGCTTGTGGGTTGGTTAAGTACCTTTTTTTTAAAGGGCCAAAAGGTAATTTTGGAAAGCTAAAGACTGATGGGAAATTTAAAAAAATTGAGGGGGTAGAGTGAAATTTTGAAAAATACAAGGGCTGGAGTGTAATTTCAAAAAGTTTAGGGCTACAGTGTAATTTTGGAAAATACAGGTTGAGTGCAAATATCGTAAAGTTTGGCTAAATGGTACTTGACGTGGCAACTTCTCTAATGACGTAGCAACTTAGGTTGATGTGGTAGACTATGAGTCGGTTATGTGTTACTAACTGGTCACTTCAGGTTGACATGGTGATGACGTGATTGTCTTCAACCTTTGAACAATGCGTGTGGCGCGCGGAGTGGAATGGCTTGCACGTGGACTTACAGTGGTTGTTGCAACAGCAGTGAAACTCTCCAATCCAAGGTTTTATGGCTGTCTGAACACATTGGCGACGTCAGTTTATCTGAAATACTGCCACATATGGGACTTTATAAGTTCGTCGGGATGACTGCTGTCAAAAACTTTGAAATTGTGGACCTCAAGCAAATTTCTGGCAATCCCTCGTCTCTGGAACTTGTCTCTAATACCAAAATAGCTTAGGAAGAGCAGGAAAGGAAAGAAAGAAACACTAGAACTTCATAATAGAAATTTTATTGTTCTTTATTGGCCTTATACACTGTGGTAGCTTCCTTATTTATATTATTTCTCGAGAGCAAGACATCAAAAGTAACATTGCTGTAAAGAAAAAAATTAGAGGGTATTATTAAAGGACATCATTATTAAAGAGCATTATTAAAAGGCATTATTGAAGGACATTATTATTAAGGGGCATTATCATTATGTTTATTTGTCTCATCTTCCCTGGGTTGGATAGGACTTGCCCTCGAGTCAAGCTCGGTATCATCATCAATGTACAGAGATAAGTCAGCAACATTGAAGGGTTCCCACAATTCTACTCTGTATGCATTGTTATTGATCCTCTGCACAATCTTGAAGGGTCCATCAGCTCTTGGTGACAACTTGGCATTAGGTTGATTTGGGAAGCGCTCTTTTAACAAATGTATCCAAACTCTCAACAAAAGATCAACCATAGACATGCCACTTGGAGTGAGACAATGCAGACCTACTCGTTCCTACTTAAGCATAAGGCTGGAATTCTAAATACTATAACCGATGCACTTAGTCATTGTCACGCCATGCTAAATACTATCCAAGCCAAAGTTGGTCGCTTTGAAAGTGTCAAATAATTGTACCAAGATGATCCAGATTTTCAAGAAGCCTGGAATGCCACTGAAGTACCTTTCCAACAGTATTATCGGCATAAAGGATTTCTTTTTCAAGGGAAAGTCCTTTGCTTGCTTCAATGTTCATTGTGAAAGGCAATAATATGGGAAGCCCACAATGGTGGGATGGCATGCCACTTTGGTCGAGATAAAACAATGGCCTTAATAAAAGAAAATTTTCTATTGGCCAAGACTTGAACAGGACATCAATAGGCACATCCAAAAGTGCAAAACTTGTCATTTGGCTAAGTCTAAGAGCCAAAACACTGAGTTGTACATGCCTCTACTAGTTCCAAAAGCACCATGGGAAGATGTGAGTATAGATTTTGTCCTTGGATTATCTCAGACATAGAAACACAAAGACTCCATCGTGGTCATTGTGGATCGATTCTAAAAAATGGCCCATTTCATCTCATATGCCAAAAGACCAACGATGCGGTTCAAGTTGTGGATTTGTACTTTAAAGATATTGTTCGACTCCATGGCATTCCTAAGACTATCACCTCTAACCGTGATGTCAAATTTCTCAGCCATTTTTGGAGAATGCTATGGAAAAAGATGGGGACTAAGCTCCAATTTAGCAGTGCTAGTCATCCCCAAATGGATGGTCAAATGGAAGCCATTAACAAGGTTCTGGGAAACCTTTTTTGGAGTTTTGTCAGGAAGAATTTGAAGCAGTGGGATCCTTGCTCAAGTTGAATTTTCCTATAATAACTCAGTCAATCAAGCAATCAGGAAGTGTCCGTTCAAAGTAGTCTATGGCACCTGTTTGCTTAGCCCATTAGACTTGACCCCATCAACTGATAAGCAGCATTATAGTGCTGATACAAATCAATGAGCAAAAGAAATTAAGAAGTTACATAAGCAAGTTTGCGAAAGGACCCGTAAGCAGAACAAGAGATACAAGACTCAACGTGACAAGCATTGGAAACTACAGAATTTCAAAATAGGGGACTTGGTTTGGATACATTTATGAAAAGAGCATTTCCCAAATCAACCTAATTCCATGTTGTCACCAAGAGTTGATGGACCTTTCAAGATTGTGCAGAGGATCAATAACAATGAATACAAAGTAAAATTGCTGGGAAACTATGGAGTCTCTACCACTTTCAATGTTGCTGACTTATCTCCATACATTGACGATGATACCGAGCTTGACTCGAGGGCAAGTCCTGTCCAACCTAGGGATGACGAGGCAAATAATCTTAATGATAATACCCCTAAATAATAATGTCCTTCAATATAATGCCCTTTAATAATGCTCTTTAATAATGATGTCCTTTAATAATGCCTTTTTTAATTTTTTTCATTACAGCTATGTTACTTTTGATGTCTTGCTCCCTAGAATTAGTATAAATAGGGAAGTTGCTTCAGTGTATAAGGGCAGTGAAGAACAATAAAATTTTTATTCTGAAGTTCTAGTGTTTCTTTCTCTCCTTTCCTATTCTTCTTGAACCAAGCACACCCCATCTTACCACTTGGGCTATACATGAATTTACAAGAAGAAGAAGAGGAAGAACAAGAAGAATAACTAGAAGAATAAGAACCACTTAGGCTATACATGAATTTAGAAGAAGAAGAAGAAGAAGAAGAGCTATATCCTTATAAGACCTCTGTCAAAAGCACACCCTTTCTTACCATTTAGGCTATGCATGAATTTGCAAGAAGAAGAAGAAGAAAAAGTAGTAGTAATAGTAGTAGTAGTAGGTCTGATCTAACAAAAAAATTGGTTGATCAAGTTGATCATGGACATATAAACATGTAAAGTGAACTTGTGGTTATAGCAAAATAGGAACCTACTCGTTGTCTTGTGGAGTACTACTTTGAATCAAAGATAATTCTCCTTCATCTTCAGCCTTGGGAAGTAGTAGGGGTGAAAAAAAAATCATCCTTAACTTTTGGGTCAACTGGGTCCGACTGAGAATGCAAGAAGTCATTGGAAAGCAAGGAGGCATATTCTCTTTCAAATGCCATCCACTTCCTATCTCTTACACGAGCCAGAATCGGGTGAAGGATAAAGCCAAAAGCAATGATTACTCTGCCGATGAAGAAGGTTCTCAAAGTAGCCAAACACATCACAAGAAAGAGCAAAAATGTAGGAGGCACACAAAGTATGCTTGCCTAGAATGTTTTTAGAAGAACTCTTTAAGGTTTAGGAAGGTCTAGCTTGTCTCAGTACAATAAAAGCTGAAAGCTTAGGAAGCATTCCTAGAGCATATAAGAAGTTGAGGAGCTCGATGATTTCCCAAAAATTCATCCATGACATTAGGAGAACTACCATGGCTGAGATAAGAATGATGTAAGTGGGTGTCTTATTATAATTCCCGCCATTTAATTTTTTATTTTTGTTTCACTAATATTGATTTGCAAATTGTGTGCAATATGTGTTTGAGAAGTTAGATTGTAATGTGATAATGCTTTAGTATATGATTTTGGGCTGTAGACTAGCAATATGCGATGCTAGACCATACAAGGACTAAATTGAAAAGCTCAAGGACTAAATTGAAAATCTCAAGGACTAAGTTGAAAAATTTTAGAAACTTGTGGGGTATAGCAAAAATATGTATAAAGTATAGGAATAGGTGGAGAAAATAATAGGGAATAAAAAAATAGTTTCTAAATCTCAAGATATTAATTTTTAGAATAATTAGTATGATTAATTTATTAAATTAAGGAATAAAAGAATAAAGAAAATAAATATGAATTTTATTAAGATGTCGCAAAGGTTATTAAGATATAAATAAATATATTTAAAAAATATATTTGGTAGTAATAATAATTATGGATAATGCAAAAGATTTAATAAAAGCAATAAACAATTATCTAAACAAACTAAGCCTAATTTGGTATTAAATTTCATAATGAAATTCCAGTAATTTAAATCTAAGTTGATTTCTGAAAAATCCAAACTAAATCTTTTTGCTTAAATTGAGTAGGATTTGAATGTCTTGTACATTTGAGTTTAGGTAAATTAAAAGACTTAACATGCTAATGAGATAATTAGAAATAATAATAATTGTTATAAGTAAGTAAATATGAAAATATGTTATTCAAATCTAGTTTAAGCCTTAGATTATATTTTTATAAATCTATATTGGATCATTAGGTCAATTTCGAATCTACGGCAAAAGGAATTAATAAAAAAGATAATTTTAATAGATAATTGATTAAGGAATCAAAGTAAAAGTCTTTATCCAAAGACTTATAAATAATTTGAAATCTATCCGAGAAAGTACGACAACATAATATAAGTAATATCACATTATAATAGTTATAGTATTGATATGGAACAAATATAATCAAATAAGTTATATCTTTAATTAAGATACTCCTAACTAATAAGCATATTAGAATTAAAATTCCTAATTGTTAAACTATCCTACTTCGAAAATCAAAATTACAACAAACCTATAGCAAATCAATTTACACACCAAATCTTTCAAATTAAAATTAACATCAACTAATCAAACAATGTCTAATTTAAATTAACTAACCTAAAGCCACTCACACTGAAACACTGCGGCCTCCCACATCTATCTCTTTCTCTCTCCCATCTTCCACCCCTTCATGTACCTCCCAACACATACACACTCAATACTTCACCGTCCAATACTCATTCACACACAATACCCACGATAGCATATAGCACATTACCACTTTCATAAGCCATTCATCCATCACACCGTTCCATATACTGATACACACTAAGATACTCTTAACCCTCACACCTTGGTCAAGTTCAAGTTTTGTGACAACAGTGGAGTTTTTACAAGAGACTAAGAATACGAAGTTCTTTTTCACATTAGGAAAATTTGATTAGGTTTGATCGATAGGATTCATTGGAATCTAGGTAAGTGAACCAACTCTCTTTAATATTATCTTAAGTGTTAAAGTGATGGGATAGTAAGATAGATAATAATCATGATAAGAAAAAAGAGAATTTGACTAAGGAATTCTAGTTAATAAATCGAGAGTTCTATATACAATTCAATTGTTGATAAATTTGCTAACAGAAAAAGTTAGGGAAAAAGGGATGAACATATGATATATATGTGATTGTTGAGATCGGAAATAATTGAAATTATCTAGTGAAATTATGATTGATGACCATTACTGTTATTGTTTGGCTTGAGTTGAAACCTTGTTTGTGTTTAGGCGAGATAGTACCCTCTCTCATGTCAAGCGAAAAATCCGGATGATAGGATGACTTAACCTTTGAGAGTAGAGACAACGATTCCTTCGGTAGGGAGATAAGTCTGGGTTTAATCCATGAGGCGCCTTGACCGTTGATGATGAGGTTGTGCGTCATGGCGGATTTTGATGAGATTGGTCGAGCGGACCTACGGGCGCTCCAGAGTATTTTGCCATTGACGAGTACTAGTTCCATTAGTTTGAATTGTTTGATGAATTGCAAATTCTCTGGTAGATATATTTTCTTGTGAATTGTGATTTTTGCCTATGCTTTTATTTTATTCCTTTTGCATAGCAGATTTTATTAGGACGAGAATTGGCTCACTTACTGAGATAATTATCTCACACTTGTTGGCTCATTTTTTTTTTTAGATCAGGTAGCGGAAGACGAATTTCCCCAAGAGTACTAGGTTCGTCGTTAGACTATCCCATTATTAGGTGGATCTCGAGTTGTTGGTATTTATTTTACTAAGTCAGGAAGTTCTGTGATCAACTAGGACATTTAGGGGGTCTCAGGCGATTAAACTATTTTATTTATTGTATTTAATTTGATTTGAATTCAAAGATTTATTTTGAGGATTTATGATATCGATTATGGCAGAAGTTGAGATTACAATTATAAATTTATTTTAGTTGATGTGATTTTATGAATAAATGAAGTTTGATTATTTTATTTTAATATTAAAATTGTAATTTGAGAGATTGCAAAGAATGCGGGTAAGTTTTTATCTCCCTTTACGTGTATACGGTATACGGTTATAATAATTTACATTATAAATTAATAATTATTTTAACAAATATTTGATATTTAATTATATTTATTTCAACTAATATTCAACTATAAACTAATAATTGTTTTAGTTAATCCTTATTTATATTAATATTCTACGTTATTTAATAAATAAAAAGGAATGATGTATATTACCAATATTCATAATAAACAAAAAGGGGTAAAAATTGAGATGTCAATTAGGCTTACAGTGACATGAGATTTGTGTCAACGTGCTAGTCACATGCTTGGTGTAATACCCAAGAAAAATAAAATATAAATATTTGTTTACAAACTACTGTTACTATTTCAGTATACGGTACTATTCACCCGTATAATACTATTTACGTATACGATACTGTTCATTATACAATCGAAATGTCAAGTACTAGATGTGGTTTGGTCATAAGAGAAAACTAGAAAGAAGTTTGTAGGAGAAAATGACGTTTTATGTGTAAAAATACCCTCAGGGACTAAATTGAAAGGACTGATTTGAAAAAGAAACTTAAAGGTTTAAGGTAAAAGGATAGTTTTTCCTTTAAGTTTTCATTTGCACAGTAACTGTATTATTAAAAATGTCATTTTCATGAATAGTAAATTGAATATTTTATTAGCGCATAGTGTCAAATAGTACCCTTGACTTTTGCTATAAATAGGCCCTTCCATTTCACTTCTAAACTCACACCTTCAACTTCTCTTCTTCTCTCCTTAAGTTTCTCTTACTCCAAAGCTAGGCCTCTGAGATTTTGGGCCTTTCCTTTTCAGCTTAGGTAAGGATACTATGCCTTTTCTATGTCTTTCAAATTTTAGAAGTTAATTTCTTAAGTATGCTCTGTGGTTGCGATTTTGGCCGATCTTCCACATCAGAAAAACTGTCCTTAGCTGTTTATATGTTATTTTGATTCTCTGATTACCGAAATAGAATGTAAACTGTGAAGAATACATGTCTAGGAAAGTTCTGGCTAAGGAAAGACCTGGTTTTTAAGTGTGTCCAGTGTGACCCTCCACTCTTTCCTGGAAACTTACCTGGTGTACTCTTTTACAGATTGTATTCTCTATTTCTGGTATGAATAGTGATCGTACGTATGAATAGTGACCGTATGTATGAATAGTGACCGTATGAACAGTAACCATACATATGAACAGTATCTGTACGAAAACAATCCTGACGTATTTTCTCTAATCTTTCATGAAAATCTCCGTAGCAGAACACCGAAATTCACCTGAGAACTCTTGTCTGTAATGACTTAGAGAAGCGATGCTCGTACGGAATCCAGGTGAGTGAAACGACCCCGTTTTAATAGAGTTTTAGCATTACTGGTGATAAAAAGTATGTCGTAGGACACTCCCAAGATTCATAGGGGGAAATTGGATTCAGAATGACGAATCTAAATGAGATAATTAATCCATAAGTATGGATAAAATGAAATAAGTATCTTATGATGATGTGAAGTTTGAATGTTTTCAAAAATGGATTAATTGTTATCTTGATATGTGGTTTATAAATCCATAATATAGTAATATACTATACCTGTTATATGGATGAATATTATATTGAGCTTCTGATTATGATATGAAATGCTATTGATTGTGATTGAGCGGGACAGTACCCCCTCTCACGGCAAGGCGGAAAACCCGGTTGACAGGGTGTCTTGACCAATGAGTGTGGAGACAACGATTCCCTCAGTAGGGATATAGCCCGGATTGGTGATAAATCCGTGAAGCGCCCTAGCTAAGAGGATGAGGTTGTGCGTCATGGCGGAAATATACATAATTGGTGAGCCGGCCTGTGTGCGCTCTCCGGGATATATTGCCATTGACGAGTACTAGTAACGTTTGTTGAATTGGATGAATTTTTATCTTGTATGTAAGAGGATGATGTTGTGCGTCATGGCAGAAATATACATAATTGGTGAGCCGGCCTGTGTGCGCTCTCCGGGATATATTGCCATTGACGAGTACTAGTAACGTTTGTTGAATTGGATAAATTTTTATCTTCTGTCTATTGGTTGAGTATGAGCCTTTGGATATGCTTGCATGACTGGTAATGTATTTGAATTTTATTAATGCGAGGCCGATTCGCTCATTGAGTTTAAAAGCTCACATTGTTTGTACAACCTTTTTGTTCAGATCAGGTTGCCATCGAAGAATATCTGCTAGAGGAGTAGATCACTTTGGACCTTCCCGTTGTCGGGTAGACCTCTCTTCTGTTATAGATTATGTTGCTCTGTAATCGTCTAGGACATCTAGTTCAGGGGTTCGACATTTGGCTTGTATGTCAGTATAATAATGTATTTTAAATTGATAATCTATGATTTTCAGATAAGAAAATTTGATATATTTATCGGAAGGCTTACAGTGATGAGAGATTCATCATTGTGCCGGTCATGTGCCCAGAAAACGGGTCGTGACAAAGTTGGTATCAGAGGAATGGTTGTTAGGTCTCCTAGTGATTACAGAGCAAGGCAACCTTAGTGGGACCTCCTCTATCGTTGTGAACCCGGGCACAACTATAGAGAGACGGCTCTACTGAAGGTCCTGTAGGATGTTTTCATTTCCTTTCCCTCCGAGACTTATCTCTTCTTAGAAATTATGTTGTCAGGTTTAATTTTAGATATATGTGGCTACACTTTTGAACTTAGTAAAGGAAAGGTTATTACTTGTTTTGATTCCGTTGTTGTCGGATCAAATTTTTATATGGTGGATTTTATAAGCTGAATTCATGATTGAATTTGTGTAGCTATATTATTTTAGGATACCAGCCAATAAAAGAAACCACTCGCATTAAAAACAAAAAAAACTGAAGGATTACATTGCAAAAAAGAAGAAGTTTACTCATGCATGAGTAATCTAAAAGCGAGGTGGTCTTGGATTAGGAGGGTTGTATTGTATCATCACCCCTCGACCATTCCTTGGAGCAAGGGACATAGCAATGTCGCGGAGGGTAGTGTAAATCCCATTCATACAATCAACACTTCTTTGTTGTTGATTGCAGAAGCACTGGGTAGACCAATAGAAGAACCTGTCTATTCTTGAAGTCATTTCTGCATGATTGCGTTTAGTTAACTTCTCCAGGTCTCCTATCATCTTTTTCAGATTTTTCACCTCCTGCTCTAGACAGGCGATTTTGTCCTCCGAGGTATGGCCCGTGCTAGTCTCCTCAGCTTCCTCGATCTTCTTCATTTTCTTCTCCTTCTGTTTCTCTGGAGACCCCTCAAAAGGTCTTTTGCCCTTGTCTTTACCCAGACTTAAGTTTAAGTCGAGCTCTTCTTCCTTAGCCTCTACTGTGAGATCAATGTACTTCCTTGCAGACATGATTTGGAAAAATTTAGAAATTTTTGTAAGAGTATGAGGCGAGAGGAATACTGGGGGATTGTAGGCTCGGAGATTATTACTCTTTGTGGTGTGCTAACTGAGAACGCTGAGAAGGTTTTTATAGAGAAAAAATTTGGACTAAGAGACAAAGAAGATATCTCTTCACCGCACCCCTACACGATCAACCTATGGATTTCTGCAAGCTGGAAGCCAGAAGTCTAGGGTAGGCGTGCACACCGATAGCGCGTTGCATTAATGCCAAAACCACGAAAGTCAGTATTCGGTGGATTTGCGGCCGATTTTACTTGGTTTTCCCATTTCTCCCGTTGGCATTTTTCGAAATTCAAAGAAGTTGACGATATAGCCATTAAAGATTGCCTTAGATGCTTTTATGATGAACTGAAATGCATTTCTCTGTTTTATTGTGTTGTTCTTAAGAGCCTTCAGTTGAGTATAATATACATAATTGATTGAATCATGTTGTAATTACATTTATGTATGTTATTCATGCATAATGAGTGAAGGCTACGATCAAGGAGAATATGTGATTATCCTACATATACTCATAGAGATGTGAAATCAAAATGACATGGATAGAATAAAATGTGTAGATGATGATATATCTTCATGGTTACATATACTTACATATAATGCTCTCGTGGGCAAATGAAAGGCAGTGATTTCCTTACATCATGATAATACTTATTGCATGTGACCGTAAGCAGTTAACTTTGTTTTAATATATTGATATACATATATTATGTGTAAATCCAGAATAAAGACACCGATCAGAATCTAAGATAAGGCTAATATGAGACTACCCGATCATAGAGGGACATCGTGATATGGGATTACAGGATAAAACAAGTTAGAGGGAGAAAATCTCAGACTAAAGAGCGTAGTTAGTCAAAAGTTTGAGAAAGGTCAAGATTAGCCGAAAATTTTTTGAGGAAATCTTTGACTTATGTTAATTGCATTTACTATTTATCTGCATGTCCGACATTAATTGCTGGCATTGCGACATATGTGATCTGTAAACCTTATAGCGAGCGGCGTGTAGGTTGTGGTGGCTTTAGCTCCAGGGGCTTCGGGTTGTCTATAAATCTTGTATGCCTGTTACCCTACTCATCGCACCAAGCAAACCTACTTCTTTCATTACATACCTATTTCTCGATCTCCATTCCTTTCTCATTCGAAGTTATTTCTGAGATCCCTAGAGCAATGGCCGATAATAAGTCTTTCAACTTGAATTTTGAGACTGGCAATGTAGAGCTTGATTTAAATCTAAGTCTCGGAAACAACAAAGGGAAGAGACCTGTAGACAGGTCACCAGAAATTAAGAAGAGAAAGAGGGATGTAATAGAGTTGGAGGAGGACAGTACTGCAACATCCTCAGAAAATAAGCTTGCATTCCTGGAACGTAAGATAGAGAGCCTGGAATACAAGATAGAGGACCAGAAGCGACTAATAAGTCGTCTCTTTGAAAACCAAGAGAAACTGATAAACCGTCGTTTCGGGGAACTGGCTAATCGAGTTGATAGACATTCAATGTTTGCAACTCAAAATTTTCGTGACCAACAAGCAAGGTGTATTGACTGTATGAACGGAGTGACTTATGCTCTTCGCCAAATTTCTCAGGCGCTTCCTCCAGAAACTCTTTCTAGGCTGCAACGATTAGCTTCCTCCTTAAGGTCTGAAGCACCTTCCTCTTCTAGACTTGGAGCACCTTTTACATTTCAAAAGCCTCCTCGTCCTTAATTTATTTTTCTTTTGTTTGTACCTAAAGCTACATTTGGTGTAAGCTTCACGTATTAAAATTATCTATGTACTAGAAATAAAATTTAAGTTAGTATCTAGATCTTCTTTGTTGAAGTGATTCATTTTACTGAAAGAACTTGAGGAATGAGAAGATATTGGACTTGTTATATTTCATACTTGATTCTAAAGCATAGTATAGTAATATCTTTTTGACTGAGTAGAGTTACTAAAATGATATTTCATTGCACTTCTGAGCTATGGAGGAATGCTAAATAAGTATTTTATGAACCTATACATAGAGAACTATGGGTTTGCCCTAATCATTGAAGGGATACGACTCTATATGAGTCATTGAGGTGAGAGGAATTTCTATATATATTTATTTTATAATTATGCATGAGGAGTATGTTATTTACTTAACTCATTTTCTGGGATTGTTCTTCCTAGAGAATTATGTAATGATTTCATTTTATATAACGCCTTCAGCTGAGAGTGTTGCCTTAAGGTAGAAGGATCGCCTTCGGGCAAGAGTATTACCTATGACCAAAATGATGCCTTCGGATAAGGTGCTTGTATTCGTAAAAGTTATAAGCTATGTGTGTGGAAACATGTGTTCTGATATTCAATGTGAACTGGAAAGACCACGTGCCACTTTTGAGATGACACCTATTTGAGGTTTTACATAGAGACAGAGTTCGTCTCTGATTAGGTGGTTTGAGTTTGGTAAAGGTTATGAGGATGAGACACTTTATGGTACAAAAGGTTGTGGAGAAGATTAAACTGATGAGGAAGAGATTACTTGCTGTCTAGAAAAGGCAAAAGTCTTATGCAAATTATTGATAATGCGGTTTAGAGTTCACAGTCAATGGTATAATATTCTTGTAAATCTCACCAAGGGTGTGATAAGGTTTTGGAAGAAAGAGATGCAAAGGATGAGATATGGACGAAGTAATCACATTTATTTCAGTCTTGAGATGAGTTTTGAATTCGGGGGACCGAATTCTCTTAAGGGGGTGATAATGTAATACCCAAGAAAAATAAAATATAAATATTTGTTTACAAACTACTGTTACTATTTCAGTATACGGTACTATTCACCCGTATAATACTATTTACGTATACGATACTGTTCATTATACAATCGAAATGTCAAGTACTAGATGTGGTTTGGTCATAAGAGAAAACTAGAAAGAAGTTTGTAGGAGAAAATGACGTTTTATGTGTAAAAATACCCTCAGGGACTAAATTGAAAGGACTGATTTGAAAAAGAAACTTAAAGGTTTAAGGTAAAAGGATAGTTTTTCCTTTAAGTTTTCAATAGTAATAATAGAAAAATTTTCGGCCGTTGCCGCCATTTGCACAGTAACTGTATTATTAAAAATGTCATTTTCATGAATAGTAAATTGAATATTTTATTAGCGCATAGTGTCAAATAGTACCCTTGACTTTTGCTATAAATAGGCCCTTCCATTTCACTTCTAAACTCACACCTTCAACTTCTCTTCTTCTCTCCTTAAGTTTCTCTTACTCCAAAGCTAGGCCTCTGAGATTTTGGGCCTTTCCTTTTCAGCTTAGGTAAGGATACTATGCCTTTTCTATGTCTTTCAAATTTTAGAAGTTAATTTCTTAAGTATGCTCTGTGGTTGCGGTTTTGGCCGATCTTCCACATCAGAAAAACTGTCCTTAGCTGTTTATATGTTATTTTGATTCTCTGATTACCGAAATAGAATGTAAACTGTGAAGAATACATGTCTAGGAAAGTTCTGGCTAAGGAAAGACCTGGTTTTTAAGTGTGTCCAGTGTGACCCTCCACTCTTTCCTGGGAACTTACCTGGTGTACTCTTTTACAGATTGTATTCTCTATTTCTGGTATGAATAGTGATCGTACGTATGAATAGTGACCGTATGTATGAATAGTGACCGTATGAACAGTAACCATACATATGAACAGTATCTGTACGAAAACAATCCTGACGTATTTTCTCTAATCTTTCATGAAAATCTCCGTAGCAGAACACCGAAATTCACCTGAGAACTCTTGTCTGTAATGACTTAGAGAAGCGATGCTCGTACGGAATCCAGGTGAGTGAAACGACCCCGTTTTAATAGAGTTTTAGCATTACTGGTGATAAAAAGTATGTCGTAGGACACTCCCAAGATTCATAGGGGGAAATTGGATTCAGAATGACGAATCTAAATGAGATAATTAATCCATAAGTATGGATAAAATGAAATAAGTATCTTATGATGATGTGAAGTTTGAATGTTTTCAAAAATGGATTAATTGTTATCTTGATATGTGGTTTATAAATCCATAATATAGTAATATACTATACCTGTTATATGGATGAATATTATATTGAGCTTCTGATTATGATATGAAATGCTATTGATTGTGATTGAGCGGGACAGTACCCCCTCTCACGGCAAGGCGGAAAACCCGGTTGACAGGGTGTCTTGACCAATGAGTGTGGAGACAACGATTCCCTCAGTAGGGATATAGCCTGGATTGGTGATAAATCCGTGAGGCGCCCTAGCTAAGAGGATGAGGTTGTGCGTCATGGCGGAAATATACATAATTGGTGAGCCGGCCTGTGTGCGCTCTCCGGGATATATTGCCATTGACGAGTACTAGTAACGTTTGTTGAATTGGATGAATTTTTATCTTGTATGTAAGAGGATGATGTTGTGCGTCATGGCGGAAATATACATAATTGGTGAGCCGGCCTGTGTGCGCTCTCCGGGATATATTGCCATTGACGAGTACTAGTAACGTTTGTTGAATTGGATAAATTTTTATCTTCTGTCTATTGGTTGAGTATGAGCCTTTGGATATGCTTGCATGACTGGTAATGTATTTGAATTTTATTAATGCGAGGCCGATTCGCTCATTGAGTTTAAAAGCTCACATTGTTTGTACAACCTTTTTGTTCAGATCAGGTTGCCATCTGTAATATCCCAAGAATTTTTATGAATATTTAAAGTCTGATTTGAAGTTTAGTGAAAAATTTAATTATGTGGAAAATTTTCTTTTTGAATTAGTGAAGAAAATGTGGAAATAGAAATTTTTATTTTTAATTTAGGAAATTTTTACAAATTCTCAAGGACATGTGGGGAAGAGAAAGGCATGGCGCCCAGGCGCCAGGTGTGTCGGAAAACCTTAGCTCATTTTCAATCGGCCATAACTTCTTCATCCGGACTCCGTTTTGGGCAAACTTTATATCGTTGGAAAGTTCTTTGAGTCTAGTTTCCAATGGTATAAGTTTCATTTAGATATTCATTACCGATTAGGAGTTATGACTTAAGATGTGAGTAAAGGTCGAGAGTAGTGGTAGGAAATTTCTCTATTTCGTAACCCTAATGTTTTTGTCTGGTTACAATAGGAATGGTCAAGGTGCAAAGTGGGAGTGCCGAGAGCGTGAAATCCAGGTGAGTGGGTTAATACTTGCTATGATTAAATATCTGTTATTGACTTTTTGCATCATAGTGGAAATATGTTGTATATCCAAGTTTGAAGAGGATGATGTGGAACGATGAGGCATAAACAATTGTGGAACGTGTCTGGTAATGTATATAATTATATTTTCTTATTTTCCCATGAATGGAGGTTATATAATGGATTGTGAATGGCATGTGAACTGAGTTGAATAATTGTTCTATATTATGGGTTATGTTGTATACATGCTATGTTGCTGGAACCACATTTATTATGTTGTGGCTTGAATTGTAAATGACTGAGTTGTGTATGTGGCTCAAGATTATGATTGAGGATGTTTTTATATATGATTGTGATTGTGTTTGACTGGAAAGGAAAGGCATGGTGGTGCACCCCATGGAGAAATTTATGTGAAGTTATAAGGGTGGAGATTATAAATGGAGCGATAAGGGTGGATGCGGCAGGGGCCGCGGGCAACGATCCAGAGGTATTCTGGACGACCCGGTTGGTACGGGAAATTTGTGTGAAATTGATTTCACCGATTGTTGTTGTGAACTTTTGAATTATGTTGAAATGTATTTGATTTATTTGGATATTGTCGTGAAGTACTACGAATAATATCATATCATATGATGATCGATTTACGTATGATTGCTGCATGTTATCATTATGATGTATGATATTTTTTTGTCATAATGTTGTGTTATCTACTCACTGGGCACGTGGTTTGCTCATACCCCTCTTATTGATATTTTTTTTCAGAGTTGACAGCTGAAGGTAAATATCGGAACAAGGAATTATGGATCCTTAGTCCATGATTACCTTTTCATTTGTTCAGGATAAAGGTATAATAGTTAAGTTTTATTCTAAGTTGTATAAATCTAGAAATCTCTGTAATCGGGTAGGTTCATTCACTGATGTAATGTGAGTAATTGTAGTATGTATAAAGAACTCGTTTTGGTTGCATGAAAAAGAATTGTATGATTTTTAAGAGAAAGATAGGCTTACGGAGGTGAAATGAAATTCACTTTCCGTGCCGGTCACGTGCTCAAATTTTGGGACGTGACAAGTTGGTATCAGAGCTTTGGGATTAGGTCTCCTACCGATTACAGAGTAAGGTAACCTTAGTGGGATCTCCTCTATCGTGGTGAACCCGGGCACGACTATAGAGAGATGGCTCCACTGAAGGTCCTGTAGGATGTTTTCATTTCCTTTTCCTCCAAGACTTGTCTTTTCTTATGAATTATGTTTTTAGTTTTAGTTTTAGAGAGTTATGGCTATACTTTTGAACTCGGTAAGGGAAAGGTTATTATTTGTTTTGATTCCGTTGCTGTCGGATCAAATTGTATGTATGGGGCTTTATATGTTAAATTCATGATTGATTTTGTGTGACTGATTTATTTTATCTTTCTTAATTTTATTATTACTATTTTTGGAGTACCATCCCATAAAAGAAACCACTGGCATTAAAAGCAGAAGGATTACATTGCAAAAAAAAAAAAAAAAAAACAATTACTCATGCATGAGTAATCTAAAAGCGAGGTGGTCTCGGATTAGGAGGGTTGTACTGTATCATCACCCCTCGACCATTCCTTGGAGCGAGAGACAGAGCAATATCGCGGAGGGTAGTGTAAATCCCATTCATACAATCAACACTTCTTTGTTGTTGATTGCAGAAGCACTGGGTAGACCAATAGAAGAACCTGTCTATTCTTGAAGTCATTTCTGCATGATTGCGTTTAGTTAACTTCTCTAGGTTTTCTATCATCTTTTTCAGATTTTTGACCTCCTGCTCTAGACAGGCGATTTTGTCCTCCGAGGTATGGCCCGTGCTAGTCTCCTCAGCTTCCTCGATCTTCTTCATTTTCTTCTCCTTCTGCTTCTCTGGAGACCCCTCAAAAGGTCTTTTGCCCTTGTCTTTGCCCAGACTTAAGTTTAAGTCGAGCTCTTCTCTCCTGGCATCCACTGTGAGATCAATGTACTTCCTTGTGGCCATGATTTGGAAAATTTAGAAATTTATGTCGAAGTATGAGAAGAGAGGAATGCTGAGAAGTTGTAGGCTTAGAGATGATTACTCTTTGTGGTGTGGTAACTGAGAACGTTGGGATAGTTCTTATAGAGGAAAAATTTGAACTCAGAGACAAAGAAGATATCTCTTCGCCGCACCCTATACGCTTAACCTATGGATTTCTGCAAGCTGGAAGCTAGGAGTCTAGGGTAGGCATGCACACCAACAACGCGTCGCATTAATGGCAAAACCACGAAAGTCAATATTCGATGGATTTGCGGCCGATTTACACTTGGTTTTTCCATTTCTCTCGTTGGCATTTTCTGAAATTGAAGGAAGTCGACAATGTAGCCATTACAGAGTGTCTTGGATGTTTTCACGATGAACTAAAATGTATTTCTATGCTTTCTTGTATTGTTCTTGAAAGCCTTCAGTTAAGTATAATATACATGATTGATTGAATTATACTGTGATTATATGTATCTAAATACATATGATATGTATGTATGTTATTCATGCATAGAGAGTGAAGGTTATTTGTTATGGCCAGGAATAATATGTAATGATTCTACATACATTCAGAGAATGAGAAGTCTGAAATTTAAAAGAACTTGAATAGATGAAAATATATATAGATAATGATGTATCTCTATGTTTATACATATATACATATATGCTCGTAGAGGCAAGTGAAAGGTAAAATTTTTCTCTCACTTTATGGAACGCTTGATGTGTAGATGTGAGAAGTTTTTATTTTAATATGTATGTTTGAAAATGTGTAAGCTTAGGGCAAAGCCACGGATTAGAAACCTAGATAAGGCTAGTATGAAGCTACCCGTTCATGGAGTAATATCTCGATTTAGAATTATTGGATAAGACAAATACAGAGTTAAGAAGCCATAAATTGAAGCGGCGATTAGTTTAATAATTTGAGCAAGAGTCAAAAGTTAGCCGAAATTTTTGAGGAAATCTTTTGTATTAGATTATATTTTGTTATTTTCTGGCATGCTTATCTGAGACCGTTGGCATTGCGTCGGATAAGGTCTGTAGGTCATCTTTAGAGTATGATGTAAAGGTTTTGTAGCCCTAAATTTCGTCTATATATAATGGATGCCCCATTACGCTGCTCACTACACTAAAAGTTTATATCTATAAGCTTTCTAGCATCAAACTTCTCCTTCTGTACAACCTTTATAGCTCAGAAAAATATGGCCGGCAATAAATCTTTCAATTTAAATTTTGAGGCTGGCAAGGTAGAGCTGGATCTAAATCTTAGCCTGGAGAATTATAAGAATAAGAGAGCCATGGAAGAGTCACCAGAGGCTAAGAAAAGAAAAAGGGATGTAGTAGAGTTAGAGGATGTTAGCACAGCAACATCTTCTAATAATGAGCTTGCGCTTATGAGACAAAAGATGGAGGACTTGGAAAGACTGATAAACCGCCACTTTGAGGACCAGGGGAGATTGATAAATCGTCTCTTTACAGAACAAGAGAAGCTTTTGAACCGTCATTTTAGGGAATTGGCGAATAGAGTTGATAGACATTCGATGTTTGCAACTCAAAATTTTCGTGACCAACAAGCGAGATGTATTGACTGTATGAATGGAGTGGCTTCTGCACTTCGCCAAATTTCCCAGACGTTTCCTCCAGAAACTCTTTCTAGGCTGCAACGATTAACTTCCTCCTTAAGGTCTGAAGCACCTTCTTCTTCTAGACCTGGAGCATCTTCTGCATTTCAAAAGCCTCCTCGTTCTTAATTTATCTTTTCTTTTGTTTGTACCTAAAGCTGATGTTTGATCTAATGTTTAAGTATTAAAATTATCTGTTTTGTAAATCAAGTTCAGCTTGTTGCCTGTAACTTATGTATTAGAAATAAAAATATGTTGAACTTGTTATATTTTGTACTTGATTGTGAAAATTCTAAGAGAGAGAATGAGATATAAACAAAATATTGGCATTTGCTTCAATCTTGAGGTAAGTTTTGAATTCGGAGGACCGAATTCTTTTAAGGGGGGAAGAATGTAATATCCCAAGAATTTTTATGAATATTTAAAGTCTGATTTGAAGTTTAGTGAAAAATTTAATTATGTGGAAAATTTTCTTTTTGAATTAGTGAAGAAAATGTGGAAATAGAAATTTTTATTTTTAATTTAGGAAATTTTTACAAATTCTCAAGGACATGTGGGGAAGAGAAAGGCATGGCGCCCAGGCGCCAGGTGTGTCGGAAAACCTTAGCTCATTTTCAATCGGCCATAACTTCTTCATCCGGACTCCGTTTTGGGCAAACTTTATATCGTTGGAAAGTTCTTTGAGTCTAGTTTCCAATGGTATAAGTTTCATTTAGATATTCATTACCGATTAGGAGTTATGACTTAAGATGTGAGTAAAGGTCGAGAGTAGTGGTAGGAAATTTCTCTATTTCGTAACCCTAATGTTTTTGTCTGGTTACAATAGGAATGGTCAAGGTGCAAAGTGGGAGTGCCGAGAGCGTGAAATCCAGGTGAGTGGGTTAATACTTGCTATGATTAAATATCTGTTATTGACTTTTTGCATCATAGTGGAAATATGTTGTATATCCAAGTTTGAAGAGGATGATGTGGAACGATGAGGCATAAACAATTGTGGAACGTGTCTGGTAATGTATATAATTATATTTTCTTATTTTCCCATGAATGGAGGTTATATAATGGATTGTGAATGGCATGTGAACTGAGTTGAATAATTGTTCTATATTATGGGTTATGTTGTATACATGCTATGTTGCTGGAACCACATTTATTATGTTGTGGCTTGAATTGTAAATGACTGAGTTGTGTATGTGGCTCAAGATTATGATTGAGGATGTTTTTATATATGATTGTGATTGTGTTTGACTGGAAAGGAAAGGCATGGTGGTGCACCCCATGGAGAAATTTATGTGAAGTTATAAGGGTGGAGATTATAAATGGAGCGATAAGGGTGGATGCGGCAGGGGCCGCGGGCAACGATCCAGAGGTATTCTGGACGACCCGGTTGGTACGGGAAATTTGTGTGAAATTGATTTCACCGATTGTTGTTGTGAACTTTTGAATTATGTTGAAATGTATTTGATTTATTTGGATATTGTCGTGAAGTACTACGAAT
Source organism: Biancaea sappan (assembly GCA_037074585.1). Taxonomy (NCBI): domain Eukaryota; kingdom Viridiplantae; phylum Streptophyta; class Magnoliopsida; order Fabales; family Fabaceae; genus Biancaea; species Biancaea sappan. Next base: position 89,030,334 of record CM073490.1, on the reverse strand, counting down.
AATATCATATCATATGATGATCGATTTACGTATGATTGCTGCATGTTATCATTATGATGTATGATATTTTTTTGTCATAATGTTGTGTTATCTACTCACTGGGCACGTGGTTTGCTCATACCCCTCTTATTGATATTTTTTTTCAGAGTTGACAGCTGAAGGTAAATATCGGAACAAGGAATTATGGATCCTTAGTCCATGATTACCTTTTCATTTGTTCAGGATAAAGGTATAATAGTTAAGTTTTATTCTAAGTTGTATAAATCTAGAAATCTCTGTAATCGGGTAGGTTCATTCACTGATGTAATGTGAGTAATTGTAGTATGTATAAAGAACTCGTTTTGGTTGCATGAAAAAGAATTGTATGATTTTTAAGAGAAAGATAGGCTTACGGAGGTGAAATGAAATTCACTTTCCGTGCCGGTCACGTGCTCAAATTTTGGGACGTGACACCATCGAAGAATATCTGCTAGAGGAGTAGATCACTTTGGACCTTCCCGTTGTCGGGTAGACCTCTCTTCTGTTATAGATTATGTTGCTCTGTAATCGTCTAGGACATCTAGTTCAGGGGTTCGACATTTGGCTTGTATGTCAGTATAATAATGTATTTTAAATTGATAATCTATGATTTTCAGATAAGAAAATTTGATATATTTATCGGAAGGCTTACAGTGATGAGAGATTCATCATTGTGCCGGTCATGTGCCCAGAAAACGGGTCGTGACACTTGGAATTTGGATCGTGACACCAATGCTTGGACATAGCACATGATCATTACATTATTGAAAGTTGAAACTGTTTGGTCTAAAAGCAATGGTACTGAAGAAACTTCAAAGTCTCTTGAGAAAATTGTTTCATATTCCTCTTAACAACTTGGAAACTTGTATATGAAGAAAAAAAGAGTAACTTACTGATTTGGTTCCAAAAAGATTATAGTTGTCTCAATTTAGTCCTTGAAAGATCAAGTGTTTCAATTTAGTTATTGAAAGATTATATTTGTCTCAATTTCATTCCTCTGTTTATCAAAATGACTTTTGGTAATGAAAATTTTGGTATTTAGCAACAATACATTTTGAGATTTAGCAACAAAAAAGATCAAGTTGAGACAAATGTAATTTTTAAGGGACTAAATTGAGACACTTAAACTTTCAAGAATTAAATTAAGACACTCAATCTTTCACAGACTAAATTGAATCAACTGTAATTTTTTAGGGACTAAATCAGTAATTTACTCTATAAACAATTGAAGCATAACATATACAAACATAATGAACACAAATTTTAATTTTTTTTCATAATAATTATGCCCAAACATGTTATTAATAGGTCTTTAAATATTTAGGAAATTAAAATTTTTAGATACCAACCAGCACTAACATAAGGTAAAAGGCAATACTGTGACACATTTATGAGTAATGAAAAGAAATAGACTGTCTTAAAACTCATCATAGAACTACTCTGGAAGTTACCATTTCATATTGCATGCCATGTTAGTCATTCCTTGACAGAAACAACTGGTTATTGTCAATTGAATTTGGACTAAAACCTCATTTTGGTTTGCAATAGATAGGATATTTTTCACTTTGGTCCTTCACATTTTGGTCACTCACATATGGGACATTTCTTAGTTTGGTTCCTCATAAAATTGCCTTCTCAATTTGGTCCATTACAAATAAGGTATTTCTCAATTTGGTCCCTCAAAAATAAAATTGTTACCAATAACATCCTTCTATTAATTTGATATTAATAAAACTAACTGTCAATTTACATTTATACAATAATGATTAGGTAATAACTTGTCAAAAAATATGTTAACATTACATCAAATTTATTAATTTTATTAATAACATATTGGCAATAAGACATTTATAACAGATTTATCTGTGAGGGATTAAATTGAAAAATATTTCATCTGTGAGGGACTAAATTGAGAAATATCATATCTGTGAATGACTAAAATGGGATTTTAATCATTGAATTTGATTCCTATTGTTACTTTTGGAAAAAAGGAAAGGAGAAATCATGCATGTATTCATTGAATTATATGACGAAAGAGTAGATCATGTAGAAATACTAACCTTTTTAGCAAATATAGCAGGAATAAGTCCCATCTTGCTTATCCCAAGAAGCTGATAAGCATCAGTGCTTATTTCTGCTTCAAACAAGCTTTAAGTTAAATATGGTAACAGATGCTTGAATCCACACTTTAAGCTAAAGGCCACCAATTATCATCTCAAATTTAGCAAAATACCCATCTGACCAGTCACTAGGCACTGATTTGAAAGCACTTATTCTAGCAAGAAGTGGAATCATATATGAATATATCACCAAAATCACTGTCCCAAGAAGTGCTTTTGGGAAGGTTTTATTGGGATTGTCAATCTCCCCTGCAAGAGCACTAGCCTTATCCCAGTGGTTCAAATTCCAAAACATACAGTTGAAGTACCCTCTCCAATCCACCACATTGAAGTTTACAATGAGCCAACGCCTAGGCCTAATGGTGGGAATCGCAATAATGGCCATTATCATAAATGGGAAAAGGGAGAAAATTGCCAAAAAAAAAAATAGCAGACGTCCCAACAAGGTGAAGCCCTCTGTAATTCAAGTAAAAGAGAGAGATTATGATGTCGAATTGAGCTACAAGTCTAGCGAGCTTTTCATTAAAGACGGAAGGGAATGCTTCATGTAATCCTAGAACAGAATTGGGTATAGCGCATTGTCCATAACCCCACTAAACCATTTCCATATTTCTTCCTAAACCCCCCAGTAAGGTCCAAAAGCTAAAGCTATCCAAATCACATACCCTCTATTCTCAAGGAAGCATGTTAAGAGTTCAACTGTAACTAGGGCTTCAAGGATTCTCCATAATATAAGTAAGACCAAGTAACCAATTAACGCTAAAAGAGGGCGGCCTCCTCCAGCCATAATCTGCTTCCTCGATTCCAAAAGGACTCCCAAATACTTCGTAGAAGATTAGGGCTACCAGAGGCAAGAATGTTAGTTTCTAATTCGATTTATTCGCATCGCTAACCATTTCATCTTCTTCACTGACACAATTTTTCTTACACACTATTAGGATATAAAGGGCACATTAGTCTTTTACACGCTGTTAATGGGGACACGTGGGTAACTTTACTGTAACGGGAATTAGTTTAATATGTGTGTTGACTGCTGACCCTTAGGTGGCAATATAAGAGCCAATGGTTGTCAATGTAAATGCATATTTGGAATGATAGTCTCCTCCCTCTTCATCTTCGTGTACTCTTTGCATCTTCTGTTCTCTTTCTGCTCTGTTCTGATTTCTTCCTTTCCTTCCTTCTGTCATAATCTATTTCTTTCCTTTGTGCTTCTTCTCTTCCCTTCTTGTTCTGAATTATCTTCTGTTCTGTCTAATTCTGGATCCTTTCTTCTATGCTTAGTGTAAATCTTATCCTTGAGTTTTCAGTGTGTAACAATGGTATCAGAGCCGACGATTCTCTGCTACGGACTCTTGTTTGGTGTATCATCCTTGTACTCAACTCTTTCTCTGTCTTTAATGCATTTCTGATTTCTCTCTTAACTTTCTTTCTATCTTTCTTCTATGTGTTTCTCTTGCTCGTTCCTATCTCGAAACCAAATTCCTTCTTTTACTTAATAATTTTTGATTTCGCGAAATACTCATATCATTGGTGTATCACCATGACGGAGGCTACTCGATCCATGGCTGAGATACCACAATACCAAATCTTGATTAAGTTGATGAGGCTCAAGCAAGAAGGAACTGTTGCAGAGTATCAAGAAAATTCTGAGCAGCTTGCAGGTAAGGTTGAGATATCTGAATCCCATAAAGTCAGTTACTTTTTGTGAGGTTTGAAACAGGAGATGGCTAGGGATTTAAGGTTATTTAATCTAAGAGCTGTTTTGGAGGCTATCAAATTAGAAGGATTTAAGAAATGAGTCTGAGATGTATCAGTAATTATAGTTCTTCAATTACTGCACCAAGAAAGGGAACTTTTGGTGTTATGGATTCTACTTCACTAAGAAAGGTAACAGAGGCTGTTACCTTCCCTAGTCCATATTTTGAACCCAAAACTACAACTGATGATCAAATGGATTCTACTGGTGTTATGGATAGAATAAGCAAAGAACACTCGATTTTCTTTGGGTTGCAGGATGTGGAATCAACCTTTGTAGTTCAATCATCTTCCTCAAAAAGTGAACACAATCTTGTGGATAAAATTATTGAAAATGTTATGGTTCCTGGGTTAATCGATTCACAAGTGCATTTCATATCTGGTGGACTGCAGATGATGTAAGTGGAACAGAAAGGTGTGAATAAAAGGGATGATTCTATGAGAAAGCACAAAGATGCAGTGAAAGGTGCGAACAAGGTTCCTGGATTTTGGATGGCGGATGGAATAATGATCTTTGGGGAGGAGGTATGCTTGATGCCTCTTGGATATATGATATTGCACCTCACAATCCTGTTTGGCTACCAAGAATGGATGGCCACATGGGCTTGGCTAGCTCAGTGGTATTAAAGTTGGCTAGGCTAACAAATTTACCTGAGGATCCTGGAGGGGGAACTATAATGAGAACTACCATGAGAGAACCTACAAGATTACTAATTGGTTCGTTAATACAATTCGTTGTCTCCCAAATTCCAGAGGACTCAACTGGTGAAAGGAAGGAAGCATTGCTTAGAGCAAGTAATCTGGCCTTGGCAAAGGGAGTGACAATTGTTGTTAATTTGGGAAGATATTTTCCAGGGGTGTCAGCAGATCTTTCTTGGGAGGATTTTTCATATATTTGTCAATGGGAAGATTCATTGTCAAAAATGAAAATCCGAGTTTGTTTATTTCCTCCACTGGAGACATAGTCACATTTAACAGATCTTATTCATAAAACAGGCCATGTCCTGAGCGAATGGATTACTGTAGATGTGTCAAAGCTTTTGCTGATGGATCTTTAGGTTCCAGGAGTACATTGTTTTATGAGCCATATGTTGATAAGCTTGGTAGCTATGGCCTACAAGTGACAGAACCTAAAGTTCTTCTCAACATGACGTTGGAATCAGATTTTTCTGGTCTTTAGGTTGCAATTCATGCGACAGTGGACAGAGCAGATGACCTCATATTGGGCTTGATTAGTTTGGTTGCAATTGTTTCTGTTCATCTATTTGTAGCTTCGACACAGGCTATCAATTTGATAAGAAAGCAAGGTTCATTAATTAAATCTATTTAGGAAAAGCCCATATTTCAGAATTGAGGTCCTCAAAGCAGCACCCTTGAGGAGAAGGATAATTTCAATGGAGGGCAATGTTAGGATATAAAGGGCGCATTAGTCTTTTATGCGCTGTTAGTGGGGGTAAATGGATAAATTTACTGTAATGGGAATTAGTTTAATATGTGTGTTGACTGTTGACCCCCGGGTGGCCGTATAAGAGCCAATGACTGTGAATATAAATGCAGATTTGGAATGATAGTCTTCTCCCTCTTCATCTTCGTGTACCCTTTGCGTCTTCTGTTCTCTTTCTGTTCTGTTCTGATTTCTTCCTTCTGTTATAATCTATTTCTTTCCTTTGTGCTTCTTCTCTTCCATTCTTGTTCTGAATTATCTTCTGTTCTTTCTAATTCTAGATCCTTTCTTCTGTTCCTAGTATAAATCCTATCCTTGAGTTTTCAGTGTGTGACACACACACCACACTGCCTTGTTCCTAAAGATCAAGGGATCTTAGGCAATGAGATGCCAATGTCGTTCGATCTTCACACCCTGACCTACCCAAATAGACCCCAAAGCAGAATTTCTCATAAAAACTGAAAAATTACTCGTTTCGAAGAACATGAACATCAAATCCAATCGTTTCCGCAGAGAATTATATACACATATACTCTGATTGTATGCACGTGACATCGTTTTCTCAGTTTCATGCAAAATCGCAACGCACTGCAGCATTAATTTCTTTTTGCGTGCTTCGTTCTCCTAATAAAGGTCCAAACTTTGACTTTGGACGTTGAGGGAACATCTCATGGCGCTCCATTTTCTTCTTGATTTCGTTGATTTTGGAGAGTTCCGCTTGGGGATAATTTTATGTTATCCACTTATCCTTTAAAAACAAACAATTTTATTATAAATATTCAATAGAAATTAATTATAATTTTAGTATGAATGTTTGAAAAGCTTAAATTATCCTTAATATAACTTTACAGAATTTTTAATTTGGTCTTCGTAATTTTAAAAATTATAATTAATTTCTTATAGTTTTATAAAATTTTATCTAATCCCTGTATTAAAGTTCTGTTGATATTCCAAAAAATTTATTGATGCAGTACATATTTACATACTATATATCTTACACTAATAAAAAAAAGAGTATAACAAGTAAATAATTAATTAGATAAGTTATTTAGATGAGTTAGCTTAATTCATAAAATACCTATATTATTAAGATGGTACATAACTGGTGATATCATAAAATATAACAAAATATTGATAAATGTATAATAGCTAGGACTAAATTAAATGTTTTAAAAATTTTAAAAATATAATTCCAAAATTTTTAAATTATAAAATCTACTTAAAAATTAAGTAAAACTGTAAAGATTGAAAGAATAATTTAGCCATTTGAAAAAAAAAAAAAAGAAGAAGAAGCTAGCTTTCAGTTTTATTGAACATTTATGTAGCTTCTTATTTTTATAATTTTCTTTAGGTAATTTTTACTTTTAGATACTAAATACAATGAACTTACAATACTAAAAATATCTCAGCAACTTACCAATTAAAGGTAAGTATTTGGAAAGTTGAACTTCTTAATTAATATTAATTTTTTATTATTATATCATCTCAAAATTTATATAATGTAATTTTTAATTATCAGAAACATATCTTAAAGTAATTTAACAGTAAAACAACTTTATCTTTTAAAAAGTCAAACTCTTCATATGAATTTTTTTCTTAAATTTAACCCTGAAGTTTTGTTGCCTATCTTTTCTTGTCTTGGAAAAGAGAAAATTCATCTTGCAAAAAAGTCAGATTCAATCTTTAATTTAAATGATAAGAGATTTATTATAATGTGATTAATAAATTAGAGGATCAATTATAATTTTTTAATGGGACTTACAATTAGAAGCAAAGATTAAAATGGATAAATATAATTATTTTATAAATATATCATATATGGAGAAATTTTCTTTTTTCAAAAACCTGTTGCAAAATCTACTTTTCAATATTAAAACATTTGACATGTCTCAACTTTTTTGATCATTAAATCTTAGAAATACACAATTCAACTTTAAAAAAATACAGGCCTCCATTATTTGGTTCCTAATTGTTAGAACTGCACAATTCATTTGATCATTAAAAGTCTATTACTCTTTAGTCCTAATTTTTGGCTAATAAGTAATTAACAAATAACAAGTCAAACATTTTAAGAATTGAATTGTATATTTTTTAAAAAAATAAAAAGTGATACAATTTAAGTAACCATATATCGGAGGAAAATTTTGAATTTGCATCGTTCAAAATTGATTTACAAATATGGTTGTCGAGTCTCCCAGTAGGTTTGTCAATATTTGCATAAAAAAACTATATAATTTAGACATATATCTTTTAAAAATTTATATTCAAATATCAAATAATTGAGGCATATATTCTTCAGATAAAAATTATTTATTAAAAATATACTTAATTTTTATATTTAAAAAATGATTATATTAATAATTATTCATAAGTCAATTATACTGATAATTTCTACACTTAGATTTTAAAAATTAAATAATAAAAAATATAGACCAATATATATATATATATATACTCTTTTAAAAAAAATTACCAGCACAATTTTCTTTTTCCTACCATCCTCTCTTCTTCTAGTTCACTGTACTGCTCCGCTTCTTCTTAGGGTTTTGCTTTGCTTCTTCCTATTTGCCTTCAAATTCCAATTCGACAGCAATGGTAGGAGGAAACAGGCAGTAGGCCAAGATTGCTCGTGAGAAGCACATGGAGAAGCAAAAAACTGTTACAGCTACATGTTTGTTATAAATTTGAGTGTTGAAATGAAAGTGAATAAGAATGAGAGTGAGAAATGAAAGTGAAAAGAGAGTGATAAAAATTATATTATAAAATAATGTGACAATAAATTAAAATAAATAAAAGAATATGTTTGATATAATATTTTAAATTAAAATAAATTATTGTAATTTTTTTTTTGAAATGTCCTTGTACATGAGAAAAATGAAAGGGCAAAATGCACAAAATTTCCCTAAATTTGAGAGTCAGTGTATATTACCCCTTTTAACTTTTAAACTTATCAAAACACCCCTTTCAAGTTTATTGTGCAAAAGACCCCTTGTCATTAGTCAGATAAAATATGTCCATATATATGTTAACATGGCAAGGATAATTTAGTAATTTTAATAAAAAAAATTAGTTAAATGAAAGTTAATTCAAATAGCATCATAATTTTTATTTAAAAATGAAAGTACCAAATTGCCCCAAAAAAAGTTATTATAGACTGAAATCAAATGCACCTCCACCAACATTTAGATCTAAATGATGCAAATGGCATCTCCATCTTCTCATATGCAACTAGAATCACAACTAGAAAAGCATTGGAAGCAATGACTATGATGGCAAGAAAGAAGCTTGTGAAGTGGAGTGCCGTTGAAGGTAGAGTGAAAAACTACATCAACATTGTCTCCAACGAGATTACTGCTATCATTACACTATCTGCCTAAAATCTATAACTCTTTTTTCTTTAGGCAAAGGCTTTTCTTTTTTAGGCAAAGGCCCAAATTGAGCCTAGGCAGCAAAGGGGGTCTATCTTGGCACTCCCATCATCGCTCTATCACTTTGTAGAATGGGCATCATCCCTTCCGGTGGCTCCTCTAGGATCTCCATTCTGTGAGCCGATTGCAATGTTGTAGTTGCCATCTAGTTTGCAACGGCGTTTCCTTCCCTAAGACACCAAACTAGCGTCACCTCCCAACCTTCTTCCATTCTTCCCTTAATCTCGTTGACCAATGGCTCCAGAGGGTGGCCCAATCCACAGTCTTCACATACAAGTCCGACTATTTCTCTTGAATTCGATTTGATGATAATTTTCCTTATTCCCCTTTCCCAGGCGATCTCCAAGCCTTTTAAAATGCCCTAAACTTCGACCAAGAGACTATCTATTTGGCCAAGCTTCACCTTACACGCTAACACCCAGCTTTCATTGTGCTTTCGAATGATAGCTCCACAGCTGGCCATTGACCTTCCTTTCTCTACCTGAACCGTAACTCTTTTTTGAAGAAGCAATATTACATTTGCATAAGATATTTAACCTAGATTTAGAGAGACATAAAGATAATAATAACTAAGAATCTCACAACAACTTGAGATTGATTTTGATTCGAAGGGTGAGGCAAATGAGTTTAATTTTCAGTGCGTGATGTTTTTTTCCTTTTGAGTATTTTGATACTTTTCTTTTTTTTTTAATAAAAATTTTTATGTTATTTAGATTAACTTTCATTTAAATAAATTTTTATTAAAATTATAAAAATGTCCTTATCATGTCAACATATATAAAGTACATGTGATTATTGACTAACGAACAACTAAAGGGGTCTTTGCACAATTACAAAACTTTAAGGGGTGTTTTGAGGAGTTTGGAAGTTAAGGGGTAAAATGCAGAAAACAAAAAGAAGAGTACATCATAGAAAACACAGACAAATCCTCATCTAACCCAGTTGCTGTCGCCGACGAGGAGAAGTTCCGACGTTCAGCTGCTGTCGCCTTCGGCTGCCGCAGTTTCGACGTTGTCAGCCCCGACGTTGCCAGCCCTGCCGCAGTTCTCTTTTTCATTTTCGTCGGTCCTTCCCGGTAAGTTGCCATAAACACCTATCGCAAGTTCTCGGCTATACTGTAATGTGTTTGATAGGTATCACAGAAATTTTGTGTCAGTTCCTTCGAAATTAGGTGCTTGAGGCTCTGCTATAATCTAGTGTCTCATATTGGTCATGTATGCTGTTATAATTTGTGTTAGTTCCTTCAGGGGATCGTTCCCTTTCAGTTTCATTGGCTGGGGGGTCACTTGGTTGTCTGAGAAGCTTCTCTTTTTTATGTTCTTCTCCTATAAGTTGGCATGCCATTCAGTAATCAATGTGTCCTGTTTTTCATATTTTGGTCTGCAATTAATCTTCTAATTGATTAAGCAGTATTTTTATATCAATGCAGATAGGAGTAGGAAATTGATATCCAAACTGAACATTACTCTCAGCCCATAAATTTTATAAAAACCAATAGAAACAGACAAAGGGGCACCACATTGATTCAACTTGCAGATGATGCAAGGTAGCTCAGAAACTGACATGATTTTATGGCTGCTCATAACTTAGCAGTTTAAGGCATTAGCCACTAAAGACACAAAGGGGAACAAAATGGATAAGAACTAATGATGGTCTTATCTGCAGGAGTTGGCATTGATTTGACTCTGTCATGTTACTGCAATGAACTTCATACAAGATTTAAATCTACACACACTCTTCTCCTAGAATTTTGGTACAGAGCAAACAACAATATATTCATAGGAGGGAAGAGATTAGAGGAATATAACCATATTAAAGAGTAGTTTTTCTTTAATGGATATTTGTTATGCAATCAAATTGTCCACATGTTTGGGTTAATATATTGTGATTTCCACCCAGAAGAAAAAGCAAATTTTATGCTTTTCCATCCCATAATGATAATTTTAAGATCCATTCATAGATAGTGGTAGCCAATAAAAGAAAAAGTAAGAATCTAAGAATTAAGCTTATGCTTTTTTGGCTATCCTTTTCACAAATGTTGGTTGGATGGATCCACAAAGCGTCATTCCCATTTTTCTTTCCTTCATATATCACTGTCCATCCAGATCTTAATTTTTTAGCTTTTCAAAAATGGTTCATCAATTTGTGAATTTTTTAATGAAACAAGAGGGGCTTCTCGTATTGATTAAGTCAACTAATACCATAAAAGTAGGGAAATAAGCCAGAAAGGCTTTAATGGGGAATTCTTAATGAGAAAAATCCTATAAATTTCAATTCTATTGGAATTTTTTCTGTGACTTCCATGTACAGATTGATGTTATTATAACTACAGAAATCAGTATATATGCCTGGATGGATGGTGAAGGAGCAGATTAGCATTTTGATTCTTTAACTTATTTATTTATGTTAATTTGTTCTCTTCATTTTTTCTATTCATGGTTAATGAATTCTTGTTATTCTTTGTGGTTTATGCTCTATCTGTTGATCATTTATTACAAATAAAGTAGCAGAAATTGAGAAATTGAAACCATTTCCGTGTAAAAGCTGAAAGAGTGGAATAGAATTAGTGAGAAATACCTGAATCTACTGCAAGCAATTCTTGCTGCATAGCTTCCATTTTTACTAGAGGTGAAATAAAGAACCGAGAAAATAAAAGAAATCTTGATGAGTCTAACATGGTATAATGAGTCTCCGGGAATTATCATTCAATTTTGATGCTTCAATCATATGTCTGCATGTAAGAAGGACTAAAATTTTATGGCACCTGTTCTGTTCATATAAAAACAGGCAATTACCTATCAGCTTCCAAACCTTTCAGAAGATAGATTTTAGTGCTTCAAAAATAACTTCTAGCTGGGGGTAACTACTCAATTTTCCTTCAGTAATACTCATTTTAATATAAGCAAACTAAGAAAAAACCAATCAAGCTGAAGACATTTCTTCAACATCCATTACATAAAAAACAAAAGAAGCAATGCATGACAAAGATAAACTTGATGATGAACTGACAAATTCATTGGATGTCAGAGCTTCTAAATCATCTATCAGAAACTTCACCATATACAAATTCAACTCCCTGATTCCCTATCAGCTTATCCCTTGTCCCTTTCCTCTAGATTCTTTTGTTTTTCTTTGTACTACTCCTGGATCTGTCTAGTTTTGTCTGAATTTTGCGGTTTTCGTAGAATCTGATTGTCTAGGAAGCCAATTAGAGTCCAACAAGAAGGCCATACCATCTAGGTAGTCTCTTTGCATACTTTTCTTTGATTTTCCCGATTTGATTATCCTGGGATTTAGATTTTTGGTTGGATTTGTCACATTTGATATGATGAATGAGTTTTTAAACTTTTTGATCACAGATTAATGGATATTTTTAAAAAATTAATTATCGTAAGCTCAAAAATTGGAGTAATTTCAGGTTTATTGTTTTTTTAGATTGCTTTTCTAGGTAGATTGCTGTAGTTGGGTTTCTGTATTATACTTCAGTTTTGGTAATCATCTTCTGATTCTCTAGATTGTATGATCTATGTTCTCATATTGCCAATAGTCTATTATTTATGTTTATTGCCTGCTACAGACTCTGCTTTATTTTTCATTAAAAGAAGAATGGGATATTGGAAATTTTTTATTTGCTCTCTAGATATGATGGGGTTGGTATCGGTGTAACTAACTGATTTTTCTTTTGCCTACTATAGGTTTCTATACCTGTGATATGGTAACTTTTCTACTTAGGGAAACATTGGTTAGCAGCAAATGTTTGATTATCAGTCTAGTTGTCTAATTTCTTCATCACTTGTTTTCTAATTTCTAATTTCTCACAGGTTTTGAAGACCTTTCCCAATTCTTGTTCCAAATAACATGTCTGAGAACCCATTGCAGGTTCTCTTTCAAACTTGTGAGAAGGTCTCCATTTCAATTCAACACCACTTTTCTAATTTCATAGGCCTTCATTCGCAATCACAGCCAGCTGTTTCTGGGAAAGCCTCTCTTTTCTCCGCCTTTTCTTCCTCACACAAGTCCCAACCTGCAAAACCTGATTCCTTCGTCCAACCCAAAGATACCCTCCTCACGGTATGCCATTCTCGGTGCCTCATGACTCTTTTATTACAAAACTTTTTCAGTGACTTTCATGTTGTGGAGCTGGATTTCGCAATTGCTATTGTGGACTTCTGAATTGTTTTCTACTGTAGATTTTGCGTTCCCAGTTGCCCATTACTTATTTAATCCCAAAAGATTACAATTGTCTCAATTGAATCCTAAAAAGAATCAAGTGTCTAAGTTTAGTCTCAATTTTGGTCGCTCAGTTTGTCAAAGTCACTCTTTACAATGAAAAATTTGAGATTAAACAGTTGAAAATTTTGCAATTTAGCAACCAAAAAAAAGAAAAAGGAAAAAAATAAATTGAGATAAATGTAATCTTTCATAGATTAAATTAAAATATTTGATCTTTTAAGGACCAAATTGAAAAAACTGTAATATTTCAAAGACTAATTTACTCTTTATATTTTGCTATTGTTGCTATTATATGTATATTTTCTCCAATCTTACAACTCTTCATGTTTGTTGTTAGCACAATAAGACTTGGTTAGTCAAAGGGGATGGACTTTAACTGTCAAAATTGTTGTATGTGCAATCATTTTTTGTGATGAATATACTGATATGCATAGTGATTTCTGGCTTTCTTATGAACTATCCCATGCAACTGTGCAAGAATAACTTTGGTACTCTTTTGCAATGTTTGTTTGACTAATAAACTCTAGATAATTAGATGGAGAAAGAAAATAAACTTATTGTCGCCATTTTGGTGATGTAGAAAGTTCAAGTGGCTCCTATTTCTCTTGGTTTGGTTTACTGTTTGCTGTCATAAAATTGGTTTTTGGATACGAAAAACTGAAGTAAATAAGCCTTCCGTGTACTGTCCCTCAGTCTTTGATGTTTGTACTATCATATATTAGATGATGCATCATGCAAATTTTAATGAACTATAAAGGTGAATCCATTGGCAAACATCTGAAAGGTTATAATTGTGGAATGCGTGGTCCAGTGCCGAGTATCCTCAAAGAACAACTTCAACTTGTATACATGTTCTCGAATTTCTATATTCCTCAATTGCTTTACTTCTCATGATTTGTTTCTACAGGGGAAATCTGCTACACCAGTGACTAAAGAGGAACTTGGAAGGGCTACTTGGACTTTTCTTCATACTCTTGCTGCTCAGGTTGTCACTTCAATTGATTTTATGATACTGCTTCCCTTTGTTCTTCTAATATTATGTTTTACGTGTACTAAATTTTTCTTTCCTACCATATAACTATGAAATTATTTTCCATCTGAGAAGGTGATCAATATACTAGTGCCCGTTTTCCTCCCATTTTTGCCATCTTGCTTCATTTGAAATGTTATCTTATGTCTTATAATGTAAAATGTAGTGATTGATTGTGATATAGCCTTTATACACTATACCTCTCAACTTCTCACCATAAAGCAACAACATCGGGAGCCATCTCTTCTTGTCCCACTCTTTTATCTATGATATTGAAATTCTGACTTGGCACTCTTGGAATTATTGGTTTCATTGCATCCATTTAATATGCTTAAAATGAACTAATGAAGCATTGGTTTTCCTTTTTTCTTGATGCCTTTAAACTTAATAGCCCCTATCTTCTTGTTAGGACAGTTAAATCAGACTTAGGCTCGTGGGCCGGCCCTTGCCCGCTTGTATTTCGTGCGGCCTTGAATTTCAATTTTTGACCCATATTTATAGACCTAGCTTGTGATAGATTGGGCCTAAACAGGCTGGCAAGGCTCATTTGACACTGCTACTTGTCCTAAATTGCATCTGCTGATTACATATGTTATTTTATGTTGACATTATCATACTCAGGTTGAGCCTGCAACACAGCAACTTGCCCCAAGCAAGAAATTAGCTTTCATTTGTATGTTCGTAATGCGAATTGAGCTGTACTTCATGTGCTTTTATGTCTTCAAAATATTCAGAATTCTCAATGACTTGATCTCTTTTTTCAGTATCCAGATAATCCTACAAGGCAACAAAAGAAGGATGTGAAAGAACTGGTATGGTCTTTTTCTCCTTTACCTGTCCTTATTATACATACCATTGAGTCATGTCTCACTTCTCTTCTGATCCAACTGACTCTACTCATAGATAACTCAAGCTACGGTGTGTCATGATCTTCTTGTAGACTACAAGGAATTGTTAACATGTTGTGTTTGGGATGTAGATGGGGATCTTTTCTCGAATTTACCCTTGCAAGGAATGTGCAGATCACTTTAAAGAAGTTCTAAGGTATATTATTTTTCTCTCGCCCTTGGTCCAACATTGTCATATATAGTTAGAAATGTTTGTCCGTGCTTGTTGTGTCTTCCTCCCTCCCTTCCCACCATATCTCTCTTTCTCTGACTCCATGTCCCCGTTTTCAGTTTAAATTGTTAGACTCCAAGAACAAGGATAGATTGGTTAACTAAGCTGAAAGTGTGAAGTCATGATAAATATTAAAAGTTCTACTTGAAAATTGACATATGGTAGTTACCCATATATATTGATTGATGTACCAATTTTTCTCTCTTCTACGAAGTGTTTTTTTTTTTTTGGGGTCAAAAGTCTGACTTTGATTTGTTGTCACTTTGTGTTTTTCCAAAGCTAGGTTATTGCCTTAAGCTACTGAAATAAAGTCTAGAAAGTGCTCCAGAGTCCCGAGAGACCATAAAATCAAACTTATTTTATTTGTTCTTCCCTATAGTTTTTTCCCGAATTAGAAATTACAAATACTCTTTACCACTTTGTTTCTAATAGCTCCACACGTCCATTCATCTAAAACTAGGCTATTAGTCACTAATGATAAGTTGTTTCTGATTGCCCAGTTGCCCAATCATAGTTGTTAGGGGATTGGGATACTTTACAGTTCCCGCCAAAACTGTAGAGTCCAATTCGTAGATCTAGGCCGTCCATTTTTGGATTAGATAGCCCATACTAAACGGTGTCTTTTTTTTTTTTCCTTCTATTTTTCTTCCTTTAATTTGGGTTGTCCAATCTTAAGTGGACGGTCAGATCTGTGGACTCAACTTCGCAGTTCTAATAGGAACTGCAGAGAATCCGGTCCATTGTTAGGACAATCATTTAAGAAGCTTTCTTAGCAACCCAAACAGTCCACAAATATGATTTTAACCTTAATCATCAACCATTAGTAACACATTTGGATACTTCAATTTGAAAGCCTTGACTAGTGTGTCATGAACCAAAAAAGATCATGTGTTCGATTCCTGATAGCATATAAGAGATTCCTCAACTTGCTGAATTATTTGATTTTCTCCTGTTTTTGCAATTTTTACTGATATTTTAGTTTCCTAATGTTTCTGTTCACTGAGATTGTTAGCACTTGGTTTATACTAAGTGTTCTGTTGCGTGTTGGCAGAGCAAATCCGGTACAAGCTGGATCTCAGTCCGAGTTTTCTCAGTGGCTATGTCATGTGCATAATGTTGTTAATAGAAGGTAAGATTTTATCTTTGTTGTTGTTTCTTTTTTTTTTTTTTTAAGATGTTATTGTAGACTTTATATCTGAAACACATATTGAATATATTACTCATTTAGTCCTTGAAATATTATAGTTTTTTCAATATGATCCTAAAAAGATCAAGTATCTCAATATAGTTCTTAAAAGATGACATTTCTTTCAATTTGATCTTTTTCATCGCTAACTTAAAATATATTGTTGTTAAATTTTAATTTTTGTTATTGAAAGTTACTTTGACAAATGGAGGACGCAAATTGAAGCAAATATAATCTTTTAAAATTATATTAAGACATTTGATCTTTTAGAGATTAAATTAAAAAAAATGATAATCTTTTGAGGACAAAACCAGAAATTTATTATATTAAAATATCTTCCCTTTCTCATGCTGGTATGTCATAGAGCTCCTCGCAACAAAAAAAAAAAAAAAAAGAAACTAGTGGTAGTTTTAAACAAATATCAGGTAAGGTCCTTTAATTGTTTACTATAAGTCTCTGATAAACATGTAATCTTTGGATATTTTTCCAACTCAGCATCACATTATTAGTTCTTACAATATATATATATATATATATATATATATATATATATATATATATATATCTATATCTATCCACGTGTTATAATTCTATTAAAAAACTTGTTAACAAACCTAAGAATTACACTTAAATTTTCTCGATATATATGTATCTCAGGAGAAGAAACCTGGAGTTTTTGTACATGTCACTTTGTTTTACATTCCAGTTAAAGTTGCCTTTGGTAAAAAAGCTTGTTGATATTTATCGGTTAAGACCGACGCATCAGCCCAGAAAAGCCTTGGTCTTGGTCATTTTGGTTACCATAGTTTATATAACAACAACAAAGCCTTATCCCACTAAGTGAGGTCGGCTACATGGATCACACGACGCTATTGAGCTCTATCAATGACCAACTCTTTAGAAATCTCATTTACTAGAAGATCCCGTTCAATAATTTAGTTACCATAGTTTATACTCCGGGGAAAATATATTTGCAATTTTTTTATATTTTTGTTATCAAATTCTTTAATCAAATTACGACGTGTAAAGAGAGTCAAGAATGTGGTCCACATGTTTAAGTTTTGTTATTGAAAGCAAGTAATTGCATGAAAGTTGTCATTATATTACAGTATGTATGCTTGGATTTGATTATTTTTTCTTTGTTTTTTGGTAAGTACAGCCTGGGAAAACCGATATTTCCATGCGAAAGAGTTTATGCAAGATGGGGGAAGCTAGAGTGCGAGAAGAAAGCCTGTGATGTTCTTGGAAGAACAGCAAGTTTTGGTGAAGAGCCATATTAATATAGCCAGCGATTAAATACCTTCTTAATTTTTTTTTTCTATTTTCAAAATCTCTCGGCTGTATTAATATATATATTGTTCAATTAAATAATTGTAAGTGGTATTTGATTGATTTATAAAATGGAGAATTGGATGGAAACATTTTTCCTCTTAAGAGCTCACTTTGTATTTCCTCCAACTAGGGAATAACTTTTCTAATTTCTACATTAAGGTAGTAATATTTTGGGAAAAATGTATTTTACCTTTATAAAGTTTGTTCTATGTGTAGAAAATCTTCATGAAGTTTAAAATTAAGTAATAGACTCCTATGAATTTTCATATTATGCCAAAAATTTTTTGCCATTTAGTTGACGGTTAGTCAAGTGATAGTCAATGTTGATATAAACATTGAAGTATCACATCAACAAATGATTTATGCAGCACATTAGCTTTCTTCTCTTCAATTATCGTATTCAATAGAATTATGACACATGATATATGTTTAGTTTTGAGGGAAGAGTTTTCTACCATTTAGCCACTAATACACATTTAACATATATATAGAAAAATTTGTTTTTGTATTCAAAATTAAAACAATATACACCAATTATTATATTTTATAAAACAATAACAAATCTTATAATATAAATTTAATTATTATTTATATTTAATAAAAATTATATTTATATTAAAAAATAATTATAAAAATATATTATATATATTAAAATTATTTTTTAATATAAGATTTGATATTATAATTTTTAGTAATAAAAATAAAACCGGAATTAGAACAATCCCTGAAAAGTGGATTAACTAACGAAAGAAAGATAGAACCAGATAAATTCTTACATGAACAAGCTCTAACTTACATATGATTAAAAAAATGAAACGCAGCATAAAAAATAATTTGATTAATCATATCCTAATCCTAATCCTTTTTCTTACTACTCATACTTTTCACTTTGACTTTTCTTTACTGCTTTTCTGGAAACCCTTTTCGATTTTGTATATTAAAATTATATTAAAATTTTATATTATAATATCAAATCATTTT
Organism: Biancaea sappan; assembly: GCA_037074585.1. Lineage (NCBI taxonomy): Eukaryota > Viridiplantae > Streptophyta > Magnoliopsida > Fabales > Fabaceae > Biancaea > Biancaea sappan. Next base: position 89,011,688 of record CM073490.1, on the reverse strand, counting down.
AAATTATATTACAATTTAATAATTATTAAAAAATAATTTTAATATGCATAGTATATTTTTATAATTATTTTTTAATATAAATGTAATTTTTATTAAGTATATTAATAATTAAATTTATACTAAAAAATTTGTTATTAAAACTTTTAAATTTTAATATAATTTAAAATGAGTTATGCAAAATAATAACATTTTCTCTTATTATAAGATTTGTTATTATTTTATAAAATATAATAATTGGTATATATTGTTTTAAATTTTTTTAAATACAATAATAGAAGTTCCTATATATATTAAATTGCACATATATATGTTGAATATGCATCATTGGTTAAATAGTGGAGAGTTCTTCCCTCTTCTATGCAAGTCCAAGTTTGAATCCTACTATTTATAAGCTACATTGATTTTTCTTCAAAGTTAAGCATATGTCACATGTCACAATTCTATTAAATACGGTGATTGATAGAAAAATGACTAATGTGGCACATGAATCAACGTATTACTTCAATGTCTATATCAACATTTATCGTCAGTTGACTAACGATCATCTAGACGACAAGGAGTTTTTAGAACAATATAAAAATTCATAGAAGTCTTTTACTTAATTTTAATTCATTTAAAGTTCAATTTTTATGGACTTTCTTTTAACAAATTTGTTAATGAAACTTAAGTCAATATGTATTTTTTTACCTTACAAAAACTCAACAATCTAATTTAATGTAATACAAATCACCAAAATACCAAATTAATAATAAAAAAACAAAATGAGATTAGTGTAGTTGTATGAAAACTCGGGAGAGAAGAAACTCCAAGAGAAATTGTAATGCAAAAATTAATGAAATCTTATGCGAAATAATATCTGATGATTACGTCTAGCTACGTAAGTATTGTCTTGAATGAACATCTTTACATGTATGAATACGTTATAAACCATGTCGATGGTTAAAAATTGATGCACAAATAATTAAGGAGTGTCATATTCCATTATTATATCTTAACAATACAAATTCCTCTGGAGTCTAAATTAATTGGAGGGAAACTAGTAGTGGTCGAAAATTCGGTTCAAGCAAGCCAAAGAAAGAGAAGAGTTCTTCGGTAGCATGTGTTCCAAACCTCGTACAAATCATGATTGTGTGGCCACCCCTTGATTTGCCAAAATTTATGAAGTAAATCATATTAACCTTCCCTAAGAATTGACTAAATTACATCTACATTTAATACTCATTAATTCAAAAATTACATTTGTCTCCCTTAATATTTGATATGTATTGCAAAAACTACCCTCCAATATTCTTTCCTTCAGTAAAATTATTTTTTTTTCACACAACATGTGTTCCTTCCAAAAGTAAAATTACTAAACTATCATATCAGGAAAAAAAAAATCTCATGTTGGATCTTGACATCAATGTATCAGCCATTACTATTACGTTAACAATAAAATCACAATCTCATAATATGCAAGACGTTAACTATATTGGCCAAACAATAGATGAGTGAAGTTTTTGCAATATATATTGGCAAAAAATGGTATCATTCATAATTCAGCCAAAATTTCAGTGGAGACTATTTTAATTTACTCATATTTATAAGCACAAAGGGGAGGTGAGACAAGACAGATATCATAAAACTGATGTCCACAAGCTAGAAGCTAGATCTTAAACATGTGACAAAGCTGGCTGTACATGCTAAAGAATACTGCAATATGGATGATGAAAGCTGATCATCCCACAGGGGACGCAGCATATTTTGTGTTATAACTTCATTTGATCTTTCTAAGTGTGTTCATATATGTATAACTGGACATTGCTACAAAACACTTGCGAAACCTGCACAAACGAAATCATCATCTTTTACACACAAAAACTTATGCTGTTGAGTAGCTAAATTTGACCTAATCTTAGCCAAATAATTCATGCTCAAGTAGTATAATGTAAGTATGTATATGTGTATTGTGTATAATTGAATATATAAATTTAATGAAATGTATGTGTGTATATTTATTCAAGAAAATTTTGGAAATTATATATTACAAGTTTACAACTTTTGACGACTCATTTGTCAATTGGCACCAGTAAAAGAATAAACATACACCTCTCAGTATTTCATTATAAGAAGTTATTTTTATTGATCCACCCATTGGCCTAGAGAAGTTAGTATGTTATTCAATGGTGTAAGATTAAATCTGATTCACACCGACATCAATTGATCCTTTCTTATATAAAGATGTATATATGTATGTGTGTGTTTTAATAAATAAGTTGTTCACAAGTTTATCAAATTAAACATCCAACTCTCAAGCTAGGCTCATTTAACTTAGACAAGATTAACATGTTTAAACTTTATATTTATTAAACAAGCCGAGCCAAACCTGTATAGCTCAAATAATTCCTATACTCCTCTATTGTTAGGTAACATTTCTTAAGGTACTCTAATTGAAATGGTCAAGTATCAATGATATAGATGCCGTGTGTAATGAACGGGATGCTTCAAGATCTAGAGGAAATATAAAGATTAAGGAAGTAAAATGCCAAAAGAAAAATAAATGGATCCTACTTTATGGTGACAATTCGGAAAGATTGCATACCAGACCCACTGGCTAGCATGTTGGGCCATAGCAAGAAAGCTCCTATTGGAATGCTCATTAACCACGAACTGGATTGTTCCATTTGAATGCAGCATAGCAACAAACATTGACAGCCAGATATCAATAGGTCCACTGTACTTGCGCAATATGTTGGTGCTAACCTGAGAATATGGAGGGACCCAAGAAAATACGTCAAATCGAACAAGTACTAATAAAACAATTTATCATGAAAAATGAAAGGAAAACATACAAGTTCCCAAGCCTCAACGTCTCCGTACTGTGTATCATATAACAGCTTGCTGCTTAAACCATATGAAAAAAATTGACAAATGTCAGACCTATTGCAGCATAAGAATGAGAGAAATTGAAATTTCTCTAGTTAACTGAATTGATTCCATATAGGTAAATCATTAATCACATCATCATGCATAAATATCGATGATGTATACTCCCCTTGGTCACTCCAATTTCCAGCAATCAGCAAGTACTATAAATAGAAAAATTGCAGACAAGATGTAAGCAATTACTAAAAGGGTGACAAAATCAAATTACAAGATCATACTTTAATGATGAACCACCATACAGCAGCTTCACAAGGACTTTTAAACATTAATACATCCATAAATTTAAAGCATTATAATACAGGGATTGGAAAGGGTGATTTAAGGTTATTTAAATATTGAATTGTTGTAAGAAAGCAAAGCAAGTCTACTCCTTTAAAGCACATGATTGAACTGAACATCCGATAAATGGATTCAATATCAATGGCATAGAGTGTTGTTTTTTCCCTATTGAGTACTAACTCATGAATTGTTAGATTGAACTTTAAAAAAAGAAAAAAAAAATCTATAACTGCAATCCGGGAATTTTTCTCAGTTCTAGTTATGTTGTTATATTGATCAGTAATACAATAAAAGTTCAACTTACCACACCCCATAGTGGACATCACGATGATTACAATGACCCGAGACACCATAGTTGTCAAAAGTAATAATCTGAAGGATTTGGAAAACAAGGATAAGTGAAAGAAAAACCTCATAACTCCAAAAATATGCTCCCATGCCCAGAAATGGCAACAGTATAGAAAGAATCAACAATAAATAGTTCTTTCAAAGGCACCATCTTACCATGTCAATGCTACAATTGCTTACTACTTCATTGATGAGATTTGCCAATAAGTTGTGGTCCCAGACTTTACCAAAACCATCCTAGTTACATTAACAGGTTAAACAACAATTATGAGGTAACTACGAGAATTTATACAGTACAATATTTAGTAACTTCCAGATAATTATTAGATTAGCACCTGCAGATCTGGATGGTCCACAACCTTCACTTGTTGCATTGGAACCTACATACAAAATTTCACATGCCAAACAAACAACACCCATGAAAAAATGTTTGCCATCTTCCATGCTTAAAATAACATTCTAAAGGCTCCCAACATTTAGCAAAGAATATTTTGTCTTAAGATACGAAAGTTATAACCACTTAAATGTTCTACAGGATAAATAATATTACATAACTTGATGACAGGGACAATTTTATATAGTTGAGAAGAAGCTTTGGCATCCAGTTAAAAACTGTGACTTTCTTGTGCCACATTGCAAGTCACCTTGAGGGTTGCACAAGCCTGATAGAGCTCTCGTTTTCTGATGTTTCCTTTACTATCCGCATCACCTACATCAAGAAAACTATAAAGGATTGAAACATAAACATTGACATAACATCTTGAGAAGAAGGTCTTTCTTGAAGATTAAGATTAAAGCTTTGATTTTGTTATACCAAGGGGAAGTTTGACACAGAAGAAAGTGTCTATCAATTAGTATCCTAGGTCCTTAGTCTTGATTTTCCCAACCAATAACAATAGTTTCGAAACCCCAATGGACAGACAAAGATAAGGAACCTTAGTCTACTAGGCCAGTGTTAGACAAATCTTGTATCAATGGACAAAAATCTTGTACTAGCTTTGGAAACTTCCCTCTCTTCATCATCATTCTTGGGTACTAGAATCCCCAGAATGCAAATATTTCAATTTCTTTAGCCCACCAAGTGTAGCCTTGAATTTTTGCTTCCACCCAGCAATACTTCCAACAACTAATAAATCTTTTTATTCAATCAATCTTAAAAAGCTTCTTCCAACTTGACTTAAAATTGCAATCTTTTAACTGAGTCACCCATCGTTTTAGAACATAAATTGGAAGTTTCAAGCCCGAATCCGATATCTAATATTCTAATTCTAACCTTAAAGCTTCATTTGTAGAAAATCGTCAAAAAGTCAAGAGGGAAAAAGACAAAAAGAAAGAAAATAAATTACTTATAATATTCAAACAGTGATATCTAGAACTAAACTATGTACATTTTCTTGTTAAAGCTAGCTTCACAATGCCCCAATCTTCTTTTAGTTTGAATATACATATACACTAATGTTTGGTCTTTTATAAACATATTAATTGTATAACTAAACATCAATGAAAGGTGTGAAGGTATATGAAGCTAATTGCTCTATAGGCATCATTCTCTATATCTAAAGATATTAACTGAGATTGCTAATTTGGAATGATAAAGATACTATTTCAAAGGAAAATCAAGAAAATAAGACAAGAAAGATCAAGATAATAACTTTTAATTGAGAAGAAGCATATGGGGAAAAAATTATATTAACTTCTAATTTATCAAAATAAGGAAAGAAAGTCAAGTATGAAAAGATATTAACACAGAGGCACATGTACGATGGCCGCAGCAAAATTATAAGACCAAAATAGATTGTCCAAAGTTGATTACCAATAGATAAACAAAAAATGTGAAGATTATGCCCTCTTGAAGTCAGAAAATTTATTGTTGGAGTGAAGAACCTGCAGAAATTGAACAATTTCAACATAATGTGAAATCATACACTGGAAAATTGAAAATCTATATAGTATACAACAAAGTTTTAAAATTTTGGCAAAGAAAAACAATTCAGATTTAGTTTCATTGTACAGATAAAGTTTCAAGCTTGGACATAAGGAGAGATTTATTCTATAACAACTTCACAAAACATGTCTTGGCCATGTCCTATTAGCTAAAATTTTCAGACAGCTGGTATTACCAATTCTGTGTTCTTAATAAAGATAGAAGGCATTAATGCAAAAGTTGAATTATTAGCCCCAAAGCTGGTGCAGCTTTAGGCATGAATACGTTTATTCTATAAGTTACACAATGATCTGTGGCTAGTTTTAGTTCAATTACTCAATTGCAATGAACTAATGATGCAAGAAATATCTTGGTCTCAAACTTACATAGACTCATCGTCAGGGTGGGCAATAACCAGCAAGGCATTTCTCTTTTGAAGAGCTTTATCTGATTACAAATGAGGAGAAAATGATAAAATTAGACTAAATCAAACAATACAAATGCAATTCACTGCAATAAGGTAATTAATTAAATAACAAAGATACGGAGGCAAAAACCCACCATTTTTCTTAAAAGAATTCCATCTAGTCATGTGCGACACAAGATGAAATAAGCACAGTGAACTTATCCATACAAATATTAGAAAACCAGTTATATGAATCCATGCCATCTAGACTGCACCTGTAGCTGATAAAGAGTAGAGTCACAACAAACGCTCAGAAAATTTAGAAATCGAATTCATCATTGTTCTAACAGAGATGTTATGAACGCAATTTCAAGGCAATAGAGAAAAAGAAAGTTGAAAAGCCGAAAATAGCTTCACCTAATTTCCACCATTTTCCTTTGTCTTTTGATCTTTTCCTTTGAATCTCTTCGAACTACTACTTGAATCATGTCCTTCGATTTCAGATTAAAGAATGCTTCTGAGAAAAGCCCAAAATAGCTCCAGTGTCTTTATATTTCTTTTAGGAAATTCAAGTTAATTAATTTCAAGATTCAACTGCTACAATAACTTCCATGAAAGCACTGTTCTTTTCACTACTTGTTTAGATATAAACTTCCAGCATGACCGGAAAGCAAAAAATCAGAAGAGTGAACAGAGACAACACAGACCTCACCAGCATCTCTATATACAATAAAATCTGTCCAAACCTAATTGAAGAAGTCTTACTTCTATATATATATGAAATGGAAGTGAGGAAGTTTTGGGACATCAAAGTACTGGTTGCCAAACCTATTTAAAGAACTTAAAGATCTTTGGTTCAAACAGCACATGTCAGAAGCACTTTAAGCTTGTATCTGCCTTTCTCTAAATTCCTCTTCTATTCTCTTGTTAGAGTGTTGAGATATGTAAATTAGATATTTGCTTTGAAGAATGTGGGTGTACTACTATGCACGGTGCTTGAGAGAAACTTGTGTTGTAAAAATTTTCACAATGTTTTCTCTTGTTGTTTTTTGGCTACAGTCGTGAGTTTTCTCCGATTTTGAAGTTTTTCCAAGTTAACTTTTGTGTTACGGTGATTGTGTTATATTCCATTTATTTTTATTAAGGTAAGAAATTCTCAAGAAGAAAATGGCTTTTTTCCTAACATCTTCCCTTGCGTCGATTGTGCATCTTAACTCTTGATCTGCCAATCTGTTTCCGTTTGGGCGTGAAGTAGATGGGGTTTGGGGTGAGGTGGGCTCGGGTTGGGTTGGGTTTTGGGAAGTATTTGTATTTGGGTGAGATGGGTTTGGGTCAGATTTTGGATAATATTTTGAATTGGGTAAAATTTGAGTAAGAGAATGATGATGAGTATGGGTTTGGGTAGGAATGGCAACCAAGCATGGGGGAGTCAGGGAGTGCCCACCCCCAATCCCTGCCCCCGTCTCGGCCCTTGATCTCGACTATATGGAAAATTTGTCCCCCATCCCCACTCCCCGACTCCCCGCGGGGTCCCACGAATTTATTAAAAATATTTTGAAAATATTAAAAGAAAAAAATTATGACAACTAGCTCCTAAAATCTGGAACTGATGGTAAATAAAAAGAAAAAGTTAAATTTAACTTGTAGCACTCCTGAAAAAGCAAGCCTGAGAACTTTCTGTGGTTATAGCTTTTATCACTGTACTATAATGTGCATACAGTTTTATGCTCTATGCTTGGCACTTGAAGCTCGAGAAAATAATACAAAAACAGAGAACAATGCAAGCTCTAATTTATAAACTATAACAACTGAAAATTTTACTAATGTTGGTCATACTTATCTACCACTCAGCAAAGCGGTGTGTAGATGATGTATCCTGTTCATCTTTTAGTACTTAATCTATAATCTATAATCATTCTCTTCACTTGAAGAGAATGTTGTCTTTGAAAATTGAAATATTAGTGGCAAGTTTGCAAGAAGCTGTTTGAACACATTTTTTAGGGAAGGATTCAATTAATAGTATCATAACATCTAGACAATACAAAACTAACAATCAACAACTATATAAATGGTAAGAAAAGACAACCGGAAAAGAAAACTCGGAAACCCTGAAGTCTGAAAGGTAGAATGGAAAGCAAAAATTTGGATGCAGAGGATATTACCGCAATACGAAAGCCTCGTCTACGATGAAAGGCAAAGGGATGGAGATTGGCCGACGGTGAGACGATAGATATTGGAGATTGGCCGACGATGAAATCAGAGAAGACGCTGGAAATTAGCCGACGGCGAGACGGAGACGACGAAGATAGAGAAGCAATTGGAGATGGTTTAGGAATCAGATGACGAATTTGAAGATAGAAACAGCGTGAAAATTTTTGGGAATTACTGAATTTGGATTTTTTTAATTAAATTAATTTTAATTATAAAATTACTAAAATATCTCAAAATAAATAAATAAAATATATATATATATATATATATATATATATTAAAGACATTTTAATAAATTTAATAAAATAACTAAAATGTATTTTAGAAACAGGGATTCAAAGAATGCAATCTCCGTCCCCATTTATAAAAATTTTCTTTGAGAGAACTTCTTTCCCATCCCTGTCTCCATTTCTATTAAAAAAAAAAAAAATCTCACTCACATGCCCCAAATGCGAAATTCTCCGAAAACAGAGATTAATTGTCATCCCTAAGTTTGGTAAGATTTAGATAATTGATGTGAATCTTATTTCCCTATAGAATAATTATTTTGATTGGAGAAAAATATTTAGGATCAAATTATATACTTTATTTTTTAAAAAGTAAATTAAAAAAGAGAGTAATATTTCAAGAGCTACAATAAAATGTTTTATCTTTAAATGATCAGGTCTAAAAAATAATTGAGCCTGATTGGTTGTATTTTTGTTTATTTTTTTAAAATAAGTTTTGTAAAATTTGTTTTGAAAGTCAGTTTTTAAATTTTTTTTTAAAAAAATCTGTGTGAATGATTTGTCCCAAAAACAATTTAAAACTTAAATAAACAAAAAAAAACATTTGGAAGATTTTTTTTAAAAAAATTGTAATTACATAAATATCATTAGTGAGCCTACTTATTTACAATGGTGCCATCACGATTTTTCAAAAGCATGTATAATAGGGTTTGGTTTTATCATCGTAAAAACCAAAGTTTTGAAAATAATTTTCAAAACAAAATTCTTAAAAACAGTACACCAAACAAGATTTTTTTTTAAAAAAAACAGAAAATTATTTTCCAAAACAGTAACCAAACATGCCCTAATAATTTTCTAAAGGCTATCATTAACTTAATTTTTAATTTTTCTTGAAATGCTTGTGTTTGGACATTGAAAAGCTAAATTGAAAAAAAAAAAGAAAAAATGACAACAGATGATATAATATATATAAACATATATCACAAAATTATAAATGATAGGATAAAGGTGATCTTAAAAAAAAACAAATTAATCTTAAAAACTATACTTTCTTAAGAATTTGGGTTTAATTATTTCGAAGAACATTGTGAGATAAAAAATTTAAATACAACATCAATATAAAAATACGCTCTTAACATCATTTAATAGAAAAAAAAAGTCAAAAGCTGAAGGAATTCAAAAGCAAAGAAAAAGTAGAACAACAAAAGAAACAAGAGAAAATGAGTCCAATTTCTCTGTTTGGGTAATATTTTATTTGGTTAAATAGAGTCATTTAATCATGTAGATTTTATTTAGTATTGTCAAATGGGTCGTTTCAGACTGGACTAAACTAAACTGGTTTGTCATGGGTCAAAAAAAAATTAATCGATTTGTTTAGACTGTGAACCTCTTACAGTTCTGTTGTGTATGTCTGATACTGATTTTTAAGATATTTTATCTTAAATTATGTATTTTTTTCTCATAAGTTCAAGCTTGTAATGTATTTATTGACCTTTAAGCCTGGTATATCTTATATATCACTGGCTTTGTGCCATTTTAATAGAATTAATATCTATTTGTTCAAAAAAAATAGAAAAAATAACATTGAAAGAGTTTTAGACTTTTTATGATTTGGCTCGACTTAATTAAACTAAATTAATTAGAATTTAGTAAATTTTCAAATATTAGTAATTCAAACTTGTATATATATCTATATATATATAGTTAATTTAATGGAGAATTGTCAACCATTTCACGTAATGTTTTACTATCTGTATATAGGGAAAAAATTTAGATGCAAATTCTTATATTTTTGCAACTAATTTTTTTAATTACAATATGATAAGTGTATAATTCTTTAATTAAAACACAATAAATATATGTCTTTAAAAAATAACTTTATATTTTTTTACAACTCATCATTGCATAATTGGTCTTTCAAAAAACTTTTAACACGTTCTAATTTTAGTTAAAAATTTAATGAGTTGATGATTGTTCATCTTAACTCTTAATCTGCCAATCTGTTTCCGTTTAGGTGTGAAGTAGATGGGGTTTGGAGTGAGGTGGGCTCGGGTTGGGTTCTGGGCAGTATTTGTGTTTGGGTGAGATGGGTTTGGGTCAAATTTTGGATAATATTTTGATTTGGATAAAATTTGAGTAAGAGATTGATGATGAGTATGGGTTTGGGTAGGAATGGCAACCGAACATGGCGGAGTCAGGGAGTGCCCACCCCTAGTCCCTACCTCTGTCTCAGCCCTTGATCTCCACTATAGGGATAATTTGTCCCCCATCCCCACTTCCCAACTTTCCACGGGGTCTCCCGAATTTATTAAAAAAAATTTGAAAATATTAAAAGATAAAAGTCATGACAACTAGCTTCTAAAATCTGGAACTGATGGTAAATAAAAAGAAAAAGTTAAATTTAACTTGTAGCACTTCTGAAAAAGCAAGCCTGAGAACTTTCTGTGGTTATAGCTTTTACCATTGTGCTCTAATGTGCATACAATTTTATGCTTTATGCTAGGTACTTGTAGCTCGAGAAAATAATACAAAAACAGAGAACAGCTCTAATTTATAAACTATAACAACTGAAAAATTTACTAATGTTGTTCATACTCATCTACCACTCAGCAAAGTGGTGTATAGATGATGTATCATGTTCATTTTTTAGTACTTAATCTATAATCATTAACTGTATTGTACTTGAAGAGAATGTTGTCTTTGAAAATTGAAATATTAGTGGCAAGTTTGCAAGAAGCTGTTTGAACACTTTTTTTGGGAAAGATTCTGTTGAAATTTAATATAATATATATCCTATTTTGGATTAGCATTAATCAATTATTAAATATCATTATTATATTAACTATATTATTCTAATATATAGCATTTAATATATGAATATTATAATTGGGCTTTTATATTGTGAGTGGCCCGTGATGGGTTGGGCCAATCACATAGCCTGTTGAGAAGTCCCTGCTCTCGTCTGATATTAAATAGACTGACATCCCATTAATCAGTCTAAACCTAGACAGAACTTATCAGACAGAGAGTAGTACCACTCTCACATAACCCTAAGAAAAATTCCCTCTGTTCTACTGTTCGAGATGGACAGCGCTATTATGCCAGGTACATGTTCTGTTCATCCCTTTTATGTTCTGTTAATTAATATGCTTTAGATTGTACCTACACCGATCTAGGATTAGAAAATTAATCCTGTTAATTCCTTCAGTGGTATCAAAGCCTGGTTGGTAGTACAATCTATGGCTATTAATTAGCAATTTTTTTTTTGATTTTCGAAATTCCTTAAACCCTAATTTTAGAACAAATTTCGTTTGTCCTAATTTAGTGGGTTAATCTCGAAATTGTTTTAGGGTTTTGATTCAAACCATTCATACGAATCATATAAGTGAAAATCAGAGGGATTGAACAACGTTTTAGGGATTTTAAATGTTTTTTTTCTAATTTCCGTTTTTCCCTAAGGATTTCGATTTTGATTTCTCCCAAAACCAACCAATGTTTTTCGAAATTGATCTAGGGTTTTTCATCTATGATATTACTCGAGTAACATATCCAAAAATCAGAGTTTTTCATCGAGGGGTTTGAGAGATCCAAACTTTTTTAAAAATCGGTTTTCTCCCAAATTTTCGAAAATGGTTTCTCCAAAACCACCCTCTATTTTTCAAAATTGATTGAGGGCTTCTCTTTTGCGCATGATTTCGAACAAAATCCCTCAAGAAACTCAGTTTTCCATGGCCGGATATGGGAGAACCAACCGGGTCGGTCTCGCGAGTCGCGCAACCCGGTTTGCAGGGAATCGGGTGAAGAAGATGACCCTCCCTGGCGTGTCCCACGCGCGAGTCAGGCGCGTGTGGGCGCGTGGGTCCTCTTCCAGGCTTCAAATTTTTTTTTTGTTTTTCCTGAAAAATTAAATAATTACATAATATTATTTTTGGAAATTTTTGAAAAATTTTTCGGGACCCCTAAGTATTTTATTGTATTTAATCCCAGACTATTTTGCTGTTTTAAATATCGTACTCTCGGATTTTTGGACTGAAATTTTTTGTGAAAGTTCCTCACTCTGTTAACAACATCTATGTATCCTGTACTCTCCCCAGTAAGCTATCTTAGTGATGGAATTAATTTCAGTCCATATGAAAATTATTCCCTTTTATTATTTTTGAATTTTATGTTATTTATTTGTTTATTCTTTTCCCTCATTAATAATTAATTATTCTGTTGAATATAATTGCCTTTTATTTTGTATGATTGTGAACTCACCTATCGTGGGCACAGTTATGCAAAATATTCGATTTAAATGATTAAAATTTCATTTATTTTATCTTTTTTTAATCATTATTTTTAGTCTAATTTATTGCATTAATAATAATTATATTCTATCGGTATATTATTATTAATGTAATTTTCTTATACAATACAATGTTATTCATACCTCTATCAATTATTTTGAATACCCTATCGACATTCAAAATTTAGATAATGATATAAGGTCTAAAGTATTGTATTATTATATTTCTTGTTTATTTTGGTCCGGGACCCTTAGGCGGGACCAGGTAGACAAGAAATTCTCTCTAACAGGCTTGATTGGCTGTGCACATAGAAACATTTAATTCTCTTATAGCATAATGACATTATGCATATTAAATGTTTTCTTTTTGTTGTTTTAATGCCAGCCTCCCTGCCTATGCAATTAACTTCTGTCAAAACACTAAATGGGACCAATTTTGAGGACTGGAAAGAATCTCTGGATTTGTATTTGGCCATCACTAATATGGACTTGGCCTTGAGAGAGGAAGAGCCCCCAGCTCTTACTGCTGAGTCCACTGTTGCTGAAAGGGCTTCTCGTGAAAAATGGGAGCACTCCAACAGGGTGTGTCTCATGGTGATGAAATACACCATGGAGAAGTCTATTAGACAGAGCATTCCAGAGAACAAGAATGCTAAGGATTTTCTGAAGTCCGTTGGTGAGAAATTCACCACTTTTGATAAAGCTCAGAACGGCCAGTATCTCTCTCTGATTGAGAAGACTAAATATGATGGTATTAGTGGAGTTCGTGAGCACATCATGAAGTTAGTCCACTATTTTAATAAACTGAAGTCTCTCAAGGTTGATCTTGGTGAGAGCTATCTAATCTGGCAAGTACTGGAGTCACTCCCTTCTCAGTTTGACATTCTGAAAACCTCCTACAATACTCAGAAAACTGAATGGACGATTGATGAAATGATTGCCATTGTCTCTCAAGAAGAGGATTCCATAAAGAAAGGGAAAGCACACAGTGTTCAGTTTGCTGCTGCTTCTTCTTCTGGTGCTAAGTCTGAGAAAAGGAGAGGTCACAAAGGAAAGTTTCAACGTGACAAGAAGAAAGGGGGAAAAGTTTCTCAACACTTAGAGCCAAAGAAGAATTTTTTCAAAGGAAACTGCAAGTATTGCAAGAAGTATGGCCATAAGGTGGATGATTGTTATACTCTAAAGAGGAAACTTGACAAGCAAGGTACACTCCTAGCTTTGGCTTGTTATGAATCAAATATGATTGATGTTGCTCCCAATACTTGGTGGCTTGACTCAGGTGCAACCATTCATGTTGTGAATTCTTTACAGGGGTTCACAAGCCTGAGGAAGCCAAGTGATGCTGAATCCAATATCATTGTGGGAGATGGAGCTAGAGTGTCGGTGGAAGAAATAGGAGTAGTTACATTGCTTTTACCTTCTGGACATACTTTATTGTTAAAAGACGCTGTTTATGTACCTTCTATGAGAAGGAATTTGATTTCAATTTCAGCTTTGGATAAATATGGCTACACTTTTGAATTCAGTAATGGAAAAGTTTTTATTCGTTTTAATTCTGTTACTGTCGGTTTAGGAGTATTATGTGATGGGCTTTACATGCTGAATTTGAACAATATGTCTGTTAACTCTGTTGTTGGAAATAAGCGTAATAGGACTGATGAAAGTTCTTCTATGCTGTGGCATAGACGCTTAGGGCACATTTCTAGGCCCCGGATTGAAAGACTGATTAAGGAAGGCATTCTTCATGATCTCAATTTCTCTGATTTTGACGCTTGCATCGATTGCATAAAAGGCAAGCTCACTGCCAAGACTAGGAAGAAAGGAGCAAATAGGTGTGATGATGTGTTGTAGTTGATTCACACAGACATATGTGGACCTATTACACCCACTGCTATGGGTGGATATAGGTATTTCATTACCTTCATAGACGACTTCTCGAGATTTGGTTGGATAGATCTCCTCCAAGAAAAATCCAGTTCCTTGGATGCCTTCAGATCCTTCAAGGCTGCTATTGAATTAAAGACTGGAAAGAAGATTAAATGCGTGAGGTCCGACAGAGGAGGTGAGTATTATGGCAGATACAGTGAGACTGGGCCAGGACCATTCGCCAAATTTCTCGATGAATGTGGGATTGAAGCTCAATACACTATGCCTGGTACTCCTGAGCAGAATGGAGTTGCAGAGAGACGTAATCGAACACTCATGGATATGATAAGATGCATGATGAGTCATACATCATTACCAGTTTTTCTTTGGAGAGATGCCTTAAAGACAGCTGTGTACATCCTTAATCAGGTACCTAGCAAATCTGTGCCGAAAACTCCCTACGAACTGATGAGTGGAAGGAAGCCGAGTTTAAAACACTTTCACGTGTGGGGTTGTAAAGCAGAGGTTAGACCCTATAATCCTCAATTGAAGAAGCTTGATCTTAAAACTATTAGTGGTTTCTTCATCGGCTACTGCGTGGGCTCTAGAGGTTGCAGATTCTATTGCCCTTCTTATTCTACGTGAGTTATTGAGTCTGACAGAGCGATATTCTTTGAGGATGATTTGGATAGTGGGAGTCATACACCACGACCAATCACTCTCAAGGAAGATCGGACCACAGCTCCAGCGTTGCCTGTTTTACTTCCCATGAATATTGTGGTTCCAGTCGCTCATGATGATGATCAGACATTTCAAGGAGGACATGATGTAGTGGTACTACCTGTTATTGAACAGGAAACTGGTGATGCTACTGAAACAGGTGTAATTGCACCGCAAGATGTAGTGGCACCGCCAAATGACATTGCAGAAGTACCTCTATTGAGAAGATCTCAGAGAGTACGCAAGCCTTCTATACCAGTTGATTATGTGGTGTATCTTCAGGAGCATGAGTTTGATCTCCATAATGATGACGATCCTATCACTTTCCAGGAGGCTATCTCTAGTTCTCATGCTTCTGATTGGCTGAATGCCATGCATGATGAATTAGCTTCCATGTCTCATAATGGTGTTTGGGATCTTGTAGAATTGCCAGATGGTTGCAAACCGATTGGGTGCAAATGGGTCTTTAAGACCAAGCGTAGTCCAGATGGAAAAGTTGAGAGGTATAAAGCTAGACTAGTAGCAAAAGGCTATAGTCAAAAGGAAGGCATCGATTATAAGGAGACATTCTCACCAGTTTCTACGAAAGATGCTTTTCGGGTTGTTATGGCTTTAGTAGCTCACTTTGATTTAGAACTTCACCAGATGGACGTAAAGACAACCTTTCTGAATGGAGATCTAGCCGAGGATGTCTACATGGTTCAGGCTGATGGTTTCATTGAGCCAGGTAAAGAGCATTTGGTTTGCAAACTTAAAAAGTCCATTTATGGACTAAAGCAGGCATCCAGGCAATGGTACTTGAAATTTGATCGCGTTGTCACTTCTTTTGGCTTCAAGGAAAATGCTTCAGATCAGTGCATTTATTTGAAGACTAGTGGGAGCAATTTTATAATTCTTGTTTTATATGTCGACGATATTCTGCTTGCAAGCTGTTGTGTTAACCTTTTGACTGAGACAAAATTGATGTTAAATAGCCACTTTGATATGAAGGACCTTGGTGATGTTTCAGTTGTTCTAGGCATCCAGATTTACCGTGATAGGTCACGTGGCATTCTTGGATTGTCTCAGAGAGGATATATTGAAAAGATCCTCAAGCAGTTTAACATGCATTCTTGCTCCCCATGTGCTGCACCTGTTCAGAAAGGTGACAAACTATCTAAATCTCAATGTCCTCAAAATGATTCAGAGATATCTGAAATGAGAAAGGTCTCATATGCTTCCGCTGTTGGCAGTTTAATGTATGCTCAAGTTTGTACTCGTCCCGATATCGCTTTTGCAGTTAATGCTTTAGGGAGATACTTAAGCAACCCAGGTTTGGGTCATTGGAAAGCCGTGAAGAAGTCATGAGATATTTGCAGGGAACCAAGGATTACATGTTGACCTACAAGAAGTCTGATCAACTTCAGGTCATCGGTTATTCTGATTCTGATTTTGCAGGTTGCCCTGACGACCGTAAGTCTACTTCCGGCTCTATTTTTATGATGGCAGAAGGAGCTATTTCTTGGAAGAGTGTTAAACAGACTCTTACAGCTACTTCTACCATGGAGGCAGAGTATGTCGCTTGCTATGAGGCTACTTCTCAAGCCGTGTGGCTGAAAAACTTAATCTCTGGTTTTCACATTGTTGAAAGCATTTCTAGGCCACTTGTGATATACTGCGACAACACTGCTGCTGTTCATTTCTCTCAAAACAACAGAAGCTCTTCTCGATCAAAGCACTTTGATATCAAATATCTGTTTGTTAGAGAGAAAATTCTGGAGTTTCAGACTCGTATTGAACATCTCGCTACAGAATACATGTTGGCGGATCCACTAACTAAAGGCTTAACTGTTAAAGCTTTTCAGAATCATGTAACCCATATGGGATTAGTTAAGTCTTTTGATGTTTTGGGTTAGTGGGAGTCTGAAATTTTACATTTACTCAATTGTTATTCTTATGAGATATGTATGAGATGACGTCACTTTTGTTATCATATCTCTTTTAGCATTTTCAGATACTTGGACTATTCTTGGATTGCATATTTCTTTTAATTAATTATGCTTATCCATATTCATTATTCTTTATATGAAATATGGGCTTTTACTTTGTATGATTTACTTCCCTATCGGATACTATTTCTGCATCGTTAAAGCTCATGTTTCTTGACATGTGCTATAAATATAGTTGGTATTTTAGCCTTAATGATTATTGTATTTTAATAATTGACTATTGCTATCCAAGTGGGAGAATTGTTGAAATTTAATATAATATATATCCTATTTTGGATTAGCATTAATCAATTATTAAATATCATTATTATATTAATTATATTATTCTAATATATAGCATTTAATATATGAATATTATAATTGGGCTTTTATATTGTGAGTGGCCCGTGATGGGTTGGGCCAATCACATAGCCTGTTGAGAAGTCCCTGCTCTCGTCTGATATTAAATAGACTGACATCCCATTAATCAGTCTAACCCTAGACAGAACTTATCAGACAGAGAGTAGTACCACTCTCACACAACCCTAAGAAAAATTCCCTCTGTTCTACTGTTCGAGATGGACAGTGCTATTATGCCAGGTACATGTTCTGTTCATCCCTTTTATGTTCTGTTAATTAATATGCTTTAGATTGTACCTACACCGATCTAGGATTAGAAAATTAATCCTGTTAATTCCTTCAGATTCAACTAATAGTATCATAACATCTAGACAATACAAAACTAACAATCACAATAAATCACAACAAACTAACAATCAACTGTTGACCCTAAGGCTTTATGCCATAAGTTTTGATGATGACAAATGTATTTGAATTGTAGCATTGATATATATAAAGGTTAATTATCATATACATGCTACAAGTATTTAAGCATGACTATGTTATTTAATGTGTAATGTCTTATACATTAATCATGCTATTTATCATGAATTGAACTAACCATTTGGTTTGTAAGTAAGATATATTTTATAGGTTGGTTCAAAACAAGAAGAGTGAGCATTGGATTGAAGAACAAGGAAAAGTAACATCATGCCTCACTCAAGGAAAGCAACATACAAGGACAAAGCTCCAAGAAATGAAGAATTAGAAGATTTGAAGTCTTGGAAGCTTGGATGTATCAAGATAGCCTATGTGTTTACATTAGGTATATTTTATATAGGCTAGTATATTTGTGCAACTCAATGATTAGATTTGCATACATTGGCTCAAGCATTTTTTAACAAAAAGATAGTGAGATATGAAGTTTTACAAAAGTTATTTTTTTTTGACCTTTGGTCACTCCTTATATCATATCTCATAAATGAAAAATTTTTTTTTCAAGTATCTTAATCTCATTTGATAGTAGACTCAAAGATCTTTTCAACGGTATATTATTTATTCAAAACGGAGTCCAAATGAGAAATATATGACTATTTAAAATATAGTTTGAAAAACTGAAAGTTGATTATTCTGTTCTGACCTATAGTCAGTATTTTGATTATATCTTTTAAAAGAAAAATAATTTTTGAGTAAAACTTAGCTCATTTGAAACTAGACTCCAAGAGCTTTCTAATGGTATATTATTTGTTTAAAACGGAGTTCAAATGAGGGAGTTATGAATTTTTAAAGAAAGCTCAAAATCTGGACTGCACTATAAGTGCTATAACGGCTATATAACGGCTATATAACGGCTAGTTTTGTAAAATCTTATATATATGACCTTAGATACACGATTTTGAGCTAGAACAAAGTCCTACAATGTGATATTAACTTCTTCTATCATCTTTGAGAGAAAGGAAAGCATTCTTGAGCCAAATCTTGCATATTCTCTATCATTATAGTTATTAAAGCTTCATTTGTATTCATCTACTCTTTAAAGAGAGTTTCTTTGTATTGTTGATTTTGATCAACACATATATTATTCTGAGTTGAGGTTCGCAAGTACCGGTGTTGGAAGAACTTGCTTTGGGTTGAGGAGGAGCCCGGATTCGTAAATTCTCTATTGTGGTTTCGCAAATACCCGGATCGAATTTGCATGGTTGTAGTGGTTTGCAAGTACCCGGATTAAACTTGCAATTATAGTGGAAATACTCAAGTGGTCTCTTGAGCACTGGATGTAGGCTTGGATTAGCCGAACCAATATAAATCTCCGAGTTTGCTTTCTCTATCCCTTACTCTTTAATTTGTGCATATTGATATCTATTATTTAATTCATTGATCTTTATAATTATTTATCTTGACAGCACATTGATTTTCTGTATTGTATTTATTATCCTAAGCATTGTACTTTTACATAAAATCATTTTAACTTCCAATTAATTCTGGTGAAAAATTTATAAAACCCAATTCACCCCCCCCCTCTTGGGTTCTAATCATTACTTTCATCAACAAGTATATCAATGGTGAGAAAAGAAAACAGAAAAAGGAAACTCGGAAACCCTGAAGTCTGAAAGGTAGAATGGAAAGCAAAATTTTGATGCAGAGGATGTTACTACAATACAAAAGCCTCATCTACGATAAAAGGCAAAAGGATGGAGATTGGCTGATTGTTCAAGAAGAAAATGGCTTTTTTCCTAACATCTTCCCTTGCATCAATTATTCATCTTAACTCTTGATCTGCCAATCTGTTTTCGTTTGGGTGTGAAGTAGATGGGGTTTAGGGTGAGGTGGGCTCGGGTTGGGTTTTGGGCAGTATTTGTGTTTGGGTGAGATGGGTTTGGGTCAAATTTTGGATAATATTTTGATTTGGGTAAATTTTGAGTAAGAGAATGATAATAAGTATGGGTTTTAGGAATGACAACAAAGCAAGGTGTTCGATCACATGGGTCTTATCTAGTATTGTCAAATGGGTCATCTCGAACTAGACCGACCTGTCATTGGCCAAAAATTAAACGAGTCAATCTATTTAGATCGCAAGCTTCTTTATGGAAGACTAAGACCGTTCGTCTTGGCCCGTAGATCACTCTTTTTTAATATATATATATATATATATATTTTTTTTTTAAATAATATAATTTTTAAAAAAAATTAGTAAAAAATTCAATATTTTTTTATTAAAATATAATGTATACATATAAAACATTACTTCTTTAATATTTTTAAATAACCAATAATTTTCAATCAATGATATTTATTGAATATAAAGTAATAAAATATAAAAATGTGACAAACTTGAGTTATTTATACAAAATAATACATTTTTTGTAAAAAAAATAAATAAATAAAGAAGTAAAAATTTAAATGAGTCAGCTTGCGGACTTTGATCGTTTAGATCCATTTTTAAAGTAAACGGATCAACTACAAATACTTGGAGGCTCCAACCGTGACTAAATCAAACTATGGCTAAAATTTACATTTAGCCAGCTAAATAAGCAAAATTGTGACTGACAAAGAGTTGAAGCCTCCAAGTGCCTATAGCTAATCTTGATCCATTTTTAAATGGGTCTAAAATGATATGCCTAATACCACTCATTTATAGGCAGTTACTAGTACCGGGAAAAAAGCCTATAGCTTGGGGGATAGACTGGGACCGCTCGTAAATGGGCAGTCCTAGGTTGAGCATTTTAGACCTATTTAAAAAACATGCTTAAACAGGCCAACCTACTTAAAACTGCAGGCCAAACAATCTAGACCATTTTTTTATTTTATTTTAATAAAATTACCAAAACTAATGCAACATTACAACACATGCACAACACTTCAGATCTGTCACTGTGCTCCTCATTCTCAATCTCTCACAGTTGCACACACACCTCTAACCTCACTCTCAATCTCAAGCTCCAGCCTCCAGGTACACATCCTTGGTCTATTCTTCTACTTACATGTTAATTAATATGCTATGATCTTGTATCCAAAACTGATCAAGTTATTCTTCAATTAATTAACTAGAATCCTTCAATTGGTATCAGAGGCAGGTTATAGATACAAATTATAGCTATTATTTTACGTGGCAATGATTAATCGATTGAAAATTAACTATAGACTTAATCATAAAGATTACGTTGATTCAATCCTCATTAACGTCATCTTCATTGTTTTACGCTTTTCAAAGAACAATTTACATCTTTCCTTTCAAGGTAGGATGGGATTGAATCATACGGAAAACACATAATCATGGTGTGATCATATGTTTATATATATATATATATATATATATATATATATATATACTCAATCATGGATTCAATCATATGTGTAGTCAATCAAAAACACACTTTGCTAGACTGTAATCGACAAACTGACATATGACCTTAAGGAATCTCAAATATATATTGACTGAATCATATGGAAGTAGATGTGATCAATTCCGACTGAACCTATGACGTAATAAAAAAAATTACATTACGATTGATCACGTTAAAAGATTCAATCACTGCATTGAATTTGGGATCATGCAATTGTGATTGAATCTAAATCAAGTCGATTCTCAGTTTCTCAATTGAATGTTGATCTATTTTTTATCTTGAATTTTGAAAAGTAAAGGCTGTTTTGATAATTATGTGTCAAAGTTAATGTTGTGATATTTTAAATTTGATTATGTGTATATGAATTAAATCAAATTCTTAGAGTTTATCATAAATTGGGATAACTTTTATCAAAACCCTAACTTTGGAGAATCGAAATTAAATAGATATATTGATTAATGATCTATTCGATGTTTTTGCAGAATAAAAGCATAATTTATATTCTACAATTATATATATATATATATATATATATATATGAGATAATCGACGTAATCAATCCCAATTGATTCAATCCATGTTAATTATATATAGTTTGAATTTCTAATTTAATTCTCTCATTGATTATTTTGATTTAGAATTATAATAATTGAAATTTGGGATTGAATCAATAGATATATGTATATTTAAATTCTTAACTTTGATTAATTGTTCAATTAACATTAATCATATATATTTGAGATTGAATCATATATATATATATATATATATATATATATATATATATATATTGATTACGTCATTCATATATATTTGAACTGAATTTGAATTTTATGTCTAAATAATTTTGATCATAAGTATATTGATCAAAATTTCAAGTTATCTTGTTTTTTGGTTTGAATATGTCAAGAATTTTAGTTTGAATATTGTATTCTCTGAAATTTAGCCTGAAAATTTTGAATATTATTGTCTATCAAATATCTCTCACACTCTCCTAGTAGCACCGTTGTGTATTTTAGAGACAATTTGCAATTATTTGATTATTTAAATTATATTGTTTTATTGTAAATTGTTTTTAAATGATCCGCCAAATTATTTTGATATCCAAAGATGTTATTTAGATAATTTTGTGAGGTTGTGATCTTGCTTATCACAGATCCAATCTTTGGTATTATTTTTTCAAACAATATATATATATATATATATATATATATATACACACCATTTTTCGCACCTGCCATTATGGATCGTCATTCTGTATAAACCCTAGAAACTAATAAAACAAAAATTTGTATAAAGCTTCAGAAATTTGAACATAAGTAAATTCAGAACTTAAAATAGCATCTCTAAATTCTATGTGAGATTCTTGATTAACAATATAAATTCTAGAATTATTAGGTTGAACAAAATATTCAAATTTAATAACAAGCATAAGATCAGTAAAAGGAGTCGGAATAAATTCAACCAAAGATAATCTCATATTAATCAAAGAGAGATTACAGAGAAGATAAAATACAGAGAGTTTTGAGCGCTTAAAAATTTTGAACAGAAAGAGCTTCTTGAAAACAAACGATTACAGAGAGTGTTTTTAACAGGAAATTTTTTGCCACTCTATTCTCGATTACTCTCCCTAATGAACTACTTCGCCTTTTATAGAAGTAAGAAGGCGGATTTGAACATAAATGAAGTCCGTGGATTTCAAAGCCTTTGGAGTCCGTGGATTTGAACAAGTTTTGAATCTGAAAAGTAGACGCAAATGCGGCTTCTTTTTCGAATAATTGATCACGGGCGACAACTTTTGCCAAAAGTAGCTTTGTCGTTTTCTACCGACGCTTTCTTTTTCTAAAAGCTTGTCTGCCACCTGTTGAACATCTTTATGCTGTCAGAAGTAGTTGAGATGGCGTGTTTTGTCTTCATATGCCGACGGCTTAACTAAACCATGATCAGTCTTGATTGAGGTTAGCAAAGTCGAGATTGAAACAGTCATCTTCGTTCTGAAACTGACTTTTGTCTTCTTGTTCTTCAGAAAGAGCCTTGTGAGATGGAGATTTTTCTGCAAGTTGTTGAACAAGATTGTTAAACTCTTCTTTAGACTAGGCTTTAGTAAGTTCAGCCATAATCTGAGATTTTGAAGCTAAAAAAGGAGATTGATGTTGAACAACTTGAAGATACTTCATCAGATGTGGATTTTGAACAAGCCATTTTTCAACGGCTTTTTTGTTGAGTAGATTGGGGTTGTATGTTGACCACCATTTTATGTTGAACGTTTGGCTAAGAAAGAGAGGGTAGCCGATAGAAAACCTGTCTTTGAACTCGAAATCCCAGGAAATAATCCATGGTGTTCCAAATGTTGAGAAAAACTTTAATAACATGATTCCAGTATAAAAATTAGTTTGAGCAGAAAATATTGAAAATGATTCTTTTGTATAAGAAGGCAAAAAATCAGTGTTTGAACCAAAAAAGTGAAACCATTCAGAGAACCAAACTGGAAATTCTTGATTGCTCTTATTGAACCATATAAACCAAGAATGAGAAAAGGGGTGAATGAGAAGCATGTTGAACCATGCCATTTTGTAGTCCCAGTAGTTAAAACTTTGAGGTTGGAACTGTCTTGAAAAAGATTTTGGAGTGTGTGGAGATTGATTCCACTGAGAGAGAGATAAAACTTTGTTGATCTTTATTTTTGAATATTGAACACGATAAGGGATGAGTGGATCATACTCATGGGTAAGGGTGATTGAGTTTGTATCTACTAAAATAAGTTCATAAAAAATTCTTGTTCTTTGTGGATCAGCAGAGTAAAAATATTTTCCTTCTGGATAAAATTTTTGAGCAACTTCCCTAGGGGTGCTACTAGGGTTTTTGAGCCATTCAGGTTTCAAGGCGTAAACTGGTATATAACAGGATTTTGAAATATATTTCTCTGATAATGATATTTTGAGCAGTATTGGTTGGGTAAGTTGAAACATTGAGGAAGAGGGTTGAACAGGAGTGATGGGTTTCTGAGGAGGAGGAGAAGTTAAAGCTTGATCATAGGTTAATGAAAGAAAATGGTTTTGTGAAGTTGTTGAACTAGAAGAAGGTCTAATACCTTTTCCTTGTGGTCGAATACTACCTCCTGAAGGGCTATTGAACGCGAGAGGAGTCATCATTAATGGCAACATATTTGGAACCAGTGGGGATCCTTGTTGAACATTTTGAACATTTGGACCCAGTAAGGATTCATATTGATCTTTGCTTATTGCTTTTGATTTCTTTTTGTCCATTCTACTATAGCCTCCCCAGAATAGCTGGCTTCTATTACTAAGGTGTTTTCTTCATACTGGGTATCTAGGTAACTAGGTCTATTGTAGTAGTTCCTAGTCACTGGTCTTGGATTTCTAAATCTAATTCTATTTATTTCTAAATTTTGATCAGGTTCTACTTTTGACAGGGTGTTGATCTGGGGACCTTTTGACCTATTATTTGAAACATTTAGTTGATCTAATCTTTTGGTAATTTCATCAACTAAGTTTTGAGAACTTTTTCGTAAATTTATTGACTTCAGCTCGGCTTGCGTAAGAGTCAGAATCTTATACAAGGGTTGCTGGGGTATTGAACTGATATTATTTTGAACAGATGTAGAGGTTTCTAAAACTCTATTGTTGACCATGTTTTCTATCCTATCTAATTGCTTACCTATAGTGTTGAGTGCTAAATTTGTAAAATTATTCTGGGGTTCTATATTCTTAACATCTCTTTTTGAACTGTGTCGATCTTCATTACCTTCTACAGTTTTGAACGGGGTGGCTTCTAATTTAGAACTACCTTTTAAAATCTTCAGATTTTCTAAAGGTGGATGAACAGAGATAATTTTTTGACTTAAAGTGGTATCTCATTCTACTATAATCCTAGTATGGGTATTCACTTCTTTTTTATCATTGATTATGAACGGATTTTCTATCTTATTATTGAAATAGCGTATTTCAAACCATTTAAAAAAGAAAATATGTTCTTTAATTCCTTCCATGAACTTATAATATTCTAATTTCCATTGTTGAACTTGTTTTGTCGAGAAAGTATTGAAATACCATTCTCTTCTTGACCTATTGTAATCTTTCATGAACTCAGTATTTAACTTTTCTTTATCTATTTTGAACTCTTTACTTATCACTAAGATTTGAGATCTAGTGGGTGAGTGATTGAATGAAGGTGTCTCTTGAACAGATTCATAAATGGGTTGTGGAACAGTTGGTTGAAAATCAACTCCTCTAAGACTAGTCAAAGTCTTTGGAATTCCTACTGTAGATCTGTAATCAGAATCTACAGAGTGTCTTAAACTGAATTCTAACTCTAGATTATTGAACATTCTAATTCTGGAAGAGGATGATCTATTCATAAATATTCTGACATGTCTTTCTGGACTTTGAACAAAGTTTCTTAAACTTCTTGATTCTATCTTTTCAGAAGGTTGGATATTTTCCAAATTCCAAGAATCTAGAAAAGTAGCCATGATTTCATCATGTCTGAGGGGTTTAGGTGTCATGATTATTGATTTTTGAAGATTGGCCTCAATAAGGATGGTTTCATTCTTAGGTGACTCTTTCTTAACAGAAATTCCTACACCATTTTTTGAAATTTTATAATGAATTCTATAGACTATAGAAAGATTATCCAGATCTTCACTGAATATACTTTCTGTTGTCTTAACATGCAATTTTAAAGCAGTTTCTACATTTCTTAATGTTTTCATGTAATTCGAAAAACATTGAAAATAAATTGGACCATTGCAGAGATTAGACTCCACAAGACTTAACATTGAGTCATTAAAAGACAAAGCATGCCTATCCTGTAAAAGTAACAGAACAGGATGGTTAATTCCTAACCTGTGCATGGGTTTGACCGCGACTTGAATTATTCCGATATGGATAAATCCAAATCCTTCTTTCCTATGTTGATCAATTTGTTCCTCATTGAGCAAATTTATAGTGTCTTGACACTTTCCTAACTTGGTAGTACATTCTATTGTTCTAACTATGTCTTGAACCTTGAAATTAAAAGTGGAATGCTTATAAACTTCGTTGGGACGTACTCTAGGCATTTCCTAGTTTCTTAACCTTTCTTCAGCTTCTATTATAGATATTTCTAAATTATTAATTTCATCTTGATCTACAGGACTAAGATTACTAGAGGTAGGGGGAAGACTGATCTCAGAACTATTTCTATTAAAGAGTCTTTTTACTAATTCAGACATATTTAAGAAAATAAAATCTTAAAATTCTCCTAGGTTCGTTAAGGTTTATAAGGACCACCTCCTACAGGAACACCGGCCTCTCCAAGGTCTTACTAGCTTACCAACACAGTCACAAGGCTGACCAACGCTAAGCCTTAACTAGCTAAAAGTTTTTAAGAAAATAAATTCTTAAACAAATCTAAACTAACAAGAGGGCTATTAATAAAACTAGGCTCTGATACCATTTTTCGCATTTGCCACTATGGATCGTCGTTCTGTATAAACCCTTGAAACTAATAAAACAAAAATTCGTATAAAGCTTCAGAAATTTGAACATAAGTAAATTCAGAACTTAAAATAGCATCTCTAAATTCTATGTGAGATTCTTGATTAACAATATAAATTCTAGAATTATTAGGTTGAACAAAATATTCAAATTTAAAAACAAGCATAAGATCAGTAAAAGGAATCAGAATAAATTCAACCAAAGATAATCTCATATTGATCAAAGAGAGATTATAGAGAAGATAAAATACAGAGAGTTTTGAGCGCTTACAAATTTTGAACAGAAATAGCTTTTTGAAAACAAACTATTACAGAGAGTGTTTTTAACAGAAAATTTTTGGCCACTCTATTCTTGCTTGCTCTCCCGATTAAACTACTTTGCCTTTTATAGAAGTAAGAAGGCGGATTTGAACATAAATGAAGTCCGTGGATTTCAAAGCCTTTGGAGTCTGCGGATTTGAACAAGTTTTGAATCCGAAAAGTAAATGCGAGTGCAACTTCTTTTTCGAATAATTGATCACGGGCGATCGCTTTTGCCAAAAGTAGCTTTGTCATTTTCTGCCGACGCTTTCTTTTTCTAAAAGCTTGTCTGCCACCTGTTGAACATCTTTATGCTGTCAGAAGTTGTTGAGCTGGCGTGTTTTGTCTTCACATGTCGACGGCTTAACTAAACCATGGTCAGTCTTGACTAAGGTTAGCAAAATCAAGGTTGAAACAATCATCTTCGTTCTGAAACTGACTGTTGTCTTCTTCTTCTTCAGACAGAGCCTTGTGAGATGGAGCTTTTTCTGCAAGTTGTTGAACAAGATTGTTGAACTCTTCTTCAGACTGGGCTTTAGCAAGTTTAGCCATAATATGAGATTTTCAACTAAAAAAGGAGACTGATGTTGAACAGCTTAAGGATACTTCATCAGATGTGGATTTTGAACAAGTCATTTTCCAACGGCTTTTTTGTTGAGTAGATTGGGGTTGTATGTTAACCACCATTTTATGTTGAATGTTTGGCTAAGAAAGAGAGGGTAGCTGATAGAAAACCTGTCTTTGAACTCGAAATCCCAGGAAATAATCTATGGTGTTCCGAATGTTGAGAAAAACTTTAATAACATGATTTCAGTATAAAAATTAGTTTGAGCAGAAAATATTGAAAATGATTCTTTTGCATAAGAAGGCAAAAAATCAGTGTTTGGACCAAAAAAGTGAAACCATTCAGAGAACCAAGCTGGAAATTCTTGATTGCCTTTATTGAACCATATAAACCAGGAATGAGAAAAGGGGCGAATGAGAAGCATGTTGAACCATGCCATTTTGTAGTCCCAGTAGTTAAAACTTTGAGGTTGGAACTGTCTTGAAAAAGATTTTGGAGTGTGTGGAGATTGATTCCACTGAGAGAGAGATAAAACTTTGTTGATCTTTATTTTTGAATATTGAACATGAGAAGGGATGAGTGGATCATACTCATGGGTAAGGGTGATTGAGTTTGTATCTACTAAAATAAGTTCATAAAAATTTTTGTTCATTGTGGATCAGTGGAGTAAAAATATTTTCCTTCTGGATAAAATTTTTAAGCAACTTTCCTAGGGGTGATACTAGGGTTTTTGAGCCATTCAGGTTTTAAGGCGCAAACTTGTACATAACATGATTTTGAAATATATTTCTCAGATAATGATCTTTTAAGCGGTGTTGGTTGGGTAAGTTGAACCATTGAGGAAGAGGGTTAAACAGGAGTGATGGGTTTCTAAGGAGGAGGAGAAGTTAAAGCTTGATCATAGGTTAATGGAAGAAAACGATTTTGTGAAGTTGTTGAACTAGAAGAAGGTCTAATACCTTTTTCTTGTGGTCGAATACCACCGCCTAAAGGGCTATTGAACGCGAGAGGAGTCACTAGTAATGGCGACGTATTAGGAACCAATGGGGATCCTTGTTGAACATTTGGAGCCAGTGGGGATCCATATTGATCTTTGCTTATTGCTTTTGATTTTTTTTTGTCCATTCTTCTGTTTTTTCCTGCAAGAATTCTCTTGTAAGAAAATCAGGAAGGGCGTTCTCTTTGCCTTTTATATGCTGGATTTCAAAATCAAAGCAAGAAAGTAAAGCTTGCCAGCGAGCAAAGATATGTTTTGAAACTAGATTTTGAACATCTTTTTCTAAAACATTTTTTGCAGATTTACAGTCAGTTTTGAGCAAAAATTTTTTATTGAACACGTCTTTTTGAAATTTTTTGACATTTAAAACTATTGATAAAATTTCTCTTTTGATTGTGGAGTATTTTATTTGGGTTTCAGTCCATACTTCTGAATTAAACTTGACTAACTGTTCTTTCAAACTTCCTTTGGGCCTTTGTTTAAGGATACCACCATAACCTTCTTTTAAAGTATCGGTTTCTATTATCATGAAGGCTTCTGGGTCAGGTATTGCTAAGCAAGGGAGCTTCTTAACTTTCAACTTAAGGGTTTTGACAGCTAAGAAGCTCCCTTGCTTAGAAATACCTGACCCAGAAGCCTTCATGATAATAGAAACCGATGCTTCAAAAGAATGTTATGGTGGTGTCCTCAAACAAAGGCCCAAAGGAAGTTTGAAAGAACAGTTAGTCAAGTTCAATTTAGGAATATGGACTGAAGCCCAAATAAAATACTCCACAATCAAAAGAGAAATTTTATCAATAATTTTAAATGTCAAAAAATTTCAAAAAGACGTGTTCAATAAAAACTTTTTGCTCAAAACTGACTGTAAATCTGCAAAAAATGTTTTAGAAAAAGATGTTCAAAATCTAGTTTCAAAACATATCTTTGCTCGCTGGCAAGCTTTACTTTCTTGCTTTGATTTTGAAATCCAGCATATAAAAGGCAAAGAGAACGCCCTTCCTAATTTTCTTACAAGAGAATTCTTGCAGGGGAAAAATAGAAGAATAGACAAAAAGAAATCAAAAGCAATAAGCAAAGATCAATATGGATCCCAACTGGGTCCAAATGTTCAAAATGTTCAACAAGGATCTCCACTGGTTCCTAATACGTCGCCATTATTGGTGACTCCTCTCGCGTTCAATAGCCCTTCAGGCGATGGTATTCTACCACAAGGAAAAGGTATTAGACCTTCTTCTAGTTCAACAACTTCACAAAATCGTTTTCTTCCATTAACCTATGATCAAGCTTTAACTTCTACTCCTCCTCAGAAACCCATCACTCATGTTCAACCCTCTTCCTCAATGGTTCAACTTACCCAACCAACACTGCTCAAAAGATCATTATCTAAGAAATATATTTCAAAATCCTGTTATGTACCAGTTTGCGCCTTAGAACCTGAATGGCTCAAAAACCCTAGTATCACCCCTAGGGAAGTTGCTCAAAAATTTTATCCAGAAGGAAAATATTTTTACTCTGCTGATCCATAAAGAACAAGAATTTTTTATGAATTTATTTTAGTAGATACAAACTCAATCACCCTTACCCATGAGCATGATCCACTCATCCCTTCTCGTGTTCAATATTCAAAAATAAAGATCAACAAAGTTTTATCTCTCTCTCAGTGGAATCAATCTCCACACACTCCAAAATCTTTTTCAAAACAGTTCCAACCTCAAAGTTTTAACTACTGGGACTACAAAATGGCATGGTTCAACATGCTTCTCATTCGCCCCTTTTCTCATTCCTAGTTTATATGGTTCAATAAGAACAATCAAGAATTTACAACTTGGTTCTCTGAATGGTTTCACTTTTTTGGTCCAAACACTGATTTTTTTGCCTTCTTATGCAAAAGAATCATCTTCAATATTTTCTACTCAAACCAGTTTTCATACTAGAATCATGTTATTAAAGTTTTTCTCAACATTCGGAACACCATGGATTATTTCCTGGGATTTTGAGTTCAAAGATAGGTTTTCTATCGGCTACCCTCTTTTTCTTAGCCGAACGTTCAATATAAAATGGTGGTTAACATACAACCCCAATCTACTCAACAAAAAAGCCATTGAAAAATGGCTTGTTCAAAATCCACATCTGATTAAGTATCCTCAAGTTGTTCAACATCAGTCTCCTTTTTTAGCTTGAAAATCTCATATTATGGCTGAACTTGCTTAAGCCCACTCTGAAGAAGAGTTCAACAATCTCGTTCAACAATCTTGTTCAACAACTTGCAGAAAAAGCTCCATCTTACAAGGCTCTATCTGAAGAAGAAGAAGATAGCAATCAGTTTCAGAACGAAGATGACTGTTTCAACCTCAACTTTGCTAACCTCAGTCAAGACTGACCATGGTTTAGTTATGCCATCGGCATGTAAAGACAAAACACGCCAGCTCAACGACTTCTGACAGCATAAAGATGTTCAACAGGTGGCATACAAGCTTTTAGAAAAAGAAAGCGACGGTAGAAAACGACAAAGCTACTTTTAGCAAAAGCAGTCGCCCGTGATCAATTATTCGAAAAAGAAGCCGCACTCGCGTCTACTTTTCGAATTCAAAACTTGTTCAAATCCGCGGACTCCAAAGGCTTTGAAATCCACAGACTTCATTTATGTTCAAATCCGCCTTCTTACTTCTATAAAATGCGAAATAATTCATTAGGGAGAGCAAGCGAGAATAAAGTGGCAAAAAATTTTCTATTAAAAACACTCTCTGTAATCGTTTGTTTTCAAGAAGCTCTTTCTGTTCAAAATTTGTAAGCGCTCAAAACTCTCTGTATTTTATCTTCTCTATAATCTCTCTTTGATCAATATGAGATTATCTTTGGTTGAATTTATTTTGATTCCTTTTGCTGATCTTATGCTTGTTATTAAATTGGAATATTTTGTTCAACCTAATAATTCTAGAATTTATATTGTTAATCAAAAATCTCACATAAAATTTAGAGATGCTATTTTAAGCTCTGAATTTATTTATGTTCAAATTTCTGAAGCTTTATATGAATTTTTGTTTTATTAGTTTCTAGGGTTTGTACTGAACAACGATCCATAGTGGCAGGTGCGAAAAATGGCATATATCCTTATTTTTCAAAATAATTATGGCTTGAAAAGGGAAAATAGCAATTATGGTGATAATAAATACTTTTTTTAAAATATTATTAGTGTATACACCCTATCGAAGTGACATTAATATATTTTTCTTGAGGTAAATAATTTTTTTCTTTTTTTGGTGTTTGCTTTTGATATTTTGTCATACAAAAAGGATTGTGAAATACCTCAGTTACACTTTACTGACCTTGGATTGCATATTTCTCTTAACCTCAGTTTTTAACGTGTATGATCTACTTCCCTATCGGATGCTATTTCTGCATTGTTAAAGCTTATGTTTCCTGACATGTGCTATAACTATAGTTGTTATTTTAGTCTTAATGATTATTATATTTTAATGATTGATTATTGATATCCAAGTGGGAGAATTGTTAAATTTAATATGTATATCCTACGTGGATTAGCATTACTAAATTATTAAAATATCTTTTTAATCATTAAAGTATCAACTATATTAATTATGTTTTATAATATAGCATTTTATTAATTTAATGAATATTGTAACCAAGTTGAATCTAATTTGGTTTATATTTCTCCTAATTCTTGATGGCTCTTTTGACCTAGAGCTTCACCAAATAGATATTAAGACAACATTCTTAAACGATGATTTTTTAAATGATATATACATGGATCAACCTGATTGTTCTTTAGAAATATAGTCAAAAGCATCCAGTATACAAATTAAAGAGATCCATATGTGTTTTGAAATTAGCCTTGAGGCAATGGTACCTAAAATTTCACCATGTTGTCACTTTGATCAGCTTTAAGGAAAATATGTGTCTCATTTGTGTTTTTACATGATGACTAGTGAGAGTAAGTTTGTAATTTTAAATATTGTACTTTTAGTTTTTTGGCCTGAAATTCAATGAGTATTCCTTACTCTGCTAGTGACACTTTGGTATATCATATTCTCCCTGTTGATGTGTCATAGTCAAGGAATTAATTTTTTGGTCTTTATATGAATTGAATAATTTCATCAAGCATAATATGTACTTATTATATTTTTTTGAATATAATTGCTGATTATTTGTATAACTGTAACCTCACCTATCGTGGGTACAATTATACAAATTTTGTGAATTGAATGATTAAATTTTTTCTTTAATCATTATTTTATTACATTAATAATAATTATACCCTATCGGTGTGTTATCATTAATCTAATTTATTATACAATGCACTATTCATTTTATGCTTATGTCAATTATCTTTCGAGTACCCTATCGGTATTAGAAATTTTCGTGATATAAGATTTCTGTATTATAATTATCATATTTCTTATTTATTATGGTTCGAGACCCTTAGGCGGGACCATGATAAGTAAGAAAATTTTTCTAAAAGGCATGATTAGCTATGCATAAGGAACCATTTAATTCTCTTATCGCATGATGAATTCATGCTTATTAAATGTTTCCTTTGTTGTTATCATGCTAGCCTTCTTTACCTATGCTTGACTTGTGTCAAGACTTTGAATGGGACCAATTTTAAGGACTGGAAATAAGTTTTGGATCTCTATTTGGCTATCACTAATATGGACTTGGCTTTGAGAGAAGAAGAGTCTGGTGCTCTTACTGCCTCATCCACTGTTACTGAAAAGGTTTCTCGTGAAAAATAGGAACACTCAAATAGAGTGTGTCTCATGGTAATGAAATCACTATGGAGAAGTCAATTAGATAGACCATTTCAGAGAGCAAAAAAGGTCCTATATGCTTCCGCTGATTAATGTGTGCTCAATTTTGTACTCGTCCCGATATTATTTCCTCTCAAAACAACAAAAGCTCTTCTCAATCAAAGCACTTTGATATTAAATATTTGTTCGTTAGAGAAATTTTTTTTTGGAGTTTCAGACTCGTATTGAGCATCTTGCTACAGAGAACATGTTAGCAGATCCACTAACTAAAGGTTTAACTGTTAGAGCTCTTCAGAATCATATAGCTCATTTGGGTTTAGTTATGTCTTTTAATGTTTTGGATTAATAGGAGTCTGAAATTTAATGTTTACTTAGTGTCATTCTTATGAGATATGTTTGAGATAACGTCACTTATACTATCATATCTCTTAAAGCATTTTCATATGCTTAGACCATTGGTCAGGATTGCACAAGGATTACATCCTTGTAATGTATATTCTGACACCAGTTTCACATATTATTCAAATCTATTGTTGAGGATCTTGACATGTAAGATGCCAATGCTCCTATCAGACATGGTTTTTGCATTGTCAAATACTTATTGCCTCTTAATTTTACTTGAGGATTGTTATTTTATAGTGAAAACTCATAATTGACATGTCCATTTTGTTGTATTATTAAATCTGGAAATTATTTATCCTTTAAACTAATGATTTATGTTGTCCAAATGGGAGATTGTTAGATTTTTCATATAGAATACCATAAATCATATTTATCTATACATATATTTATTTATTTATATGTATTGTCCAGTTTTAATAATGAGTTAATTATAAATTCTTTTATAAATTAAACAATCCTTATTGAATTGAAACTGAGTGTAATACCCATGAAAAAAACAAAATATAAATGCGTGTTTGCGAACTACGGTTACTATTTCAGTATATAGTATTATTCACCTGTATAATACTATTTACGTATATAGTACTATTCACTTATACAATTGAAATGTCAAGTACTAAATGTGGTTTGGTCATAAGAGAAAAATAGAAAGAAGTTCGTAGGAGAAAATGACATTTTATGTGTGAAAATACCCCAGGGACTAAAATGAAAGGACTAAATTGAAAGAAACTTAAAAGTTTAAGATGAAAGGATAGTTTTTTCCTTAAGTTTTCAATAGTAAGCCGTCTGCGACTTTTCTATGATTGCACAATAAATTAAATGATTAACGTATGAATTATTTTATTAGAAATGTCATTTTTATGAATAGTAAATTAAATATTTTATAAGTGCATAGTGTCAAATAGTACCCTTGACTTTTCTTATAAATAGGCCCTTTCATTTCACTTCTAAACTAACACCTTCAACTTTTCTTCTATTCTCCTTAAGTTTTTCTTGCTCCGATGCTAGGCCTATGAGATTTTGGGCCTTTCCTTTTCAGTTTAGGTAAGGATACTATGCCCTTTCTATGTCTTTCAAATTTTAGAAGTTATTTTTCTTAAGTATGCTCTGTGGTTGCGGCTTTAGCTGATCTTCCACATCAGAAAAACTATCTTTAGCTGCCTATATATTATTTTAATTCTCTAATTACCAAAATAAAATGTAAACTGTGAAAAATACATGTCTAGGAAAGTTCTGGCTAAAGAAAGACTTGTTTTTAAGTGTGTCTATTGCGACCCTCTACTCTTTCTTGGGAACTTACCTTATGTACTTTTTTACATATTGTATTCTCTATTTCGGGTATGAATAGTTTCCGTATGTATGAATAGTGACTATATGTATGAATAGTGACCATACATATAAATAGTAACTGTATGTATGAACAGTATCCATACATATGAATAGTAACCATATGTATAAATAGTAACCATATGTATGAACAGTATCTGTACGAAAACAATCCTAACTTGTTTTCTCTAATCTTTTATGAAAATTTCCGTAGCGGAACACTAAATTTCACCTGTGTACTCTTGCTCGTAACGACTTCGAGAAGTGATACTCGTATGGAATCCAGGTGAGTAGAATGACCTCGTTTTAATAGGGTTTTAGCATTGCTGGTGATAAAAAGTATGTCGTAAGACACTTCTAAGATTCATAGGGATAAACTGGATTCAGAGTGGCAAATCTAGGGAGATAATTAATTTAGAAGTATGGATAAGACGAAACAAGTATTTCATGATGATGTAAAGTTTAAATCTTTTCAAAAATAGTTTAATTGTTATCTTGATTTGTTGTTTATAAACCTCTAATATAGTTATATACTATACCTATTATATGAATGAATATTACACTATACTTATGATTATGATTCTCTCAGTAGGGATATAACCCGTATCGGTAACATATCCGTGAGGCGCCCTAGCTAAGAGGATGAGGTTGTGCGTCATGGCAAAAATATACAAAATTAGTGAGCCGACCTATGTGCGCTCTCCGAGATATATTGTCATTGATGAGTACTAGTAACGTTTATTGAATTGGATGGATTTTTATCTTCTGGTATGTAATTTCTAACTATGTCTATTGGTTGAGTATGAGCCTTCGGGTATACTTATATGACTGGTGATATATTTAAATTTTATTAACGCAAGGCCAATTCATTCACTGAGTTTTAAAGCTCACACTCTCTGTGAAATCTTTTTGTTCAGATCAGGTTACCGGCAAAGAATATTTGCTAGAAGAGTAGATCACTTTGGACCTTCCTACTGTTGGGTAGGCCCCTCTTTTGTTATAGATTATGTTCATCTATAATCTTCTAGGACATCTAGGTCAAGGGTTTGGCATTTGGCTTGTATTTCAATACAATAATGTATTTTATATTGAATGATCTATTATTATATGCAAATCATCTCTATGAATTTCAAATAAGAAAATTTGATATATTTTCTTCGTATTAAGGAATGGTTATTTTGATAATATAGAGATAATAACTAAATAATTTTACTCGTGAGTAGAATTTATTGAAAGGATTACAGTGATGGGATATTCATCATTGTGCCTGTCATGTGCCCTGAAAACAGGTCGTAACAAAGTTAGTATCAGAGCCTGGTTGATAGGTCACCTAGTGATTACAGAGCAAGGTGTCTTTAGTAGACTCTCCTCTATTGTTGTGACTGCAGCACGACCATAGGACGAAGATCTACCAAAATCCCTATAGAGTTTAAAATCCTTTTCTTTCGTGTCTTACCCTTGAAGCATAATAGTGATGATACATACTATTTTTAATTGTATAATAAGTTTAGATGGCACGAGAAAAATCAAATGCTTCTGGAATCCGTACAAGATCTGGTAGGGCCTTGATCCCTCCAGTTGCTCAATCAGTAGATGCAAGGTCAGAGACACCTAACCGTGCAAAAAATAACCATGCACAAAACAGAGAGATACGTACTGAAAACCCTGGAATAGGAGGTTAAGTACCACCACAAATCGACGTAATTGTAGTAATGCAAGCTCTAGCCGTAGTGTAGAACGAGGTTAATGGGTTGAAAGAACTCCTAATGAGACAGTCATATGAAGATGGCTCACAGGCATCAGTACATGCTGCAAGAGTGCAAGAGATAGATCAGATGCCACTCCCACCCCCTCCTCAAGATTGGGTAAGGAGAAAGGTCAAGATCTCAGAATTTATGAAGCTGAATCTGCAACTTTTGTAGGAAATGTTAATGAAGACCCACAACGTTTTCTAGATGACTGTGAGAAAATCTTTGACACGTTGGAGTGCCATGAACCTCGAAGAGTGACCCTTGTTACCTTTCAATTAAGAGGTAAGGTAGATCACTAGTGGCGAACATGGAAGAAGGGCATGGCCAGAAATGCCCCACCCCTCAAATGGAAGGACTTTAAGAAAAATTTTTTAGAACAATTTATTTCAGAAAGCATACGAGAAGTGAAGATGAACCAGTTTGAGACACTCTGACAAGGAGGGTGAACTGTCGATGAATACGACAATCTATTCATAGAGTTATCCGAATATGCTACTCATATGGTCCTAAACGAAAAAGAAATAACCCGACGTTTCGTTACAGGCCTTCGAGATTCCCTATTTTCGAGGGTGGGATCACGGATACGAGACTTTTCATCTTACACTGAGGCTGTCGACATCGCCCGTATGATGGAAGAAAGAGATATGCGTAACGAAAAATGGAATAATAAAAGAAAAAGGAAACAAGATGAGAAATCACACGGTTACGGAGAGAGTTTTGCGCTCACTAAAACTGCTGGACATGTAACATCTACCACCAGTGCACCACAGTGTCAAAAAAGTAGTACAGGGGGTCAAAAAAGGCCCTGATGCCCTAAGTGTGAAAGAAACCACTTCGGAGTTTGTCTTGCCAACAACAACACTAAGGTCTATTTCCAATGTGGTCAACAAGATCACTTCAAAAGAGATTGCCCCCAACTCTACACAAGATCTGGCCAAGGATCAGTACGCCTTAATCAATCAGAGACCACCGTTACCAACAGAGCCCCTGTAACAGTAGGAGGTAACGAAATCGGAAGAGGTGCTGGCAGAGGACAAGGTGGTAGAGGTTAAGCTTCAAGAGGCCGAGGGACCACTCGAGTATTCGTCTCAACCCGACAGGATGCTCAGGCGTCTAATACGGTGGTAGCAGGTACCCTTTTAATTAAATCAAACTTTGCACATATTTTGTTTGACTCTGGCTCTACGCATTCCTATGTGTCACCGTTCTTTGCTAAGACCTTTAAGCAAAAAGTTGTTAGATTATAATGTCCATTCTTAGTAACTATGCCTACCGGAGGCACACTAGTAATAGAACGAGGCTACCAGACTTGTAAGGTGAAAGTCAGAGAAGTAAATACAACGGCAGACCTAATGCTGTTGGATATGACAGACTTCGATGTTATCTTAGGCATAGATTGGCTGGCATCTTGTCATGCCACCCTGGATTGCTATAATAAGATAGTTAAGTTTAATATTCCGGGGGAACCCTCCTTCGTATTTCATGGTAAACGGAGTGAGATTCCTAGAAATCTTATATCCTTAATGTGTGCCCAACGTTTGTTGTGAAAGGGTTGTCAAGGATACTTAGCATTTGTTAAAGATATTAAGAAAAAAGAACTAAAAGTGGAGGACATTCCAATAGTCCAGGAATTTGTAGATATCTTCCCAGATGATCAACTAGGTGTACCCCCAGATCGAGAGATTGAGTTCTAGATAGAGTTAGCTCCAGAGACTCGCCCAATCTCTATACCCTCTTATAGGATGATGCCAACAGAACTAAAAGAGCTAAAGGCTCAGTTACAGGACCTGCTAGATTATAAGGCTAAGTTATTCACCTTGGGGAGCTCTTGTTCTATTCGTGAAAAAGAAGGACGGATCGATGAGACTATGCATATATTACAGGCAACTGAATAAAGTAACTATCAAAAATAAGTACTCGTTGCCTCGCATTGACAACCTCTTTGATCAACTTTAAGGAGCCAAGTGTTTTTCAAATATTGACTTAAGGTCTGGTTATCACTAACTCAAGATCAAGGAGGAGAATGTGCCTAAAACAGCCTTCCGTACCAGATATGGACACTACAAGTTCTTGGTAATGTCGTTTGTACTAACGAATATACCAGCTGCTTTTATGGATTTAATGAAAGTGATCTTTAAACTCGTCTTGGACAAATTCGTTATTGTCTTCATAGATGACATTCTGGTGTACTCAAAGAATCCAGAAGAGCATGAACAATACCTTTGTATTGTGTTGCAGACATAAGGGATCATCAATTGTACACCAAATTCTCTAATGCGAGTTTTGGATTGATCGCGTGACTTTCTTGGGACATGTGATCTCCAAGGATGGCATCCAAGCAGACCCAAGCAAAGTAAAAGCGGTTAAAATGTGGCCTAGACCGACCTTCGTCACGGAGATTCGCATCTTTTTTAGATTGGCAAGATATTATCGTCGTTTCATCCAAAATCTTTCCCAATTAGCCGCCCCTCTCACACGACTGACTAGGAAAGGAGTAAAGTACTAATGGGATGATGCTTGTGAAGAAAGCTTCCAAGAACTCAAGAAAAGGTTAATCTCTGCACCTGTATTGGTCTTACCCTCAGGACCTAGAGGTTTTACAGTGTACTACGATGCATCAAGAGTAGGGTTGGGATGTGTTCTTATGCAGCATGGCCAAGTAGTGGCATATGAATCGAAACAGCTTCAGAAACGTGAACAAAACTACCCTACCCACGATCTGGAGATGGCAGCAGTAGTTTTCACCCTAAAGATATGACGACATTATCTATACGAAGAAACCTGCGAAATCTATACTGACCATAAGAGTCTAAAATATATTTTCGACCAGAAGGACCTGAACCTGAGGCAGAGGAGATGGGTGGAATTACTAAAAGATTATGATTGCAAAATTCTTTACCACCCAGGCAAAGCGAATGTAGTAGCAGATGCTTTGAGTCAAAAATCTATGGGTAGTTTAGCCAATATAGCAGTGACAAGAAGATCATTGATCCAAGAACTACAGGAGCTGAGAAAAAAAGATGCTACTCTTGAGATTACAAAAACAGGATCATTCTTAGCCCATATTAGGGCCAGATCTTCCCTTGTAGACCATATACAAGTATCCCAGATGAAGGATCCTGAGCTTGTCCAAATTATGGATAAGGTGAAGAATGGTGAAGCGAATAATTTCACATTCGATGATACAAGAGCCCTGCATTTTAAACAACAGTTGTGCGTACCAAATGTTGGAACTCTTAGACGAGACATCATGGAGGAAGGTCATAGTGCTGCATATTTGTACATCCAGGAGCCACCAAGATGTATTAGGATCTGAAACAGATCTGCTGGTGGAAAGGAATGAAACGAGACATAGCATGTATCTCGTTGTTTAACCTGTCAACAGATTAAGGTCGAGCATCTAAAGCCGGGAGGCTCGTTATAGCAATTGGAGATTCTTGAATGGAAATGGGAACGAGTGACGATGGACTTTGTTGTTGGTCTACCTCGCTCCATAGGAAGCTATAACTCAGTATGGGTCATTGTTGACTGGCAAACCAAGTCAGCACACTTTATTCCAATCAAAACCACTTATGGCATGACGACGTTGGCACAATTATATATTAAGAAAATAGTGAAGCTGCATGAAGTACCCATATCTATCATTTCTGATAGAGGTCCTCAATTTACCTCTCGTTTTTTGAGGAGTTTCCAAGAGGCATTATATACTCGAGTGGACCTTAGTACTGCTTTTCATCCACAGACAAACAGGCAGTCAGAGCAGACAATTCAAACGCTAAAGGACATGTTACGAGCTTGTATCCTAGATTTCAGTGGTAGCTGGGAGAAACATTTGTATCCCGTGGAGTTTGCATATAACAACAGCTACCAAACCACTATTGGGATGGCACCCTATGAGGCATTGTACGGGAGACGTTGCAAATCTCTGATCGGTTGGTTCGAGGCGGGTTAAGTGAAAGCATTAGGACCCAACTTGGCCCACGATGCCCTAACCAAGGTTAAAACAATACAGGATAGGATGCGAGCAGCTCAAAGTAGATAAAAAATATACGCCGACCACAGACGACGTGATTTGGAGTTTTCAGTCGGCGATATAGTATTCCTAAAAGTCTCTCCAATGAAAGGTGTGTTGAGATTTGGAAGGAAGGGAAAGTTGAGTCCTAGGCACATCGGGCCTTATGAGATTTTAGAACGAGTAGGAAAAGTGGCTTATCGGCTAGCCCTACCGATGGAACTAGAATGGATCCACCATATTTTTCACATATCCATGTTGAGGAAGTACCTTCCTGATCCTTCTCACATACTTCACCATTCTCACAATGATTCTATCCTAGTAGATGAAAAATTGTCATACGAGGAGATACTGGTGGCTATCCTCGATAGTTAAGTAAAGAAACTCTGATCTAAGGAGATTCCATCGGTCAAGGTGTTGTGAAAGAATCAGACTCACGAAAAAGCCACATGGGAAGCCGAGGCCAACATGCGTTCTAGATATCCGCATCTTTTCACGACTTGAGGTAATTTAAATTCGGAGTACCGAATTTCTTGAAGGGGGTGATAATGTAATACCCATAAAAAAATAAAATATAAATGCGTGTTTGCGAACTAATGTTACTATTTTAGTATACGGTACTATTCACATGTATAATATTTTTTACATATACGGTATTGTTCACTTATACAATCAAAATGTCAAGGACTAGATGTGGTTTGGTCATAAGAGAAAACTAGAAACAAGTTCATAGGAGAAAATGACATTTTATATGTGAAAATGGCCTCAAGGACTAAAATGAAAGGACTGAATTGAAAAGAAACTTAAAGGTTTAAGGTGAAATGATAGTTTTCCCCTTAAGTTTTCAATATTAAGCCGCCTGCGACTTTTCCGTGATTGCACAGTAAACTAAATGATTAACGCGTGAATTATTTTATTAGAAATGTCATTTTCATGAATAGTAAATTGAATATTTTACTAAATGATTAACGCGTGAATTATTTTATTAGAAATGTCATTTTTATAAATAGTAAATTGAATATTTTATTAGTGCATAGTATCAAATAGTACCTTTGACTTTTTCTATAAATAGGTCTTTCCATTTCACTTCTAAACTCACACCTTCAACTTCTCTTCTACTCTCTTTAAGTTTTTCTTGCTCCGACGCTAGGCTTCTAAGATTTTGGGCCTTTCCTTTTCAGCTTAGGTAAAGATACTATGCCCTTTCTATGTCTTTCAAATTTTAGAAGTTATTTTCTTAAGTATGCTCTGTGGTTGCGGCTTTGGCTGATCTTCCACATCAGAAAAACTGTCCTTAGCTGCCTATATATTATTTTGATTTTCTGATTAACAAAATAGAATGTAAACTGTGAAGAATACATGTCTAGAAAAGTTCTGGCTAAAGAAAGACATGATTTTTAAATGTGTCCATTGAGATCCTCCACTCTTTCCTGGGAACTTATCTGGTGTACTCTTTTACAGATTGTATTAT
Source organism: Biancaea sappan (assembly GCA_037074585.1). Lineage (NCBI taxonomy): Eukaryota > Viridiplantae > Streptophyta > Magnoliopsida > Fabales > Fabaceae > Biancaea > Biancaea sappan. The sequence goes on along the minus strand of CM073490.1, from coordinate 88,969,256 downwards.
CTATTTTTGGTATGAATAGTACCCATATGTATGAATAGTAACTGTATCTATAAATAATGATCATACATATGAATAGTAACCATATATATGAACAGTATCTGTATATATGAATAGTAATCATATATATGAATAGTAATTGTACATATAAATAGTAACCATATGTATGAATAGTATCTGTACGAAAATAATCCTAACTTGTTTTCTCTAATCTTTTATGAAAATCTTCGTAGCGGAACACTGAAATTCACCTGTGTACTCTTGTCCTTAACGACTTAGAGAAGTGATACTCGTACGGAATCCAGGTGAGTAGAACGACCCTATTTTAATAGGGTTTTAGCATTACTGTTGATAAAAAATATGTCATAGGACACTCCCAAGACTCATAGGGGTAAACTAGATTCAGAGTGGCAAATCTAGGGAGATAATTAATCCAGAAGTATAGATAAGACGAAACAAGTATTTCATGATGATGTGAAGTTTGAATCTTTTCAAAAACAGTTTAATTGCTATCTTGATTTGTGATTTATAAACTTGTAATATAGTTATATACTATACATGTTATATGAATGAATATTACGCTATACTTCTAATTATGATATGAAATACTGTACTATTGATTGTGATTAAGCGGGACAGTACCCCCTCTCACGGCAAGGAGAAAAAACCCGGTTTAAAGGGTGTCTTGACCAACGAGTGTGGAGACAACGATTTCCTCAGTAGGGATATAGCCCGGATTGGTAACAGAACAGTGAGACGCCCTAGCTAAGAGGATGAGGTTGTGCGTCATGGCGGAAATATACAAAATTGGTGAGTCGACCTATGTGCGCTCTTCAGGATATATTGTCATTAATGAGTACTAGTAACATTTGTTGAATTTGAAGGATTTTTATCTTCTAGTATGTAATTTCTAACTATATCTATTGGTTGAGTATGAGTCTTCGGGTATACTTATATGACTGGTGATGTATTTGAATTTTATTAACACGAGGCCAATTCATTCACTGAGTTTTAAAGCTCACACTCTCTGTGAAATCTTTTTGTTCAGATCAGGTTGTCGACGAAGAATATCCGTTAAAAGAGTAGATCACTTTGGACCTTCCTGCTGTCGGGTAGGCCCCTCTTTTGTTGTAGACTATGTTGCTCTGTAATCGTCTAGGACATCTAGATCAGGGGTTTGGCATTTAGCTTGTATTTCAATACAATAATGTATTTTATATTGAAGGATCTATTATTATATGTAAATCATCTTTATGAATTTCAAATAAAAAAATTTGATATATTTTCTTCGTATTAAGGAATGGTTATTTTGATAACATAAAGATAATAACTAAATAATTTTACTCGTAGGTAGAATTTATCGAAAGGCTACAGTGATGGGATATTCATTATTGTGCCGGTCATATGCCCTGAAAATGGGTCGTGACACTAGGTCTTGTGTGGGCTGACTAATGATGGGAATGTCAACTCATTAGGGTTTCACAAGGAAGGGTCTCTACTCTCTACCTATATATATGGTGTAGCAGTTCCATTAAAGTAACACCCTTTAAAAGCATATTAGGCTAAGAGGGCAGTTTTACTTTCCTTAATTATTTTCTTTCTTTTCTTCAATTTTATTTATACCCGATCATCAATTACCATCAAGAGTTCTATTGTTTCCCCAGGTACGCATATTTTTGTTATTATTCATATATGCTATAGAACTATATGCAATATATACTTGTATATAGGAATTGTTTATAAATTCCTTCAGCACACACACCTCTAACCTCACTCTCAATCTCAGCTCCAGCCTCCAGCTCATATTTAGATTACGTCACACCTCACTCTCAAGCTTTCGAGTTCTCCATTTCGTCTCATCTCGCCTCATCTTCATCTAAACTCCCAGCCTCTCACATCTTCCGCCTCGCCTTGCCTTGCTTGTGGTCAGTGCTCACCTCCCATCTTTGTCTTCGTCTGAGCTAAGAGCCTCTCGTCTTTGTCTTTGCCTCTCACCTCCTCCTGTCTTCATTTTCATTTGATTTGAGGCAGTGAGGCTCTTAGCTCCATGACTGTGTATGAGTCTTTTATCTCTATTTTCCTTTTCCTTTCTAACTCTAGCTCTAACATATCTGACTCTAGACTAATTTGAATGTGCTGAAGAATCCTCTATTTATGTATAATTTTGAGCTTAAAAAAAAAAAGCCAAGACCGCGGTCCACACAGTTTACCTACGATATATTCACGGGCGGTCTTGGCCTTTAACATGTAGGCCCGTTTGTACATGAACAGGCCCGTGATCACCCCGTTTACATTAAGACTACGACAGGCTGGTCCGTTTGACAGTGTTAGCAACCACAGGCTGGCTCGCAAGCTTTGGTCCATTTTGATACTATTAGTCTTATCTATTAATTCTGATTAGACAGTCATGCATAACCAAACCAATAATTAAGAGGAACTTGGGTGGCCTGGAGAATTTACGCGGGTACTAACTTTTTGAAAAAAAAAATCCTTACATAATAACTATTTAAAAAAATTTTCTTATATACTAAATTTCTCTCAAATTCGACTCACACCCAGTTGAATTATGCATATAATTTGACTCCACACTGATCAAATTCAACACAATAACAGACAAGTCAATAATTCGATCATGTATCAGTCGAATTACACTAAAAATTCAACCAATGCCTAGTCAAATTCTGTGTGATAGAATTAATCTTGACCGGAACAAATTTGATATATATATATATATATATTATAATAAATATATTAATTTTTTAATATATATTAAATTTTAACAAAAATTTATTAAATTTTAAAACTATTTTCTATATTCTTTTCTTTTAAATTTTTGTTTAAATTAAATTATATTAAATAAATTTTACATATTATTTTTTATTTATTTTTATTTAATAGGTTTCATTAATTAATAAATATATTAATAAAATATATAAATTATTGTTTTAAATGATTTAATTTTATTAATGTGTTAATAATTAATTATTTTTTAATAAATATATAAATTATTTAAAGTAATTTTTATTATTGTTTTAAGTAATGTGCCAGGTAGACTCCCAAGAACACTTAAATACCAAATATTTTCTAGTCAAAATCATTTTTTAACATGATATTAGACGATTATTTTTATAAAAGTTATATTGATAAGTAATTGTCTTCGACATTTGCAACAAAATAGTGTCAATTGTAAAAGTGTCAAATTAGTAATCTGGCACGTAGAAATTCGACGGAAACCAGCAATCTAACAAGAAGGAATTCGACAGAGGAAAACAAGTAGAATAGATAAGTCAGTTTGAAATAATTCGCAATAACACCATCAAGTATAAGATTGTTAAAGGAAAATCATCAGACGATAGGGTTTGTACCACAGTATGGATTATCTCAAGGGTATGTTCCTCCTGTAATGACTTAACTCATGGTTGGAAATTAGTTGGCCAATCCTACGTGTCAAATGAGTCAAAGTCAAGCAGTAAGTTTTGTATTGGCAAATCTAAATATGGCAAGAACTAGTACTTCCATTGTGTTTCGACAAGAGAAATTGAATTTGAGACCTATTTTTCCAAATATGTAGAGAGACATGCTAAGTAATTAATAATTAATTAATTATACTTATTAGTACAAAGTATTTTTTTATGTAATTAAGTTCTTTTTTGTATGATTTGCATATTGGTCATCACTAGTACCTTATATTTCCTTTAAAATAAGTAATTAATGATTGATTAAAATTTAGTTAGAAATTAAAATTACAAATGATTTATTAATAAAAATTAGTCAATAAATCAATTTTTATCTAGTAATTTATTAGCACTTTAACTATAATTAACCAATTTATTAGCAATTTATTAGCACTTTAAAAAATTAGTGCACTTCATTAAAACATTGATATAATTCACTAAGTTAGCTTTAAATAAATGACAATAAATAATAAAATATAAAATTTATACCCTTTCTGATAATTGCACATCTCAAACCTACATCCATACCAATGTATTCTACACCAAACTACGTTTGACTAAATGTCTCCCAAATATAAATCACGTTCAACTAAACCTAGGCTCTCTTCAACCACGTTCCATCAAATTTAATTTATCCTACCCACGTTTGCCCTAGACTTAATTCCCCGAGATTCATCCATAATTTATTTTTTTTAATTATTAATTATGGAATGTTATGATAATGTTTATGATACTAGACGATGAGCACCCCGATACTAGATGAGTACCATGTGTGTTTATGATAGTGTTTTTTATTGGAATGTTAATGTTGTAATGATTGAATGTGCAATGTGATCTCATGTGCAACTGTGGCCTCAGGCATATTGTTTACCATGCATAGTATTTGGGTTCGACTATGGTTTCACCAAACCGTTCATTGAGTTTTAAAACTCATACCCTCCATACACCTTTTTTCTGTACAGATCATTCAGTTACTAAGGAGCTCCAATCCAAGGCTTATGTTTTTTCTATTGTCTTTCCTGTTGTAGGGTCGGATTCCGTTTTAATTCTATGGGTGTGTTTGATAACTTGGTGAGCAAATGTGGGTGGGGTAAACTAGGTTTGATTGAACGTGGTTGGAGAAAACCTATGTTTAATTGAACGTAATTTATATTTGGGAGATATTTGGTCAAACGTAATTTGGTGTACAACATAATGTTTGGATGTTAGTTTACAGATATGGTTTGAGATGTTTAATTACCAAAAAGGGTATAAATTTTATATTTTATTATTTATTGTCATTTATTTAAAGCTAACTTAATAAATTATATCAATGTTTTAATAAAGTGAACTAATTTTTTAGAGTACCAATAAATTACTAATAAATTGGTTAATTATAATTAAAGTGCTAATAAATTGCTAGATAAAAATTGAATTATTACCTTATTTTTTTATTAATAAATAATTACTAATTTTAATTTCTAACCGAATTTTAATCAATCATTAATTACTTATTTTAAATGAAATATAAGATATTTATTAATTAATGAAACTTATTAAATAAAAATAAATAAAAAATAATATGTAAAATTTATTTATTGTAATTTAATTTAAACAAAAATTTAAAAGAAAAGAATATAGAAAATAGTTCTAAAATTTAATAATTTTTTGTTAAAATTTAATATATATTAAACAAATTAATATATTTATTATAATATATATATATAACATTATTTTATATATATAATATTTTTTGTTATTTAATATTATATATATATATATATAATTCGATCATGGTATGATCGAATTTCTTTCTGTTAAGATTAATTTTATCACACAGAATTCGACTAAGCGTTGGTTAAATTTTTAGTGTAATTCAACTGAGGCCTGGTCGAATTATTGGCTTGTCTATTATTATGCTGAATTCGATTAATATAAAGTCAAATTATACACATAATTCGATTGAATGCGAGTTAAATTTAAAAAAAAAGTTAGTATATAAAGAAATTATTTTAAATAATTAATATGTAAAAAAAATTTCAAAAAGTTAGTGCCCGCGTAGCTTCTCCTCATATAGTATGTAGTGATGCAACATTCCATTAGTACAACACTCAGCATTCCTGAGTTCCAGTGGCAGTGAAATTAAAGCATTAGTGACGACATAATGAGCGATGAAGTACATACGTATTGCATTGCATGGGTAGATATGGGAATTATAAAGCATCACAGAAGACAGAATTAAACCCCCCCCCCCACCCCAAAAAAAAAAAATAACACCTGTATTTATAACTGCCACCAGCCATATCAATTATCATCCACACATCAAGTACCCTTCTTCAACCCAATCCACCTTTTATATATATATATATATATATATATATATATATATATATATATATATATATATATATATATATAAGTATATATTAGTTTAAGGGGTTATGCTTGTTTCCCTTAAACAATATTTCAATTGAGTGGTCAAATAGGCCACGCCAACCTAACCTAATCCAAGTTTTATAAAATTATTGGTGAGTTCAAGTTGGGTAGGGTTGATTATATATAATTCATGCTTAAAAAAATTTAGTTCATTCCAACTCATTATAGGTATTGGGCTTTATTTATCTGGTTTAAAAAAATAATTTTAATTATTTTAATAATAAAAATTAAATATTAAAATAATCAAATTTAAAAAAATTAAATTAAACTTCTAAAAAAATATTTAACCTTAAAATAGGTAATTTTTTTTAAAATGTAATTTTAATTATTTCAAACGACAAAAATTAGATATTAGAGTTATAAAAGTACAAAAAATAGAATTAAACTTCTAAAAAATAGATTAAAGCTTAAAATATAAAAAATAAATAAAAAGCTCACAAGAACAAGTCTACCTCAACTCACCTAAACCCCAATGACTTAAATGAATCCGGCTAAAAATCTTTCTTCAAAATAAGTTATTAAAGTATTAGTCCACCACATTCCATTTGCAAGGTTGGAGTGAGCTGAATCCATTTTTACAACTTTAATTTCATGTTTGAATTATATAAATAGAAAAAACAATATGGAAAGAGTTCTACATTTTTATGATTCAACTGACTTAATTAAACTAAATTAACCAAAATTTAGTAAATTTTCAAATATTAGTAATTCAAACATGTATATATATATATATATATATATATAGTTAATTTTCATGGAGAATTATCAGCCATTTCACGTAATGTTTTACTATGTATATAGGAAAAAAATTAGATGCAATTTCTTATATTTTTGTCACTAAGTTTTTTTAATTATAATATGACAAGTGTATAATTCTTCAATTAAAACATAACAAATATATGGTATTAAAAAATAACTTTATATTTCTTTTACAACTCATCATTGCATAATTAGCCTTTTAAAAAACTTGTAACACATGTTCTAATTTTAGTAAAAAACTTAATGAATTGATGACAAACGTAAAAGGAACTATATGTAAGAATTCTCCTTGTATATATTAGTAAATTACAGTTATTTTTCTTCGGATATAATTATAGGAAAAAATTTTAAGTGTAATTTTTATATTTATTATTATTAAATTTTCTTATTAAAATATAAAAAAAAAGTATGGTCTTTATAAATAATTATATGGATATATGAAGAGTCTACTTTAAAATACTTGACTCACTTGAGTATTGGAGTGTATATTTGAGTTTCCAACTCCCACTAAAGCAAGGAGAGAAACAGTATATTAGATTGTTAAATGGCGATTAACCTCCATCAAAGCCAAATGTTTTGAGCAAATTATTGGTTTAGTCTTTGTAATATTGTAATTTTTTTAATTTGGTATATAAAAGATCAATTGTCTCAATTTAGTCCTTAAAAATTATATTTGTCTCAATTTATTCTTTTTATTGTTAAATCACAAAATTTACCGTTGCTTAAATTCAAAATTTTCACTGTTAAAAAACACATTAACAAAATCAAAAAAAAATCTTTTAAGGATTAAATTAAGACACTTAATCAATCTTTCAAGGACTAAATTTAGACAATTGTCCTCTTTTAGGGAAATTAGTTATTTATTCAATTTTTTTTACAACTATATTAAAAATTTAACCCATCAAAGATACCCTAGTTGACTATTTAGTCTCTAAAAATTTATCTCTATATGATTTATTTCCTAAAAGTTATGAATTCGTTAAACATAATTTAGTTAAGTCTATGTTTGTGAAAAATTGTAGACAAAGAAAATGTTCCTCCCAGAATTCCAGATGTGGACTGCTTTGCATAAATACCTTTCAAGTATAGTACATAGGAATACATCCACCTGTAATATTATTTTTATTTAAAAAAGAAATTAATATTTAAAATAAATAATAGAAGATAATTTTGTCATTTCAAGTATCTACGCGACATGGATGCCCTAGTTTAACGAGTTAGTATTTGTATGTGTAATTGAGATAGTTACATCAATATTAGTCGTTAACAATTTAATAATATAAAACTTAGGGACAAATTAAAATTAATTAAAAAGATGTAGGACAAAATTGATATAAAATAAAATTCTGAAATAAAATTAAAACTTAAGTCGAAATTTAGAAATGAAATTAGTACTTTTGCCTAAAAATTAACAGTAAAAATGTTTTATTTAATAAAATTGAAATCACAAGAATAAAATATATACATATAGTAGTTGTGTAGAATCAAATAAGTTATTTGAGTGCTTAAAAGTTTAACTTGATTTACAAATCAATTCAAGATGGTTCTTTGAATCTTTGGCTTCAATACACACACACACACCTAGTAATGGCAATAGGGTGGATCGGGGCGGGTATTTCACTACCCATCCCCTCTCCGCATACATATTTGCCGCCCCGTCCTCGTCCTGTTGTTCCGCGGGTTTTTTTTGTTTTGCCCCATCCCCGAACCCGTGAGAAATTTTAGTACCCGTTCTCGCCCCGCCTTGAAACCATGAACACTAGTGATTTTTTCCCGTACCCGACCCGCAACATTTAACAACATATTTTTTTAAAAATAACATTCATAAATTTATCATAACAAATTTTAATACACAATACTCAACAAAATCAATTAAAAAAGCACAATATTCATCAATTTGTTAAGATATCTACACATCAACATTAAAAAAAAAATCTCATTCATAAATCTCTAAAAAGTTGTCATGCATGAACTGCTTTATCAATCATCAAATTACATATCTTTCTAACCACAACATGAGTTGTGCGAGGTGAGGCATTTAAAAAGAATTTAAAGTATATTAATCATTATTATAAGCATAAAAGAATGCAGAGGGACAGAGAATGGCAATCACGAAAATAATGAAAGAGAAACATTGGCTTGAAAATGCAGTACATCGAATAAAGATGGATACATGAAGTCTAATTTATTGGGGTGGCCTTTTACATTAGATCATTAGAATGGAATATTTGTGGTTGAAGATATTCTCTTAAACCATCTGATTCATATCCAACAACCCTCAACAAATATATCTCAAGTCAGTAGTAATAAAAGGAAGGACATTCATGACAAATAACCATCCTGATATGGTCATACTGATGCCCTTATTTTAATAAATTAATCTTTCATAATATTTTATAAAAAATATATTATATTATATATATATATATATATATATATATATATATTATTTTATATACATATAAAATATACAAGGCGGGTTCAAGGCGGGGAAGACACTGCCTCGTCCCCGCTCCGAACCAACAATTGCAGTTTCAGGGAATCTCGGAACCTGTTCTATTCCCGGTCAACCTTTGAAAAACCCGACCCGAACAGATCGGGGTAGGCCGGGTCAGCCAAATTCGGTTCGAAATTGCCATCCCTACACGTGCCACACACACACAAATATATATATATATATATATATATATTACTTCGCATAAATATCAGATGATATATTTGCTTCAAGAACGAAGAACTTATCTATCTCATTCATTCCTCTGGTTTTTACTCATCTTCCAAAATAAATATGTTTATGAGCGAAGTTGCATGCATGTGAGTTTGTATATATATATACACAAACGATAATATATATATATATATATATATATATATATATATATTAGGCTTTATATATGTATATATATTAACTTGATTTACAAATCAATTAAAGATGGTTCTTTGAATCTTTGGCTTCAATACATACACACATAGAGATCAGGATCAGCTACAAATATTTAGAGATTTTAATTTTTTATTAGTCACGATTTTTTTTATAACCGCAACTAAATCTAAATTTTACCAATAATTTAATTTAACTACTGTTAAAATCGTGACAAACAAAAAATTATGTACTTAGAACTCATCCGTTTCTCCCTCACACACACACACACGTCGCGGTGTGCGTATGAATTACTTCGCATAAATATCAGATGATATCTATCTCATTCATTCCTCTGGTTTTTACTCATCTTCCAAAATATATATATGTATATATATATATAATTATAAATCAAAACAAGAAGTAGAATAGAATTAAAATTCATTGAGTGCTTAATAGATTACTTTGAAAATCAAAGCACAAAATATCTTTGAATCTTTAGCTTCAAGGATTCTTAATTAACTACTCTATTAACAACTATTTTTAAGCACATTTTATTGTTGTATTACACAATTCCCCCCCCCCCCCTCTTTCTTTTTTCCTTTTCCTCTCGACAAAATAAATGATTAAGGAAAATCTTATTTTTGTTTTGTGACAGATAATAAGGTTTTTTTTAATTGGTCATTCATGTTTGTTTATATATTTTAGTCTTCTAAAAGATAAATTAAAAATGCTTTAAAGTTTTTTATCCTAATTTCATTCATAAATAGATTTAGTCAACCAATGTTAGTTAATCCAAATAGTTATATACATGTTCTTTTAAATAAAGTCTTGAGTTCAAATTTTGTAAATAGAAAAAATCAACTTTGAGAAAATTTTATATTTTGTAGATAGAAAAAATTTATATTAAGAGAATTTTACACTTTTGTCGTCTAAATTAATTAAAATTATATTAGTCAAAGCCTAATAAATTTTTCTAAATACTAGTGGTTCCAACAAAAATAAATTTAGTTAATAGAATGTTGACATAAATTTTTTAGTAGTTAAAAGTACATTTTTTTTTCCTAACATTTACACCAAGTTTCATTTTGTTTCTAACTTTTTTTTTTCAATTTTTGCATCAATTATGTCCTATATGCTTGATTTTTTTTTAAATGAACCTTTCTCACTAACACCCTTAAATCCACTAACGAAAAATGTTGACTGGATAATTTAAGTGACACAACTCAAACACACGTCATCTATCATGTGGATTGCTTAATTAGCATTTTCATCAGTGATTTTCAAGGTGTTAATGAAAAAGGTATATTTTAAAAAAAAACATGTAAGACATAATTGACTTAAAAAAAGTTAGGGATAAAAATGAAATTTAGTATAAATATTTGGAACATGAAATGTACTTTTTCATGGTGGGATACAATGAAGTGGAACGGAGAAGCAATTTGGAAAAACTATGATTTGGAGATCAAGATCTGCTCCAATTCTTGTTAAAACAAAAGCATAATGTTCAATGGTGCTTGTCAATTGTGAAAATAATGACCCATGATTAAAACATTTTTTAAACAAAAAAACAACAAAGAATACTCTTGATTTTCAAATCAAAAATCTTGTTCCACGATTTGGAGGAGAGGCAAAATCATTTCATTAAGCCTATAATCACTTGGAAAGCAAACTAATTAATGTCCCGTAAAGGGACATATCTTTTTTAGTGGGTATTATGTTATTTCTTAACCAATTTTATTCCATTATTGAGTGTACCTTAAGTCACATGCCCCTCTAACAACCATATATCATGCCAAGCTTCCTCATCATTTCATGCTATGTGGATTAATTAATTAATCAAACATATATAATTACCTTAACCTTGTCTTGTTTTGCTAATCTGGGAAATTACAATAAGTGAATTTATTATTATCACGTGTATCAGCTTAAATGGAGTGGTAATTATTATTTTAGTTGTTATTTGGTAATGAGCAATCTAATTCTGCCAACTGTCAAAATTGTTTTGTCCGTGTCGTTTAATTCTGGAATAAATTACTAATTTGGTCTTTAGAAGATTATAATTGTTTCAATTTAGTCATTAAAATATTAAGTATCTCAATTTAGTCTTTAAAAGATTGTATTTATTTTAATTTGATCTTTCTTTCTTTTTTTAAATGACTTTTAGTATTGAAAATTTTGAGATTTAACAATGGTAAATTTTTTAATTTAGTAATTAAAAATACTAAATTGAGACAAATACAATCTTTTAGGGACTAATTTAAAACATTGTTCTTTCAAAATGGAGAAAATTATAATCTATTAGGGATTAAGTTAATAATTTACTCTTAATTTTTTGTTAGATATGTAAAAAAAATAATTTCATTGTTAAAAACACAATTTTTTTATACTCTAAACAATTTTTATAATTAGCTTACTTTTAATAATAACCCCTTATAATGTTATGAATTTTTTCAATATATGTGGAACTACTAAAACAAAAAAAATGAAAAAAAAAGCATCGTAAGATAGTTAAGAAGCGATCACATAACAAAGTATAATAAGGTTGAATGACATAATTTAAATTATAGTATATATATTAATTTGAAACCAAATCATATGACATTAAAATTAAGGCAAAATTAGTTTTTACGTCCATAAAGTTTACACCAAATTTCAATTCGTCCCAAACTTTTTTTTGTGTCAATTATGTCTTATATATTTTATTTTTGTTTTAAATTTATCTTTTTTTACTGACATCACTTATTCCACTAACGAAAAATGTTGAGGCAATTAGTAAAAAAAGTAGAATTGAAACAAAAATGAAATATGTAGGACATAACTAACGCAAAAAAATGTTATGAATGTAAAGTTAGTAGATTTGAGTCTTACATATTTCATTTTTTATTTCAAATTTATCATTTTTACTAATCGCTTAGTCAACATTTTTCGTTAGTACAATAGACAACGTTAGTAAAAGTGACAAATTTAAACAAAAAATGAAACATATAAAACATAATTGACATAAAACAAAAATGTTAGGAACAAAATTAAAATTTGGTGAAAATGTTATGGACTAAAAAATATTTTTGCCTAAAATTAATTAAGAAGATCTAAGTAAGAGGTTAGTTCATGAGCATTCATTATCTCTCACTGTTTTGTCTTGTTATGTTTCTCTGTAAATCTTAGTGACTAATTGAGATGCATTATAATGTTTATCTAACTAGCCATAACTGCAATCAAATAAAGATTTCAATCCTCAAATCTTGTTATTAGTTTTTGTCCTTTTAGAACCACTTGGTTTACTATTTACATCATGAGATTCCAAAGCAATTGTGATTTTTTAAGTAATTAATTTTTTTTAAAAGTAAATTATATAAAGTTTGATCTCTTATGAGTTGGTTCTATTTCACTTTAGTATTGAGTAATTTAAAAGTTGGCATTCAAGTAGTTTGAGATTTAATCTTTAATGATACATTGCAATATCATTTGGTTAACTTAGGAACCTATTAAAATTTCTAATATCTTCATGAAATTTGGGCCTATTTGGTTAATGTTCTTAAAAATAATTTTTTAAAAAAATAAAAAACCAAAAAAAATTGGTTTATTGTTTTTAAAAAATCTGTATTAAAAATTATTTTCAAAACAAAAAAATTAGAACATATTTTACATGTTTTTAAAAGTAGTATTCTAAAAGCTAGGCAGCGACATTACCTTACCGTAATAAATACATTTATTAATGGCATATATGTAATCAATTTTTTTTAAAGAAAATTACTTACAATTCAAATTTTTCTATTTTCTTTAATTTAAAAATTATTTTCAAAACAGATCATTTAAATGCATTTTTTGTATTCTTTATTTTCAAAAAAAGTTTTTAACAAATTTTTACAAAATTTGTTTTCAAAACAAAAACACAACCAACTAAGCTTTTTTTTTTTAATGAATTAAAGATTGAACTTCGTTCATTGGCCAATTGGAATTCCAAATTCGGCACACACAACATAGTATCTTCCAAAAAAATGTGATAATAATTTAAACCTCAAATTGTTTGAATAATCTCAACTTTTAAATGAAAAAGTAATTAAAAAAAGGACCCTCCTTCTATTAGATTAGCCAAAATCTAATAAATTTTTTAATACTAATATTCCTAACAATATAATAATAATAATAATAATAATAATAATAATAATAATAATAATAATAATAATAATAATAATAATAATAAAAGTTGTCTTCCAACATTTCACAAATAAATCTTATGGAATTTGATGCAATCAGTATGCCATACTTTCATATAAAGTAAATTACTGATTTGGTTGTTAAAAGATTATATAATTTATTCAATTTGATTATTGAAAGATTACGTGTCCTAATTTAATTTTTAAAATATTGTATTTGTCTCAATAAAATCTTTTTTGCTAATAAATTATAAAATCTACAATTGATAAATCTCAGAATTTTTGTCGTTAAAAGTCACTGACCTAAATTATAACAATACAATTTTTTAAGAACTAAATCGATATACTTGATCTTTCAAAAACTAAATTAAAATAAATGTAATTTTTTAGATACCAAATTAATAATAGACAAAAATATTTTTTTGCTTCAGTTATATTTTACTTATTTCATGTTTGTTTCAAATCTATTATTTTTACTAACGTTGCCTATTTTACTGACAAAAAATATTGATTGGGCGATTAATAAAAATAATAAATTTAAAACAAGAATAAAATATATAAGACATAATTGATGTAAAAAAATTAAAAACAAAATCTTACCTTAATTATATACTGTTTAATATATTAACATGTTCTGTGAAGGAAACCTTGGAAGTTCAATCTTTAAATAATAAATGTGAATAATTATTTATTTACCTTGGGTTCTTCACAATTCAACCTTGCTCTACATCGAGCCCCACTCTCTGTGCAACTAGAATTACATACTGTAAAGTCTGTAATAAGGGATAATCATGTTTAACCTCATTTAATTAGTGAGTAAACGACGCCGTCTACCTAGAAAAACCCTTGTCGTGTTTACGTATAAAATAACACTCAGATGCTTTTAGTTTCGGACCAATTTTGCAGAAGATTCAGTCTCGGGTATTAAAAAATAGAAGTTGCAAATAATTGGCTGAAGAATTGTATCATGGGACTATAATTTATTACCTTAAATTAATGTACTTGTTTTCTACTAATTAGTTGATACTATTGTCCATCATTAAAATAAAATTTAAACGTTTTCATGTGATGTGTACAGTGTACTTACTATTGATATTAATACATTATAGCAATATTTATGTAACTCAGTTCGACTTGAAATTTGGCGACTCAAACACCAACTCAAGTCGGGCTACGTTGTTGGACTTGTTTACAGTCAGTTTGGCAAAGACTCAATTCAATTAATCTAACATGGTCTTTTTTGATAATTTGACACATGGAAATTTGATCTTATCTTTTAATATGAAGCTCAATTAATTTCCTTTTAATGTATCTGAAAGGAATTTTGAGTGTTAATTACCTTGTGTGTGTGTTTAGTGTTTATACAAGGACGGATGTACCTTATGTGATGTGGGGGCAATTGTCCTCACAAGTAATTTTTTTAAAAAAATTAATATATATAGTAATGTTTTTTGTCATAACAAAAATTTAAATATTGTCCCCACATAATAAATTATAACTACTCATCTTATTAAAAGTATCCTATTTAATAAGTTTTTTAAAAATTGAATTTAAAAATTAGTTGTATCCCACCACAAAACCACCTAATAAGTTTATATCTTGTATATTTTATATTATTTTTTATCTATTATGTATATTTATAATATTTTTTAAATAAAAATATTTATAAACTATTTCTTGCCCCTACTAACTAAAATTTTTAGATCCGTCCCTGATTAGTCTTATATTTGGGAATGTATGGTGAAGGAGATCAAATTAATTAATTTGAGGTCTGAAGTTTGTATATAAATTAATTAGGTAAAATTTTTTTTTTGGTTTTTAACATTTACTATGAGTTTTAATTTTGTTTCGAACTTTTTTTTATACAAATTTCATCTTACATATATTTTTTTCAATTTTGTTTTTAAGACTAACGTCATTAATAAAGTTAATAAAAAATGATGATATTGACTCTTCAAAATAACATGTAAACTCTTTTATGTAACACATTAAATGTTTAAAAGTTAATTTGGAGTAAAAAAGAAAAATAAAGAAGTATCATTTAGGACAAAATTGAAATTTAGTCAAATGTTTGAGACAAAATGAAAATGAAAATTAATTAATATGACATGTTAATAGTAAATGTGTTATATGGAAAAGCCCACATCAATATTTTCGATTAATTATATTAACAACGTTAGTTTTAAGGTCAAAATCGAAACAAAGAAAAAACACTTGAAACGAAATCAACAAGAAAAAAGAACTTAGGATAAAATTAAAACTCGAGGTGAACGATATAGACAAAAAAATATACTTTTGCTAAATATTTATTTTATTTGTTTATATATATATATATATATATATATTTTAATGAAACAATTAATTGAGTGACTCAAGACCAGCTCACGTCAGTGATTAGGCCAATTCTACAACCATTGCATTATATAATAAATTATTGATTTAGTTCATGAAATATTTAATCTTTGAAAAATTAAGTATATATCAATATAGTCTTTAAAAGGATACATATATTTCAATTTAGTTATTTTTATTACTAAATTAAAAAATTTAAATCTCAAAATTTTTATTATTAAACATTTCTTTAACAAGAAAAAGGAAGACCAAATAAAAATAAACACAATATTTTAAAAACTAAATTGAAGCACTTAATTTTTTTAAAATTAAACTAAGATAATTATAATAGAACTAAATTAATAATTTACTCATACATTACGGGTCTCAATAAATTTACTTACATTTTATCATTATGTTTTTTTTTTGACAAAATTACTGCTTAAGTTATTGAAAAATGTGTTCCATGGACCATGAATTAAAAACTTTAAAACTATTGTTATTGTTTCACTAATTTTATTTTTTGAAAACCCATATTTAGTCATGCTATTGACTCAATTGATTGACAAGACTTGAACTCATCGTATGAACTTAGTAATGGATTTTTTTTTTGGAATCAACTGAAATAATTATTTTAAAAAATAAACTGATGGAGCATACATCTTAATTTTTTGAACTCAAATAATATTTTTGGGAAGTTGCATATAATTTAATTTAATCCTTTAAACTGTAACAAAAAGTAAAGACTTTCATATATCAATTGAAACTAACATTTAAAAAAAATATTGTGATTATCATGTGATATAGATTTTATATCTCTATTATCTTCCTTAATATTGTTCTCCATGATTTTTTAATATGCATTTCTCTCAAATTTATAATTTTTAAGACTTTAATATGCATTTTTGTATAATATTTCTATATCATTTTACACTAAAATTACAATAAAACTGTAGCTTAAAAGATGAACAATATATTATTGATTTAGTCCTTAAAAGATTATAATTGTCTCAACTTAATTTTTGAAATATCAATTATCTTAATTTAGTCATTGAAAAATCATATTTGTCTTAATTTGATAATTTTCATTACTAAATCACAAAATATATAGTTGTTAAATGCCATTTTGATAAACAAATAGACCAAATTAATAAAAATACAATTTTTCAGAGACTAAATTGAGATGTCTAATCTTTCAAGACCTAAATTAAAACAATTGTAATATTTTAAAAACTAAATTGATAATTTACTCAAAGATTAAATGTCCTTTCATTTTACGTGAATTGGAAAATAGTCAATTACTAACTTAATCCTTGAAATATTATAATTATTTCAATTTGGTCATTGAAAAATTATGTATCTGATCAATTTAGTTCCTAAAAGGTTTTTTTTGTCTCTATTTAATTTTTTGTTACTAAATCTCAAAAACCAACTGTTGTCAAATTTTTAATTTTTCATTGCCAAAGTCTCTCTGACTAACAAAGAGATTAAATTGAAATAAATATAATTTTTAAAAAAATTAAATTAAGACTTTTTGTAATGCTCCAATAATTTGTATGAATATTTAAAATCTATTATGAAGTTTAGTGAAAAATTTAATTGTGTGAAATATGTTTTCTTTCTTTGAATTAGTAAAGAAAATTTGGGAATAGAAATTTCAATTTTTAATTTAGGAAATTTTTATAAATTTTCAAGGACTTAAGTGAACAAATCTTAAAAGCTAAGGTGGCTATGCGCAATTTTATCGAAAAAGAAATTGGTGGGGCCCACACATACAATTATTAGTTTCTCTTCTCCTTCTTCCTCTCGAGGCAACGCGCGCACCATTTCTTCGTTTCATTTTCATCTTCCTCTACAATCCTTTCTTAAGTTCTTCTAGTAATCTGATATTTTCTAACCATACTTCCGATTCTTGGAGTTCTAGAGACAAAGAGGTAAGTTTTATCTGCTCTATTTCTCTTTTTCTCCATTTTCGGACCTATGGAAGAAAATTAAGATTTTGAGTTTTAATGGATGAATTTAAGTGTGGATGTTAATGTAAAACATTCTTAGGTGGTTTATGATGTTATTAGAACAAGAAATTTCGTAGAATTTGGATATTTGAAAAAGTTAGTGTTCTTGATGAAAATTTGAGATTTGAGCTTGGATTGTTGGTAAAAATTAGGGGTTTTGGTATTAAAATATTCATTAGACATTGAGAAACAAAACCCATGGAAGAAATCAAAAGAAATGTTGTTTTAGATATGATTTTAGGATTTTTGGATGAAGAACACGAAGAACATTCGAAAATTTTCCCCGAAAATTACTGTTCACCGAGAAAAATTTTCCAGATTTTCTCGGGTACTGTAGCATTGACTTTAGTCAACTTTACTGTAGCATTGACTTTGGTCAACTTTACTGTAGCTGCGTTCCGGACTAAGATACTGTTAGAAAGCTCCTTGAGTCTAGTTTCGAATAGTACAAGTTTCACTTGAAAATTCTAATATATTCTTTATTTTTTCATCTTATTTACATTTTAGGAAATCTTTGAGAGTTATTTCCTAACACCTCATAATTTAGCTGCAAAAGGAAAGGTAGTTAGGGCCACATTCGAGGTGAGTGTGATAACCTTATCTCATCTATATTTCTTCAAAAGTTTTGTCATCAAGTATCATAAAGAAAATTGAGAAGGTGAACTTTAACGGTATGTTGTGTATTTATTTATCAAGGACTTGTATTCCTTGTATTTAAAGGTATTGTAGATTTTAAACCTCTTGTTTGATTAAATGTTAATTCTTATAAAATATGTAAAGTTAATGTTGATATTACCGTTATTATGTTGAGGTTGTGTGAATATTTGCGTTATGGTATGACGTGGTTATAATATTTTCGTGGTGGTGCACCCCACGGGAGAAGTTACAGGAGTTATAAGGGTGGAGATATATCTTTCATGGAGGGATAAGGGTGGATGCGGCCAGGGGGCCGCGGGCAACGATCCACTGGTACTGTGGACGACCCGGTTGGTACGGGATTTGTGTTGGCACTGAGTAATTTATATTGTGTATATCATTGGTAACTGATGTGAGTTTAATTCAATGATATCTTTATGATACTATTTGCTAAATTACTTTTGATTGATAATGTTATCCATTCACTGAGTATTTCATTACTCATCCTATTATTTTACAACATTTCAGAATCTGTGGCTGACGCTGGGGATTTTCCAGGGGAATAGCGAGTTTATCTTAAACCAACCCTCTTGTATTTTCGGTTGGTTCCTTTGTATTCTATATCTTGTAAGTTCTAGAAGTAGCTCTGTGGTCACATAAGCCTCCTAGGATTTTCTTTTTTTTTTTGTCGGACTATGTGTAACTATGAATATTATGTATGGTTTCCTTGTATGGAAGTTAAAACCTTGATGATGTTTTTAACCTAGAGTTAATGTGAATCGGACTCACTGTTGAGGATGTGACACTTTTGATCATTTAGAGATCATATTAAGAGTCTAATCTTTAAGGGCCTAAATTAGAAAATGGTTCTATTAATCTACCTCTGTGGGTAATGGATGTGGGGAAATATTATTGGTCAAATGACGAAGAAAAATAGAGAATGGAGTAAAAGGTAGAGAAGTAGAACAAACAAAAACAAGAGATGAGGGAATTAAAGAATAAGAAGCGTTGAAAGAGTGCAATGCAAAGAATAGAGAGGGACACACGGAAAGAGATGTGGCATCTTAATAATTAATATACTTATTATCAATAATTAAACAATATAATTTGATTACATATATATATAAATGTCGCTTAGCTTGCAAAAATCACAATCACGCAACTTCGCCTTTGTGGTTGACAATGTCTAGTCTTTTTGGGCATTTCATTGATGGCAATAGCATCATTGTTCATCAACCACTGTTTTATTTTTAAAATTAATTGAAACTATAATTATTGGTAATTAGGTTTAGAGAAGCATCCTTTTTAAATTGATGGAGAATGAAGAAGGTTAGCTCATTCATCTCTTTCCCGATGAAGTAATCTCTCTATCTCACGCCACTTAAATGCGGCAAACCCTTTTTTACGTATAGTATACATACCCACATTAATCAATTAATTAATAATGACATTATTTTCGTTGTTATAGACACATTTCTTTGTCTCCATAATTATGCAGGCAAAATGACCTTTTTTATGTTCTTTACGTTTATACCAAGTTTTAATTTTGTTAATAATATTTTTTTACTTCAATTATGTTTTACATGTTTTATTTTTGTTTTAAATATATTATTTTTATTAACGCCGTCTGTTCCACTAACAAAAAATGCTGATTGTGTGATTAGTAAAAATGATAAGGTTCAAACCTATCATTTTTAGGTCTCTAATTTTTTTATGTCAGTTATATTTTATATATTTTATTTTTGTTTCAAATATATCTTTTTTTACTAGTCATTAAGTCAGTATTTTTCGTCAGTAAAATAGACAGTGTTAGTAAAAATGATAGATTTGAAACAAAAATTGAATATATAGGATATAACTGAAGCAAAAAAAAAGTTAGAAACGAAATTGAAATTTGGTGTAAACATTATAAACGTAAAAAATACTTTTGTCAATTATGTAAAATCTTAAGAGTAGAAAAAATCAGCACTGAAATTTTAGATTTCTACAAGTATTCTCCATCAGAGGTAATCTTATTCGAAACATTGTCAGACACTAAATATAGGCACCTCTCTCAGCGAATATTCGAACCTGGATTTATTACTTTTGTGAAAAACTAGCTGATTCTGCTAAGATATGATCTGACATAACTTGAATCATATTGGTCAAAATTTAGTGAGTTTACGGGATACTAGTGGGTTATAAACACATAAACATAGTTTATTAGATTTTCTCTGGCTATATTTTCAATTTTTACATAAAAAGATAATGTAAATATTAAAGTAATAAATATCTTTTATTATAAAAAATGTAATTTACATATATGCTTTGAATCATTTCATATTTTTTAGGGATGCTTTCAAGATTGTCAAAGATGATGAAAAATTGTAATCGTCTACTTAATTTCAATATAAATAGGATAATTTTTTGCCATTAACTAAAATGATTTTTTTTGGGCCTTATAAATTACACTGGAACAAATTGATTGTAAAGTCATTCTTGAGAAATTAATTAAGTTAAAAATTTCGAAATGAAATAGTTTAGTTAATTTCAATCTAGGTATAATAAAATGAGTTTTTAATATCTTTTTACGAAATGATTATATAAATAAATTACTCCAATATTATCAACTAACATACTCGTTATTTTTTTTTAATTACAAATAACTATAAAACAGTTTAATGACAGTTTTACTAGAACAAAACAAATTGGTTTTATTCATTTATTTTTTTTATGACTGAGAGATTTGAACCCGTTACCTCTAATTTATAATAAATAATATTTCAATCTCATACCACTCAAATTATAAATTTAATAAAACAAAAAAAAAATTCTTTTTAGGTTGAATTAGAATAGTGTAAATTGTAATATATATTTTTGTTAATAATAATAATAATATATTATTATTATTATTATTATTATTATTATATTAAAAAAGTATACACGTGAAATAGGGAAACATAGCAGTAGATTGTAGTGTAATACCAATGCAACCAAACAACACTGAATTATTAATAATTTCACCAACGTGACAGTGCTGCTACTAAAGGCTTGAAAAAAATTAATTAATTTTATTAAGTAAGAGCCAAAGTTGAATTTTGTTCTTTATTTATTTATTTTTCTTGTTAGTTGTTTGGGTATTCCTGTCCTGTGACTAAACTGTTCCTGGTCTAGTAAGTTATCTTCAGAGTCAATCTTAGACCTATAAAATAAACTAACATACCTAAGTCTGAGACTTTGAGAAATGGATATATTAAATCAAACTAAAATATTACTATTGAACTTTGGGTGAGTGAGAAATAATTATTTTAAATTCTTAAAATTAAAAATAAGTTAAATTCTTTAGTTTTTACATTATAAAAACATTTTTAATTAGTTTTTAGTGATATTATTTTACATGCTGTTTAACATTCTTCTATAAGTAACACCACGGTTTTTTTTAATTTGTTTTCAGTGCTAATTTATTCAATTTAGAATATTATACAACGTTTTAAATGATTATGAATAAAATAAATAAATATATCCGATTTTCAAATGTAAAACTCTAACATAATTTTTTATTTTAAAAGTCCAGTTGAAAGTTTAAGAATTTTTTTTATTCTTTTGGGTATTTAAAAAATACTATATACATTTGTTATCAGATTCTTTATTAAAAATAAAATATATGTAAAATATTCTTTAAAAAAATTTAATCCTATAATGTTGAGTTGTAAAAAATATATAATTATTTTTAAAAATTATATACTATCATATTTTGAACCAAAAACTTTATAACAAAGATATTAAGGGTGCACAAATATTTTGCCCTTAAATAGTAAAGAGCTTTTAATATAGACAAAATATTTTAAAGATGTTTAATAGATATATGGTCTCATATTTTTTTTAATCATTTTCCAAAAAAATGTATTGTATTATTTAGTCAAAAAAATAATTGTTATCTTTTGTTTTTGGTGGCCTTCAATTATAATAATTATTATCTGATTTTCAAATCGTTAAAAACTCATCAATATAAAAATCTGATTATTATCAATTTTGTTCATGAAACAAATATATTCTTGTGGGGTGAGAAAATTTACAAAGTACTAAGTGCAGACATACTATACGTTACAAAGCTGTATTAGGTATATACTGCATTTCCATTTTGAGCTGCGAAAATTAATAGTAAGAGAAGTGTTTGCTAAAATCAATTGTCATTATATTAACATGACGTCCCTCCAAAGATTCACAAAAGCCAAAACCCAAAAGTTCTACCCTCACAAACACTCTACGCTCTCTCTCCCTCTCACAATCTCGTTTACCTACTACTCCCGCTTTCTCTCTCAATCCACGCCCAGACAGGACCATACAAATTGAGGTTTCTTTTACTGTTCCTCTGAAATGCTGAATCTTGCGCAGGGCCATATCTGAATTCCCCACTTTCGTACAATATTTTCATCTCCTGCACAGTGTGCGCGTAATCGGCCATGGAAGAAGCTGGGGTTTGGGAATGAAACCCTTAATCTTTGAGGCAATGTGAGGAAATTTTAAGGTCCTATAATGGTGGCTGCCGTTTCTGAAGCAGCTTCGACTGACCCACTGAACGCGAAGGCTTCATCGACTCGAAACCCATCGCGACCCCCACTTCTACCTTCGGAGAAGGACAATGGGAGTCTTCCCAGGAGACCCAAGGGAAGGCAGGTATCTTCCAGGTATATGTCTCCATCGCCGTCTACTTCTACTTCGACTTCGACCTCTTCGTCTTCTTCATCTAGAAGATGCCCCTCTCCCCTCCTTTCTCGCTCCATCAATTCCACACCTTCATCGACCCCGTTACCCTCTACGGTGCCCAAGCGTTCCCAATCGGTGGACCGTCGGCGGCCGGCGAATCCGACGAGGCCTATGACGCCTGTCCTCCGGCAAGGCAATGCTAGTGAACTATCGGCGGCTACGAAGCTTTTGGTCACTTCTACACGGAGTTTGTCGGTTTCTTTTCAAGGGGAGTCGTTTTCGCTTCCGATTAGTAAGACGAAATCGGCGACACCCACTTCGAGCAATGCCAGGAAGGCGGCAACGCCGGAGCGGCGAAGGTCGACTCCAGTTAGAGGTAAGGTCGATGGGGGAGGAGATCAGGTGGAGAACTCGAGACCCATGGACCAGCATCGATGGCCCGGCCGGACCCGGCAGTCGAATTCGAGTTCTACTTCGAATCCCTTGTCAAGGAGCGTGGATTGCAGTGGTGAAAAGAAGAAGCTTATTGGAAATGGATATGGAAAAGTTGTTCGGGCATTGCAGCAATCAATGACGGATGATGGTCGAAGGGCATCATTTGATGGGAGGTTGAGTTTGGATTTGGGCAAAGCTGAGTTGGTGAAAGCTGCTCAGCGAAGCCCAGATGCAAATTCACTGAACAATTCTTCGTTGCCATCTGATCTCACTGCATCTGATACAGACAGCGTTTCCTCTGGTAGTACTTCAGGAGCACAAGATTGTGCTGGAGCTGCTAAGGGGCGAAGTGGACCTCGCAGCATTGTTGTGTCTGCGAGGTTTTGGCAAGAGACTAATAGCCGGCTGCGCCGTTTGCAGGATCCAGGCTCACCATTATCAACAAGCCCTGCCTCCAGAATGGCAGTCCCTTCAAAGGTTATTCAATCCAGAAAGTTCAGTAGTGATGGCCCACTATCATCCCCTCGAACTATGGCTTCACCAATCAGGGGAACTGCTCGTCCTGCATCGCCAAGTAAACTTTGGGCATCTACAACCTCATCACCATCAAGAGGAATATCTAGTCCAGCTCGGGTGAGAAGTACAGTTGCGAGCTCCATTAATAACAATTCTTCGAATCCACCTTCAATTCTTAGCTTCTCTGTTGATATTCGGAGAGGGAAGATGGGGGAGGATCGAATATTTGATGCGCACACTTTAAGGATTCTGTATAATCGATATGTGCAATGGCGCTTTGCTAATGCAAGGGCAGATGCTACCTTTCTGGTGCAGAAGCTGGATGCAGAGGTATAGTTAATATGTCGTAAGCGAAGCTATATTTTGTACTATGGTTTTGGTGCTTGTGTTTGGTATAAATATCCCAGATTGGCTCACTGTATTTGAGTCATAATGATTGCTTATACATTGCAAAAGTGTCTTCTCCGGAATAATTTAGCCAAATGGGGGTTGTCATCACAGTTATATCAAATTTTGGTAAAGAATGTTATGTTAAACAATAAATCATAAACCCTAAGGTGGATATTTTGCTTGAAGAACTTCTGAAGTCTTATATTTAAGGAGGATGCTAGGTTTCATATTGTATAGCATGATTAATCTCATTGCATTTATTGATTCTACTATCTAGGTCTGGAAATTTTAGGGAGTATTACTCACTCTTTGTTCCTTTCATATGAGTGCATAGGAGGGTCACTATTATCCTGCAGTTCGTAATTTGTTCTAATTACAATTTACAAATAAAGGCAGACTGATTAGAAAAAGGTGTAGACTGCAAAAAATAAGATTTCAAGGAGTTCTCTAAAACACTCTTTATTCTAATGATCAACTTGTTATCTGAAAACTTATATGATGTTCATTTATGAAATTTATACATTGACTTGTAAAAACAGAATAGTCGTTTACTTGTTCTTACTTTTGAGAGTTGGAATTAATTTTGCACTCTAAAAGCACAAACAACCACTTGCTTTTTTGTGTCGATTTGACAAAAGAAACTACTCAATGGTAGTGACCTAATGAGAATGCTCTATAGTGAGGAGTTGTTGTGTAAAGACTTACTAGCAGTGTTGTCACATATTTGCTCTTCTGTTTTCAAATGTAGATTTTCAACCTACCTTGATACATTGTCTTATGATTTTGAAATGATAATATTTTGAAAACATGCAAGAATTTGTATAATTGTAAATGTAATAACATGCATACTATATATTTATCATAGAACTTGTTATGTGCAGAGATAAGGAGCGTGTTGAATGCCCATGCATCTAAGCATTTTAAGCAGAAAAAGCCTATGACATTGGAAGAACCTTGTTTGACATTTTCTATATTAGCAAAAGCTCACACAACTTGATAATGTTTGTTGACGGTGCATTAGTACATGTGGCATCATTATTCATCAATTCACAAATCATTTTTTGAAGAATAATAAAGTAAAGTGGAATTTAGTAGGCCAAAAGTAAGCTCTTGAAGTTACTCCTAAGAGCTCATACTCAATGCACATGAACCTTATAGTTTTGATTTAGGGCTTTGACCCCTATTCAACACTGAATTTATTTATCAATTTAATAGGAGAAGGCATATCTAGATGAAAATAATTTTGATTGAGTTGAGTAACTAACAAAAATTCTGCCTACTAACCTCTTCTCAATGTATTATATTTTATCAATGACTCATCTAACTTTTAGAGCATGTCCTATACAAAAAGTATTCGCATATTACCATTTTAAGAGCACTGTATGGCATAACAAACTTAACCAATACATTTCTAATTTCTAAACTGTAGATTTTGGTTGTAAATGATTTTCTAATTTTTTTTTTGTTTTACAAATTACTAGTATTAGAGCAACTATTTTGTGTATCTGATATTACTTAAAATAACTAATGATTATATTTTGTCAATTGTGACTTTTGGTTTGAACAAGCACTGTGCAATATTTTTTCAAGTATGATACTAGTACTTATCATTTTATTATATAGAAATATATTTTCTAATTATTTTATATAATATGCCCACCATACCCATATGTTAGATTTTTAGAAATTTTGTGCATTCACTCATTGTATAGTTTTGATATGATACAAGTACTTGTGCAGATAACGTAAGTTTTGATTACATGTCGATATATGGAAAGCTGTATTGAATGAAAGGCTGTTCGTTACAGAACACATTTTGGTCATCTGGTATTCTTATCTTTTGCATTCTAGGTCATTTTAAGTAACCTTACTTGTTCATCTGGGAAACTTACATATGTATTTACTCTATTTTGTAACACTTGTCCTTGTTGTTTATAAATACTTGTTGAGAAAATGGAAGGACATTTAATTTGTCGATTAGGTCTTAGCCATGTTGACACAATTTGAGCTCTTTTATAGGCTCCAAAAATCTTTTTGTGATGTAGGACAATATCATTAATGCTTGTCTGGTTTTGTATTTATTTTGTTAATGCTCTCAAGTCTTTATCATTGAGGCAAATACGCATTATAACTAAACTTGTTCTCTCTGCACTTGGTTTTGTAATTTCACTCCTTATTTAAAATGTCCTGAGGTTATTTAATTCCTAAGTTATCCAGGTTGGCAATGGCTGCACATCCTGCTATATTTGCTGATAACAATATTACTTGATTACTACATGGTAATGTGTTGTAGCCTAAATGTTTTTTATTGTGCCAGAGGCATTTGTGGAATGCGTGGGTAACGATCTCAGAACTTCGGCATTCAGTGATACTTAAAAGAGTCAAGTTGCTATTGCTGAGGCAAAAATTGAAGCTAACTTCCATCCTCAAGGGACAAGTACGAT
Organism: Biancaea sappan; assembly: GCA_037074585.1. Taxonomy (NCBI): domain Eukaryota; kingdom Viridiplantae; phylum Streptophyta; class Magnoliopsida; order Fabales; family Fabaceae; genus Biancaea; species Biancaea sappan. Next base: position 88,942,160 of record CM073490.1, on the reverse strand, counting down.
TCAGTGCTTTCAATTTCCAATTAGTATCTCCAGTGTTCTGCCAGTAGCTCTTGAAAAGTGATAAAGCATGATAAATATCAAAATAGATACTTTTACCACATTGGGTTTGTTGAAAATGAATGCAGCGATTGCTGATTGGCCTATCAAATGATCAATTTGGTGCAAAGTATATTGTTATATTATATTTTGCGACAACTATGTAGATTTCTTCCTAGCTTGTTATGTTGAAAGGATTTTAATTGATATTTACATGAGATTATATTCACCAATGCATTTGATAAGTCTGCTGGTTATTTGATCATCTTTCTTTTTCCATCATCAATGAATTTTGTTGTGCTTTGTCATATAGATTCCTTATTTGGAAGAGTGGGCCCTTCTAGATAGAGATCACTCCAGTTCTTTGCTTGGAGCAACTGAAGCTTTGAAAGCCAGTACCCTCCGACTTCCTGTTGTTGAAAAAGCAATAGTATGTGTTACTGCTTTTTATTTTAAATATTCTGCACAAACATCACAATAGTCTTTTAATATTCATATGCTGTTTATTCTTTATCAGGCTGATGTACCAAATCTGAAGGATGCTGTGGGATCGGCAGTTGATGTCATGCAGGCAATGGCATCCTCAATATACTCTCTTTCATCAAAGGTAAGCTTTATTCCCCCCCCCCCCCCTTTTTTAATTTGCTTTTCCAGTAAGGGGCATGTGTTCCTAAGTTGCGTCTATAAGTTCATCATGAAAGCAGGTTGTGTACCCTTTGTTTGGGAGTTGCAACTGAGGTTAGAAGTCATGAGAAAACATCTCATGAAACAGTTACACCACCTCAACACATTTGATGTGGTGTAGTGTTCCATTTAGGATGTGCCACGTGTGCACTATAAGATTGGGTTGACAACCAAATAGATACATAAGGCCTCAAAATAGTACCGCACTGTAAAAATGTTAAACTTTTCAATAGTCATACTTCAGTTGATTGGTTGATTCGATCAATGCCTTCCAGTTTGTCCAGCCAATTGAAGACATTCCTTATTTCATTCTATCATAAAAGCATTATAATCTTTTTTGTAATTTTTCATAATATAAAAATGATTGGACTCCAAGTTCTTCAGAATGTAACAATCAGTCTTGTGGTCTAGAAGCTGTTAGTTTCTCCTTCACCCTTGTCAGATCTTTTCATCTAGGTACTGGAGTTTTTTTTTCACCATATAATCACCTTACATCCACTTAAAATTTACTTATATAGTCTGTTAAATGCATCCATATTAATTAGTAATGAAATGAGGAATTCTAATCCAAGTTGATTATTAATGTGACTACCTGGTCACTGCGTTATTGAAAAAGGTGGAATGTGTGCTACGTTTCTGGTATAGTTAGGTGTGCATGTTAATTACAGAACTACAACTGTCTCTAAGGGCTTGATTGGGAGTTTTGAAAGAGTGGGGCCGAATGGTCATTAATTGGGTTGGTGAAGTGGTGTGGTGTGGGCTGCAGCAGACAACCCATTCCATAGATTGGAAGATTTATGAAAAAAGTGGATGGTATACCACTTCCCACCAATTTAATGTTATATAACGTCATTAATGGCGTGAGAAGGGTTGGAATGATAATATTTTTCTTTGTAATGTTAAACCCACTTTTGAAAAATTATAAAAAATTCGGACTATCCTAACCCTGCATATCCCATTAGCTTCTAAACATCCAATCAATGGTTAAGATGTTCAAACCGTCCTTCTGATCAAGCCCTACGTTAGTAGGGCATATACTGACTTGCAATAATTTTATGGCACCCTTCTTGCTATATAAATTGTAGAGAGAGCTCAGATACTAGGTGTTTTGCTTCTATGTATATGCATAATATGTTTTCGAAACTTCTCTCCTTAATGAAGCTTGTTATATTGGATGCATGGTCCAAACAGTTGGCAATTCAAGCTGTAGTTTTGATAACTTATATGGTAAAATTTTATCTATATAAATTACATATATGGGAAAATGACCTTCAAAAGTGCCGGGTGGTTTATTTTTGACTATAAAATGGAGCTGCTGCACTTCAGAGAAGCTAAATCCTACTTGTATGTATTAAGTTCTTTAAATAATTTATTACGTCTGGCCTAACAAGCGAGAGATATTAAAACATTCTTCAGTAGGATTTCAGAAGAAATTGTTTACTTGTGAGATATTCTTGTGTATACAACACCTGGGTGGACTGGAGCACTCCATTTCTGTACTGGACCAATGGAGACTTGTGTTTATATTTTATGCAAGCATTATTAATTTTTCTCTGCCAAAACATTTTTCTTTTTTCTTTTTATTTTTTGTTTTAACACATCAGGGAACTTGATGCCCTGTCTTGAAACCATAATGACAATTCGGACCATGACCCAGTTCAAGTGTCAGTAGTTATGTTGATAGAGACAGAACATGGCACATAACATTCATGTCATATTTATCAGACATTAGGCTAAATGAGTGAATATAACACGAAAAAAATGTAGGATGATGTGCATGCATGTGATATATCATTTTACATATATGGTTTTCTGATTCTTATATAATAAAAAGCCATTCGTAATGATGGTTTGGAGGAGCAATTTACTAATTTACCAAAATGCCATTCATTGTCTGTAATATCAATATCAAGTAACTAACCCATTATAATTAATCATTTAGCAAAGGATATATTTGTATAAACATATCATAATCATTTTCTTTCATTGAGCGCTCCATTTCATTTTCATATTTTTTATTTGAGATCCAAATATGGATAAGGAAAATAATCATTTAATCCCCTATTCTCTTTCCTTCATTTCCCTCCCGATCTCCGAAACATACTTGTAGAAAACATGCTGTTCAGTCCACAAAGGTGTTGATTGTGAATGCATTTGCCAGTTTATATATCTATGTTTTATTGAAGTTATAACTTCTCAACCGTGCCAATTGAATGTTCTAACATATTTCTTTTTGAAATGATTTATGTCCGGTAATAGGACCAGTAATAAGCTGATTGAAATCCTTAGAAACTTTTGCTGAACCGTGGAACAGACATTAGTGAACTTGAAGTACTATGGCACAAAAGTTGGAACTAATTTAGAGGCGTTTTTTAAATTAAATTTACTACTTTTGTAGGTGACCTAAACACACATTATCTCCAATAGTGGCATGTCTAAAATCATTTGCTTCTACCAGGTGGAAGAAACTAACTCCTTGGTGGCAGAACTTGTAAAGGTGACCACAAAGGAACGGTTTTTGCTCGGACAATGCAACGATTTTTTGTCCTCGTTAGCAGCCATGCAGGTAAATCTTGTCAGTCCGAAGCTTTCTGGTCTATGAAGCACTAATACTTAAACAAAACATGCCCTCTTGTGTCCATTATATTCTACACTCATATTGCATCTAAAAACTAGAGTAAATTAGTGATTTGGTCCCCAAAAGATTACTGTTGTTTCACTTTAGTTCTTAAAAGGTCAAATGTCTTAATTTAGTCCTAGAAAGATTTAGTCCTAGAAAGATTGTATTTATCTTAATTTGGTCTTTCTGTTTGTAAAAATGACTTTTAGAAATAAAAATTGAGATTTAGCTATGGTAAATTTTGTGATTTAGCAATGAAAAGGATAAATTGTGATTTAGTAGTGAAAAGGACCAAATTGAAGCAAATGTAATATTTTATGGACTAAATCAACACTTGATCTTTCAAGGATTAAATCAATAATCTTCTCTACAGACTATGTATCTTGTTGTGTGCGATGTCTTTGTCATGTCGCTTCCTGTATCCACCACTGGCATTGTTCGTAGTTTTTCATACTAATCTGTTTCAATATTCTCATAGCTTTCCTCTGAATAAATTATACCAACAGGTCAGGGACTGTACCTTAAGAACACATATCTTACAACTTTGTCGTGTTAGAACTACCGGCCGCCGCCTGACAACACATGTGTAGAACTGATCTCTCCTGACTACTCACTCTTACTGCTAACCCTACTCCCAGCATTTTAATTTTCCACGGGTGAAGACGACACAGAAGGTATTGAAACTGGAACATGGAGTTGATAGGTAGCTGGTTTTGGCTTTTCTTATTTGGCATTTTTGAAACCTGCTGTGTTCTTGTTATGTCTTGTCATATGTTTTGTGTATCATTATCACACACAAGAAAAAATGTGGCCTTTTCTCTCTCTAGTCAGCTGTATACAATTCACTTTGTCCTTTGGAGAAAAAGCAAAATGTCGATGCTTATGTATATAATCAACTAATCATTTGTTCATTAGGTAAATTTGTGGCCAACATCTTCCCTTGAACACCACCCCATGCTCTGCTGCTTTGATTATTGTTATTGGTATTATTAGTTTAGTATATTACAAGTTTTTCAAAATTATACATCCTTCCCTTCCATTTTCATTATATACTCTCCCTACCACTTTAGTCTATTTATATTTTCTAGTAAAAAAAATATTACGCTCCTTTTTTTTTTTTTAAATGTCTGTTAACCAAATACCATATATTATTTTGACTAAAATTACCGGCCTGAACTCCAGCCAAAAGCAGCTGTGAAGAGACTCGTTGGACTGTATCACCGTCATACCTCCAATTTTTCCCTCAGGCCTTACTCCTCTAAAACAAACAATAGAAACTTTTTCTCTGAATTTTTTTTTCAGGCAAATGTTTTCAAAAAAGAACTTTTAGTTTTACAAGGGGCTTCTAAATTTTTCTAGCCTCTAGTTATATCGTAACATTCAAGAAACTAGAGAATATATGCCCATAACACAAAAATATTAAAAACTAAAGAGAAAAATACAAGAAATGATAGAATAAAAACCAAAAAAATATTTTAAATGCAGACTTGACCTAAGATGAGAATCTAAGGCCTACATATCCAACGATTAAGTCCACGTAACTTTAATAAAAATCAGTGATATCTTGAATGCTTTTGGGTTTCTTTAAAAAGAATTTGGTTGCTTCATTTTTACTTTTAAAATTCAGTTTTCCTTGCGTCTTTCTCTTTTGATTTTTTTTTCTCTTATTTTGTAATTTTTGAATTTAAGAAAAATAAATTTTATCTATGTCAAATTCTAAAATTGAACTCAAAAAAATTTATTTATGAAAATTTTATTTTTTGGCTTTCGGGATAATTCCAAAAAATTAAAAAACAAAAGAAGAAAGTTATTGATATCTTTTTAAATCTTTTTATGATTATTGATTGCCAAAAGAAAAAGTCAGATTTATTTTTGAATTTTTGGGTAATCACTAAAAGAGACAGGATCTATTAAAATTATTAAATTAATCTAGAGTAAACTATTGATTTCATTATCAAAATATTACAATTCTTTTAACTAAAGATCAAATGTTTTAATTTAGTTTTTAAAAAATTATGTTTATTTTAATTTAGTCTCTTTGTTTATTAAAATAACTTTTACAAACAAAAATATGAAATTTGGTAATCACAAATTTAATAATTTAACAATAAAAATGACCAAATTAAAACAACTTTTCCAATCTTATTAAGTACTAAATCTCCTAGATTAAACCTATTAAAGTAGAGTATTTCTGTATGTTGATGATGCTTATATTTGAGAATAACACCACCCAATAGCTTAATGCAAAATCAGATTACTTTTTGAGTACTATTTGCAGTGTATAACCAAAACCACACCATTCACCATAACCTCTCATAACATTATTTATTTGTTTTTTCTATTATTATTATTATTTACTTTGGGACATATAATAGAAGATCATATTCAAAAACAATCATTTACAGGCAAAAATATTTTTTTATATCCCTAATGTTTATACTAAATTTTAATTTCGTCTTTAGCATTTTTTTTATGTAAGTTATATCCCACATGTTTTATTTTTGTTTCAAATCTACCTTTTTTACTAACACTGTTTGTTTTACTAACGAAAAATACTAACTAGGTGGTTAGTAAAATGGGTATATTTGAAACAAACAAAAATATGTAGGACTCCAATATATCCTTTTTACGTCAATTATGTTTTATAGTTTCATTTTTGTTGTAAATTTATCTTTTTTACTAATCACTCAATCAACATTTTCTATCAATGGAATAGACGGCATTAGTAAAAAAGATAAATTTAAAATAAATAAATAAAAAAATTATAGACGAAATTAAAATTTGATGTAAACGTTAAGAACGTAAAAAGTACTTTTATCTTTTATATTTTTGTTATCACGGTTTTTTACTAAAATTATAATATGTAAATTTCTTTTGGAAAATAAAATATACCTATTATAAAAAAATTTAGTTATTTATGAAGACTATACACTTATTTATTCTAACTAAAAAAGTGATGACAAATATATAATAGCAACACCTAAGCTTCCTCTGTTATAAGATATACCATACTACTCACAATTAAAATACACCTATAGCGACTTTCTTAATTATTAATTATTCTTGAGACAAAATTACCCAATTTTAAATATTTTGGCATTGACAACAACCACTAATTGGAGTTGAGTTTAACAGAAAATATTAGTTCTTATAAAGTGATGAATCTAAATTCAAATACTTATTAACATAAGTATTTATATTTAGTACTCGACAATGTTTTGAGTAGGGTTGTCTTTATTAAAGAATATATGCAAAAATACAAAAAAGAAATTGTAAACAACATTCCCTCTCATTCGATTCTTAATGGAACAAAGTTTGAGTTAAGATATAATTTTGGTAGTAAGACAAAATTAACGGGTAAAAATTGATTTAATTTGTATTTATGTAAAAGAAAAAGTTTTTTGGCTGATCTTTTATGGATAATTCTATGTCAAAATTATAACGACACATATAACCTTTCTTTTAAAGAAAAGTATAATAGAGACAAAGTTATTAAGTTTATAATATTTTAATTTCGCATCACACAAAATTTAAAATAAATTATTAATTTGGCCTTTGAAATATTACTATTTTTTTTTTTAAATCTTTGTCCTTGAAAATTGAAGTTTCTCAATTGTGTCCTTAAATTTTTTTTTAATTTTATTTCTTTATTTATTACAGTGACTTTTAATAACAAAAAAAATTGAAATTAAACAGTAATAGATTTTAAGATTTTGCAACGATAAGGATTAAATTAAGACAAATATAATTTTTTAAGCACTAAATTAAAACACTTAATTTTTAAAGATTAAATCAAAATAATTATAATCTTCCAAGATTAAACCATTGATTTACTCTAAAATTTATATATCAGATTTAACCCAACAAAAATAAAACAAAATTGATATGGTATAGACTCCAATAATACAAAGTCACGGACACAGTTCCCAGGGTCTTGGAGGATACTATTCTTCTCAGACTAATTTAGATGAGATTATTTAACGATCTAAATTAATTTTATTTTTTAAAAAAATACATATTTTTTAAAATTACATGATTAATTTTTAATAAATTTAATCTTGTATTTTTTTAAATTAATCATATAATTTAAAAAAACATATAAAATTAATTTAAACCTTGAATAATCTTATCCAAGTCTTGGAGGGTACTGTGAACCCGCTTCCCAAAGTCACGAGCAGTGATTGTTAACATCAGAAGAATAGTCTAAGGGGCTTATTCCTACTTCCAAACGTCGACGTTTCGCATCTCTCCGTCGACGCCATCGCTGCTGCTCGGTTCATCTCTGCTCTCTCCGGCAAACTCCGATTACTACCAATATAATCAATTACCTCTCTCTTTAACATCCTTGGCCCTTCACCTATGTGTCGTCCTTGATGTTTATGACAACTACTACTGTTCACGGCGGGTCCAAAACTCACGTCTTCGGAAGCAGCTCCGGTGGTGAACTCCAGCGGGAGTGGGCTCAACGCGCCGCCACGGAGCACCGTCTCCACCCCCAACTGGCAGAGGCGCCAGTTTCCGGTCCATAGCAGCCCCACTGCTCCGTTCACTGGGTTTATGGTCCGTCCCACCGCTTCATACAACAGTGATTGAAACAAAGCTGCTCAATAAATTATACAAAATTAGTCTTTTTCTTAATCTTAATAGTTAACAAAAAAAAAAAGTATATATTGGTACTACAACACTATTTTGAGTAATCTTAACATTTAAAAATTGTTTCATAGAAAAAGAAAAAGAAAATTTAAAAAATTTTGAGGTTTTCATAATTCATGATTATGATCACATTGGTTTTGTAAACTTCACTGAAGTACTAATTCATGCTTTGATTTTTATATTAAAATTTAATTATCATAATAACTGCAAACCAGTATCAAATATCATCTTAAAATTTATTCCATTCTATAATATTAAATATATTTTGTACGATTAAGATTAATTATTTTTGAGTTTATTAAATAATTTTTTTAAAAGAAAATAAATTGAATTAATATCGTACTTAAAATTCAAATAAAATAAGGGTTCGCCAGTCTCTTATCTGGCTAAACAAATTCTCTGAATTGTTCAAAATTGATCGAACAATTTTACTTAGTCAAATAAATTGTTTGGACAAAGGATTTGGATTCAATTAATTAATTGAGAGAGAGAGAGAGAATGATGTACGGGGTCTATGGGAGGCGGGGACGGCGGAGACGAAGGAGAAGAGGGTGGCGCGGCCGAAGAACTTGGAGACGAAGAGGGTGGCGTGGGCTTGGGCTTGTGGGCTTTGTATGGGCTGAAGGCAATGGCGGAGGATGCAGTCGTCGCTACAACCTTTTCGAAGCACACGACAACCGTTACAGCTCATGTTCTTCTTCGATGAATTAGCACAGAACCACCTTAAATGCTGCAATTAATAAACTCACACTTCTAACGTGGGACAGCACAACAGTACGAAGAACTGGTCTTTATGACTAATAACCCAAGGAACTGAAAGAAGGATGAGTTGTTAATGGGAGAAATAAAGACAGGGAGAACTGCTATATATATATATGCAGTGAGATTGGGATCATGCAGATATAGTGAGAATTAATAAATCATCATCCTCGATGATTCACGAACCAACCATTGTAAAGGTTTGGCCTTTTATATATAAAGAATACAGTTGTGTACGTTGATAAAACATGTATTAATTTAGTCTGAATTGAGTTAGATTATATAAATATAAAATTTTTTATCAATGCTAAATTTATGCATCCATATGGTTTAAATTCAAGATTCTATTTGAGGAGAACAATAATCGAACTACTTGAATTAACTTAAAAACAATGTCATTTTATTTTTATAAAATAGTTGACCAAACACCTCAAAATTTAAAAATAAATACTTTTATTTTAAGATTGGGGTTGGGGCTTCCAAATACATGGGGGAGATCGCGGCTCAGGTTCTCCGCAGAAACATTGGTATCTTCTGCCGTTGGATTGTCTTGTTCATATATATAATTCGGTCATTTATCGAAGATTCTCTATTTTTGCCCCATTTCAAATTTATTATATGATCCCTTCAATATTGAAGTTGTTGACTCAAGTATAGCTAGCTTTGAAAGAGTCACATATATGACACCAGAAACTTTTTAAACTGTATTGTAGGTCTTTTTCTTTCAATTGTATTTGGCATAGATTCAAGTTCAGCTATAAAATCAAATTACCTAAGAAAATAGATAAGTTATGTTAATATATATATATATATATATATATATATAGAGAGAGAGAGAGAGAGAGAGAGAGAGATGAATAGCTTAATTATGAGAGATATGAGATGACACAATAATTATCGTTGAATCATAAATCAATTATCTATATTGAAATAGAATCTATTTATACAAAAATTAAGGAAATATTATTAATTTATAATAATAAACTTATATTAATCTAGACTATTAATTTATGATCCAACGTAATTATTTTGTTGCCTATATATATATATATATATAAACTTGTTAAATATTTTTTTTTGTGAACAACCATTAGGTATCTAATTATCAAACGAGTATCGATTAATCTAAATTTAAATCAGATAAAACTAAATGAGTCGCAAAGATCTCCCTATCAAGTTTTAATGTAATTACACATTCTTAGAGAATTAAAGTTAAAATTTTTAATTAAAATAAGATAATATTTTACTAGTTAATCTACGTATTTAGTGGTAACTTATTAAGTAATTAATATTCACCTTTGACTTCCTGCATGATTATTTTATATGATAATGAATGAGATATTATCGCTATTTATTAAATTTTAGAGATTATTTCTCTCTCCCTCTCTCTCTCTCTCTCTCTCTCTCTCACATATATACATATATATATATATTACATAGCGACCTCTTTTTATAAAAAAATACTTATGAATCTAGAATAAAAGGTTGGTGCATTAATTTTGTGAAATGATTTAAGCTGAAGTTAAGATAATAATCGTGAGAGAAGTGTTTGTAATGACAACTGTAAAAATAACATTGAAATAGAGAGAACCGATGTTCTGGAAAAGGAGAGAGAATTGAAGTGTGACAGTGAGGATGAGAACAAGAACGAGGATGAGAATGGATGATGATGAAGAAACATCATAAACATTGAAATTGCAGGCACAAGTTGGATACGTGGCATCTCTATCCACAACCAACATGCACCACTACTATATTACACATTTATATTTTTTAACTCAAAAATGATTAAATAATTGTGTTAGCGTATATTCCAACAACACTATTAATCTAATTAATTCGGTTAAAACTTCTTGAGGTTTGTATTTGTGAGATAATATTTCCAGTTTAAGTTTTGTGGATAGATAAAAATAATTCTAGTATGAATTAATATTTTTGTAGTTTGACCACTAAATTAGTAGAGCTCAATAAACTTTTAGGTAGTTTAAGGCAAAAGTATTATTTATACCCGTAAAATTTAACTTATATTTTAATTATAATTTAAAACTTTATTTTATAATAGTTATAAACCAAATATTTTTAATTAGTTTTAATTATACTCAAGAGTCTAACACCGTTAAAATATTTAACAATAGAAGTTAATGTGTTATTTTATCTTGTACACATTAAAGCCAAATTATCTATCCTGAATATGTCATATGAGATACCAATTTAAATAACCAAAATGACCCTATGAACCCTCTAAAATCCTTCCTTCTTTTTGTCCTTAATGAAAGTTCATAGGGTTATTTTGGTCATTTTAAATTAATATCTGATACAATACATCTAGAGTGGATGATTTGACACTGATGTGTATTTATTATTAAATATTTTAATAACGTTGTTAAGCTCAAGAGCATAATTGAAATTAATTAGAAACATATAGATTATAATTGATACGAAATATATGAATAGTAAAATATGAAACCTAGATCGTCTTTAATTCTAGTAAGAACTGCTGAGTCCAATCTTCAAATATAAATTGTCCATTTTAGATTAAACGATTTAAATTGATGAAAAAAAAAATTTAAAAGAGTCAAATTGCATATGATTTTTTTTTTCTTTTGTTTTAGATCATTCAATTTAAAATAGACGATCAAAATTTGAAATTCAAACCTTGCAATTCTCGTTAGAGCGGCAAAGAATCCATACTTGAAAAAAGAGTGGGTTTCCAATTTTTAAGAGTACACATTTAAAGACCATGATTCAACTATGACCAAGTGTTGCACACTTTTGACAACACCTAGTTTATACTCAAACAATATACATTTTTTTATTAAGGCCCAATTAATTTAAGTTAATTAGCAACAGACATATTAATATACACACACACGTACGCACTTTGAATTTACCATAAAAAATTTGTTAACTATCGAATTAAAACAAAGTAAAAAGAGTATGACCTGTACCCCTTTGAAATAAACGTTTGAATTGAGAGTTTGATTTTAGAACAAATGGTTGTTGCTACGTATTCATTTTTATTCCAAAGAAATTGCCCCCGTCGTGATTTGTGACACAAACTAAGTGTACAAAACACAAACTAAGTGTACAAAAATACAATTCTTATAGAGTTCGATTATACTAATTGGTTAATTTAAATATTTCTTATGAATGGGAAATCAGTAACAATTCGTTCCGTTATTAATAGTTATAGAGTTCGATTATACTAACTGCCGCATTTCAAAAGAGGAGAGCTAACTCAATATTAATTTGATCATAATTATTTAACAAGAATTAAGTTACATTTCATGTCATATGTGTAAATTAATATCAATTATCTACATTTTTATTTTGTTGACATAAATCATGTATATTTAAACTGTTAGTTAATATACATATAATAAGTCACTTTAACAAAATTTAATAAAATATCGACAAAAATTTAATAACAAGAATTACATTAAAATTTTATGAAATATAAGGATTCCCTTGCTAAAAGTTAATTGTTGAGTAAATTATTAATTTGATTCTTAAATAATTATAATTATTTTAATTTAATTTTTAAAAATTAAACGTCTCAATTTAATCCTTAAAAAATTATATTTGTTTCAATTTAACCTCTCCTTTTGTCAAAATCATGATTCAAAAAATTAGACCAACCAATTCAACTGAAAAATTGGTGAACAAAGTCTCCAATCCAATTTAAATTTGAGAATTAATAAACATTTAAAATGATAAAAAATCAGTTCATTCAATTGATTTTTTTTTTAATTTTTTCTTGAATATTATAAATTTTTAACATGCTTTAAATATTTTAATATTTATAAAATATACATTAATTATATATTTTAATATATTTTAAATATCATTAATTCAACTATAATTTAACTATTAACCCTTGTATTAATATTTCAACAAATTCAATAATCAGTCCAATATTCTAACCCTGGTCAAGTTAACTTTAAACAAACAAAAATGAAATTTAATAATAGTAAATTTTGTAATTTAAGAATTAAAAAAAGACCAGAGACAACCTTAATTTTTTTAAGAACAAAATTAAAATAATTGATCTTTAGACAACTAATCTTTCAAAAACTAAAATAGTAATTTACTCAAATTTTAATAAACCCATATTGATAAAACCCCCTAGCTGATTTAGTTATGTTTTGATGACAGTGGTAAGTCAGTTGACACAATGAAGTTCAGTCATTGGACCAGCCATTACTAACATGAATACCATGAATGCCAAAGGATTACATTTCCATTCTTCATTCACAATACTCATCCATCTCTTTCAAACTATATGCACCTTAGCTTCAAAGAAAATTCAAAAAAAAATCCAAAAATATAATGATAATAATAAACCAAACTACATTTAGGAAACAGAATACCTCCTGTTTCTTGAAGGTGTAGATTTAGCCTCTTCTGGGTTTGCAGATCCAATACTCTCTGATGAATCTGACCCACTATTCTCTCCTCCTCCTTTGTTATTAGCCCACATTTTCATGAAGGACCTTTTTGTCTTAAGCAAACCTTTCATCTTTGTAATCACAGCCTTATCAGAATTAGCCTTACTGTTATTATCTTTCTCATTGTTCATTCTCAAGGATGCCAGTTCTTTCCTTAATGCCTTCAGCTCCTCAGCTGTGGCCAAACCATCCACCAAGTCATCTTCTGTGTTTGCTGTTGTTCCGGACCTCGAGCTGCCATGGGATCCGCCGTTGTTCAGGTCCTTCATCCCCCCGGGAGTGCTGGTGCCGGATGACGCAGCACTCCTGACCTGCTCGAAATAGAGTAACTGCACAACTACCCGCAAGGGAAGCCGCTCATTCTGCACCGCGTGCATGCAGGCGTCCACCGATAGCTTCTTGCAGTCCATCAGCTTGCATATCCTCTTCCTTTCACCTTTGACCATCCCTGGGTGTGTCTGTTTTTAAAGAAAGAAAAATTTGAAGGAATGCATCAGTTGATCATCATTTGAGATGTTCACGGGCTAGGCCGGCCCATGGGCATACTAGGCCCAACATAGTCCTATAGGCTCAAATTCAAGTCCATTCTATTATTTGTCTAATAAATGAAACATGAAAAAAATCTGACAAGAAGAAAAAAATTGTCAGATTTTACCCATCGGCTTGAGCCATTACTTGACCTTTAATGAAGTATTCAAATGAAGGTGAGTATGGGTCCAGTCTTAGGCCCAACACCTAAAGCCCTATTGGCTTTGGCCCAAGCCCAGAACACATATTTACATCATATAGCAAACAATGAAGATTAGCAAATGCAACAAAATTTTGGCACAGAATTCAAATCTCTTAACCAAATGCAACAGCATGGGATCCTGCTCTACCAAATTCAAGATGTGACATGCAATTCAAGAACAATTACCTTAAGATACATGTCGATGGCCCTGTAAAGCCCATCGTGAGCAGGCCGAGAGATGCCGGATACCAACTCAGCAAGATCAACAAACTTTGACAAAGGTAAATTGGGATCCTTTGCAATTTCGGCAAGATATCCATCTACAAGTTTTGCAACCATCAGCTTGGAAGCATCCGACAGAATCCCGGCAGGCTTTCTTGTCTCCCTGTGTTCGCCACCACCTCCAACCATTTCAATCTCAGTATTCTGATCCTGCATCAAGTACTCTTTCACAATTTTCTGTACTATGCTAACATCAAGGGTTGTACTAGTCTCACCATTTGGTGCCGGTATCAAAATATCGCTTACAGAAGCCTCCTCCAATTGCTGCCCAATTCTCCTTACAAGTTCTTCTATAGTCTTATCTCTTGACTCTACAAAATTGGCAGCTTTTAATAACTTGAGTAAGAATCTACACGAAACACTACCTTTCTCAGTAGGTAATAACCATACGATTGTTTCAACTACCAAATGATACTTCGAGACATCCCCACATTGGATCATACCCTTGCTGAAATTTGGCAATCTTTTGTAGGCATAAGCTTTCAGAGCCTCTCCAATTACTTCATTAGATAGAATAGCTTTGGTTTGGATATTAGTAATTACAGACTTGTATAAATCAACTTCGAGCTCACATAAGTCTTCAACCCACCAGTCTTTTGGCACCGGACGAGCTCTGACTCCATTCTGGACTAAATCAACCCCGTTTTCTTCCGGGATCTTTTTTCGATTATAGGAATAGGACCAGTCAACTTTAGACACATCAACACTTGCCTTATTTGCTATAGACTCAATGCAATGATTGACCACTTTTAGGTCCTCGGCCAAGGGTGAAATAGACTTAGAAGTCTGCAGAACAATGATCGAATCCTTCCAACTGTGGAAAATGCTAGAGCTCAGGAAAACATCGATCTTGTAGATGAGGTTCCCTTTCTCAATGGTCTCATGCATTCCGAGGTACTCAGCTGCACATCGGGCAGCGATCACGTTGTAAGCATTGAGTGTAACAGTCATGCCATAGCAAAACTTGGCACATATCTCAAAGGCAAAAGCACCACCGGGAATGTCAGAAATTTGAATTTCGTCTCTGTTTTCTTCTTCGTTAGTGGTAGTGATCAACTTCTGTAAGTGAGAACTCTTTGATAGAAGAGGAAACTACATAGAAGGGTTACAAGTTTATTAACAGAAGATGAAACTAAATACCCAGCCAGAGATTAATTTCGCTGTTTATTTGTAAAAAATGACCGTGTTTCAAATAAGTGAAGCTTAATAAATAGTTCATGTCCGGCTTCAACTACTGTGTTAATTAAAGTCAAGAGTAAATTATTGATTTGGTCCTCAAAATATTACAATTTCTCAATTTAATCCCTAAAAGATCAAGAATCTCAATTTAGTCCCCAAAAGATTATGGTCATCCCATTTTGGTCCCTCTATTTGTCAAAGTGACTTTTAACAACAAAATTTTTGAGATTTAACAACAATAGGTTCTGTGATTTTACAACCAAAAAAACCAACTTGAGACAAATGTAATCTTTCATGAACTAATGAACTAAATTGAGAACCAAATAGAGAAAACTACAATAATCAATAATTTACTCTAAAGTCAGTAAAAGTCCTTATCTCACTCTTTTTCGCTATCAAAGCCAAACCACTAGATTTCGTCACATAATTATCATTATGAACTAAATGACTTTTATATGTAAGTTAATCATGACCAAGGAAACATTTAGTTGAGCTCAAGAAAGCAAAATAATTAGAAAAAGATTATGAAAGAGTGGACTCCCAATTCCCAATGGAAAACATAATTTGGTATTTTAGCAGTAAATAATCCAGATTTCCAGTGCAACATGTTGTACCGGCACAGCAGTGGCATTAGTTCAGGTATTGGGGCCTAAAAGTAATAAAGAATTTATTGAAACTACAAGGACTACAGGGTTGAGGCATAAAAGTAATAAAGAATTTATTGAAACTACAAGGACTACAGGGTTGAGGCATACCTTATGTAAAAAAAACTTTATATCCCCTATGATAACGATGATATCTGATGCCAATTCACTTACTACATACCTACACATGAAATGCATCCTTTTAAGAAATCTCTGCAAATAGTATACTTGAAAACTAAAATTTACATATTGAGGAGAGTATGCTCCGAATGATTTACGAAATAAACAAAGAATGATGAAATAGACTCAACAAATCAAAGACTTACAATACGCTTATCCTGCTAATTCCTGCATAGAGATACTTTCTAGTATTTTTTTACCAAGTAATCATTAATTGATTAAAGAACCAAATGTATAAACACCCAATGTCTCCAATTATAGTCTATATGTTTTTTTTTTTTGGCTAGAAAAAGAAGTATCATTACTTAGAAGAGAGAGGTACAAAGGAAAAAAGATAAACAGAAAAAAGAAAAGGAGGCCAATAGGTCCTCCAAAGAAAGGACAGCCGAAACAAAAAACTTCCCCTCAAAGCCCCAAAAACAAGGTTAATACAACAAAGCCCTCCAAACCCTGTAAACATCAGAGAAAGGCACCCCTTTAAACATCCCATTAGCCAAAACCCAAAAGAAAGCAATAATTCGAATACGTTCCCACAAAACAAGTGAGAAGGCAAAGACCGCTCATTAAAAACTCTGGCATTTCTTTCCATCTAGATACACCACATAATCGCAAACATAACTGCTTTCCACAAAATTTTGTTCTCCTTCCTATAACCAAAGCCACTAAAATTAGTCACAAGAAGAGTACCAAGATCACCGGGGCAAACCCAATACTCATCAAAGAGACCAAATAACCCAATACACATATTATAGTCTATATGTGAGCTCTGCAAAACATCTCATCCATGTCAAATACTGCCATTTTGGGAAGGAATGGATTCTGCAGTTCCTCTAAAGTAGACATGTAGACTTCATGAATCTAGCAACTATGAATAACTACAGAAAACAACAACCTTAATTAAACATCAAGATATTTTGTATGTAGAAGCAGCATATGTTGCCATCTTACAAACTGTCATTGCAGATAACTTCATGTAACAACACTACTAGCTGCTAGGTTAAACATCAAACCTCGAGGACCCATGTTCAGAATTTCCAATAAGTTTAGCCGCAATAGAACGTAATAATTTCATCAAGAATCAAATGGTGGGCTAGATTTCGCCAAATTATCTTATTCCCCGCCTTAGAGCATTCCTATATCTTGTGATTATGCCCCAAAAAACTTTAGATGTACAAGAAAACAAACAGTTACTTTCGATAGCAGTCGATGATACTGACAAATGCAAAAAACTAAAGCTTTATATGAAGAATCAGAAACAGAATATGCAGGGAGACCTGATGGTCTATCACAATAAAAACAGTAACTTTTCTACAGACAATTGATTAAAACTAGAAAACCTTTGATTGATCACCAAAAAGCAGGTTCCAGAATACAGCAAATACACTTGAAATGAAACAGAGGGGGGAAACCATAATTATATAAAGTTTTAAAAGATGTATGAAAAAATGAAGGAAGGAATCAATGCACATAAAAGAACCTGCGTAATCTCACCTAACATTATTCCCATCAGTCTGAAAGGTGTCTGGCTTGGAACCAAGTTTCATGAACTTCATCTTCACAACACAAGATCTGCTTCCTCGCTTTGATACTTCAAACAGAAACAAACTTCCCCAGACCTCAATTACTAATTGCTAGATCCACTAAGCCATCATCAGACATACCTCACATAGTAGCCTGAGCTCTATGAGAAAATCCCAGAGAGGGAAAAGACAGGCCCAACTGTGGGGACCAATTTACTCACTCAATGAATCCAAATTTTTTGGCTTTAAGGATCAGAACTTTGGAGCATGACCGAATCTTGACAGCAAACAAGGCATAAGCTGAATCAGAGAGAGAGAAAGAGAATGAGATAGTGATAGATGGGAAGAGATTGGGTTAATTTTTTAAGTAAAGGCTCTCTTGAATGGGAAGAGACCCAAACTACGGCTTTGTTTCCTTGGTCAGAGGCAAAGCCCACAGAGCTCGGGCTCACCAAATCAGCTCAGGGGACATAGCCAACAGAGTGACAACACTTAAAAAATCTCAAAACAGAGACACCCACAAGCCCAAATCTGACTCCACCTCACTCCCCCCTATTTCTTTTTCTTTATCTCTCTGATTCCTCTGTTTCTGTTCTGCGCTGCTTTTTTTTTTTAAAGCCAATGGCTTTAAAGTTTCCAATACATAAATATCTTCTTTTCTTTTTCTTTTACCGTTGGAGTTAGAGAACCTGCAACGGAAAACAGCATCTCGGTATCAGTTGAATGAACCACCAAAACGGTAGACAACAAGCATCTTTTGAAAAGGTATGGGATAGGAGAGGGAAGACCATGGCCATGGAGTCATTTTTTTAGTAATAAAACTACGAGACATGGACTACTTGCAAGGTTGTATTAAAAAAAATTGAGCTGAAATCTGAGGAATCTACCAGAATATTTTGCAAAAATCTAGTAAAATAAGGAAGCAAGATCGTGACTTTATGCTTGATGGGGATGAATCTTTCAACCCCACATGAAGAAATATGCCTTACAAGTCCCAAAGGTCACTCTCCGCGTCATTCCCGACAAACCCCAGAGAAACCCATTCTTCAAGTTGGTGAAGAAATAAGCAACTAAATGCATTACATTTCCAAACAAAAAAATAAAAGGCCAGAAAATCAAAAAGAGAGGGACACACACCAAAATAAGCAATGAAAAGGGGCAAAAATGGAGTCGAAGATCTCACACTAGAAGTTGAGTAGAACAGGGACCAAACTGCAAATGCTGCTGTGCATGCCAGTGTATGTGTGCTTTATTGAAGCAGGAGCATCAAAACTGACCCACCCACCAAAGAGTTTCCACAAAACCCACATGATAGAAACCAAAAAAGCTTAAGAAAAACTAGCACAACCCATCAGACAAAGAGTGAGCTGAATCTAAAGCTTTCGGGAGCCCCTGAAAGCACACTAAACGCCAAACAATGATAAATCGCTTAACCAGTTTTTCTTTTGCTTTATTTGAGAACGGGGAGAAAAAGTCATAGTACGATATGGTTCATTTTGTGGTCTGGGCATTCATGAATGCCCATTGCATTTACACTCACACACACTAACCATGTTGCTTAGTGATGCACGCCAAAACTGACAGTGGAGGGAGCTTTCTTTGTGGTTCAAAAACGGGGAATAGTATTATATTAAATGAAGGAGGCTTGTTTCTTGCGTGCTGATCAATGCCACATAGTGAGTGCTAGCCGACTGAGCCCTAATTAATCCTCTGCTAACCATTTTAATTCACAGAGAGAGAGAGAGAGAGAGAGAGAGAGAGAGAGGGGGGTACTATAGATTAGCATCAGTAATGGGGAACTCCTTTTGCTAGTGGACAGTTGGCAAGCAATCTTCACTTTTGTGTGTAGGTGTCAACAATTCAACGAAGCAGTAAGGGCTGTTAGTCGTCGCTGAAGGAGTTTTCTCGGGATGATTTGAAGATTTGAAGTGATATGATGTTTGATTTTTCTGGATGGGAAAAAGTAAAGGAGTTACTTGTAATTTAATTAGGGATTTTAAATTTAATTTTTAAAAAATATATGTTATATTAAAATTTAATAAAACAAATTTTGTTATTATTGTGATTTTATTCCATTTAAATTCATATTAATTTATATAGTGTTCAAATATCTAATAACTATTTATAAAAAAAAATTTAATCGATTTTGAATTCAATTAGTTTAGCAAGATTAGTGGATTTTTTAATATTAGTGGTTGAAATTAATCAAAGGAAAAAAGGTGGAATCTTTTATTGTTTTTTTATATTTATTTAAAACATTATTTATCATAAACATAAATTTTGAATGATTTAAAGGTGAAAAATATAAAGTACATTGAAGAAGTATTTGTATGATATTTATCAAATGTTATTAAATTGTCAATGAAAAACAATAAAATTATCAATAAAAAGTTTAAGTGCAGAGGTTTATATCTTTGGTATTAAATTGTCTAAATACAAGTATAAGATTCTCCAGTTAAAATATACAGTCATTAAAAAATGATTATATATTGTGTATAACTTAGCATTGCATGATTAAACATTTGAGAAGTTTTTATACATATTATATTTTTATTAAAAAATTTAATAGTAAAAATAAAAGAAACTGCATATAAGTGCTATCTAAGTATTAGTTATATTTTTTTTTTGTCATTTGTATTTTTTATTATGGACAATTTTATTCAAAGTATTATTACGTACTAAACGTGTGTATCTTTTCTAATAGGGATTCAAACTTTAATTAACTACTTTATAAAGTATTAGCTCATTCCGTAAAATATAACTTAAGTTGGTATATCAATTATAATTTGACCAAACTTCAAAATTTATAATTAAAATAGAGAAAAATTTAAATGTAGTTTATATTTTGTTATCAAGTTTTTTAATAAAAAATAATAAATGTATAAATTTTCAATAACAATATATATATATATATATATATATATATATATATATATCTTTTAAAAAATAAATATATATTTTTTACCAATTCAATATTATATGATTAATATTTTAAAATAACATTTTACATATATTCTATTTTTAATAAAACAATAATAATAAAGACATAAAAAACTAAATATAAGTCTCGTCCTTCAAAAATATGACATCAAAGAGATTAAGATGTTATGAGATGACATTGCTTTGACTAAAGTAATTTTATAAAGACTGGGACATCTTATAAGTTTAATAATGTCTTGACTTGCAAGTCTTAATCATCGAACTTGTAGTTTAAATAATACGAAATTTGAGTTTGTCGATTAGGGATTACGAGTTAAATGCTCCTTGTAATGTGGAAAAAAAAAAAAAGTAGCTTGACTCCCTAAAAGTTTAAGTATTTTGCCTATTTAATTTTCTTATTAAATTTTCACTTGAATTTTGTACTAATAAAGTGAAAATCTTAAAAAACAATCCAATAATCAAAATACAGAACTTCTTCGAAGATTTAGTTTTATATAAAATTACTCTCTCAATAGTATCTTCTACCATTCAAAAATTATGAAAATTTTGTATCGAATTTTTTTAATTTTTAACAAATTTTATAAAATATTATTTATATTTATCTATAAAAAAATTTAATTCTTATACTAAATGTCATGTGAGTACTGAAATTTCTACATGTCATGCAGTATTTGTACACAAAATATTGAAAATTGGATTCATATAAAGGAGCCATGTGCGAATTTATAAGTCATTACATGTCAAATACTTGTACACCCAATAATTCTTTTATAAATATATCGAATATTATCATATCTTAAAAAGTGCAAATTTTAGTCGTAATTTTAATCATAAAAATGAATGCAGATAATATTAATCTTCTCTCTGGAACATGACTTTTCAATTGAAAAGTTTAAATTGATAAACAAATGTTCTTAATTAACAGCAAGGTTCGTGAAATCGGATCGGTTATTGAATTGGTCAATAAATTGATTTAAAGGTCAATGGTTAAACCGCGATCAAACTGGTAATACTTAAAATATATTAAAATATATAATTAATATGTATGTTACAGATATTAAAAATATTAAAATATATAATACATAATATATATTATATATTAATAAAATATTAAAATATATAATATTAAAATATTACATACATATTACAGATATATATTTATATTAGTCATAAATCTTTTTATAATAGTTTAAATTTTTATAGATTTTTTTAAATAATAATATTTATTAAAAATTCAAAAAAAAATTAAACATGGTTGAACTGACTTGTTTTATCTGTTCAAAACAGGTTTAACCTGTTTTTTACTAATTTAAACACTCAATGATTTTTAAAGTAGACTAAAAATTTGACCAATTTATCGATTTTTCGATTGAATTGGTCAGTTCAGTATAATTCTCTAAATCATGAATAAAAGCGAACTCAATCTTTATTAACAAATCAAGAGAATCTTAACCCAAAAAAAGAAAAAAATTAGACAGTTTTATTTCTATACTCAAAACCATGCAAACCTTTTTGATTAATTAATTAGCTAATTATATACTAATGAAGTTTATGAAATAGAGAAAGTTAGGTTCTTTTTTAAGTTTTAAAATATGGGTCAACGAAAAGTTTCAATCTTGAGCCTCTGACAGATGATTATTAGGGAAGAGAAGGATTATCCAAAATGATTGTCTAATTCTCTAAAGCTTAATTTAAAAAAAAAAGTTCACTTTATGACATTATTTACTGTCACTTTAAAAAAACTGGAAAAAAATTGCACTGTTTCTTTTGTTTAGGACTTCCTCAATTTAATCTTTTATTGTCTTAATCTTAACATTAATAAATAATCTGTAATCATTAATTAATTACATAAATAAGATGTGTCTAAACTAATCCAGATACTTCCCTGCAATAGTTAAGAGAATTACAATATCTTAAGAATTTAGGAAACTGAAAATTTTGTTATTATTAATAGTTGTGATTATTTTTTAACTCTAAAAATATTTTTTTTTATATTTTAACCAAATATTATATCTTTCTTATGACTGCAAAGTTTATATACACAAACTATCATTAATTTTTGCAAATATCAAATACACACACACACACATATATTATTACTTCTATTCTTATTACTTAAGTTTATTCTTCTAATTTGTATATATACAAAGCAAATGAATTGCATGAGAAATTACTAAGCAGAAAATAATAATTATGTATAGAACTACATAGTTAAGAATTTGTGATGACAAACAAAGAAACAACTACACATAAATCTCATAAACTATAACTTAATTACAATTTGAGTCTCTAAATTTTAAAATAGAACAATTTATTCCAATTAACTATCATAAAAAGTGAAAATGCTGCATATCATAAAAAGTGAAAATGCTGCATGTCATTTAAAATTAAGATACAACTTCTGTAATTTTTTTTCTTTTTCCTTTATGATCTCACTTGTGTTTTCTCAAAATCAAGTAGCTTTGTATCCTAATTTTGACTAATAAGTAAAATTTTGACTTCTTGTATTTTTTTCTTTGAACTACTAGTATTTAAAATTTTATTAAGTTACAACTAATTTGATCCGAGCTAGGTTAGATCACAAAAATATAAATGTCCTCCTAGTTTTGATTTTCTCTATTCATATGACTCAAATATAAGACATTACTTAAGATAAATAAATGTTGTACTACTTGAACTAATTAATATTGATATTCTTTTAATAGCTTAATTAGAAAAGTAATGTGTTAGATTTTAAAATTTGGAGACTACTATTTGAAAGAAATGGTTGGATCCCAAGAGGGGGTGAATTGGGTTTTATAAAAATTTTCACAAAACTTAATTGGAAGTTAAAATGATTTTCTGAAATTGGACAATGCTAAAGATAATAATTTAATTAAGAAAATCAAAGTGTTTATCAAGATGAATAATTTTATAGTGCAAGAAATTAAGGAGCAAATATAAATCTACACAAATTAATTAATACTTGAGGTAGAAATCAAATATAAACGTAAAACATTAATTAATTAACTTCAAATGTAAATAGAGTAAGGATAGAGAAAGCAAACTCGGAGATTTATACTGGTTCGGCTAATCCCAAGCCTACATTCAGTCCTCAAGAGACCACTTGAGTATTTCCACTATAATTGCAAGTTTAATCCGGGTACTTGCAAACCACTACAACATAGATATTTTCTCCCTCAATGGTGTCTCTCCTCCTTACAATGTGTTTTCTCTCAAACACTAACTCAAGAAATCAATCATTGAGCAACTAAATTTAAAGGCTTAAGGAAAATAATGGTAGATACTCTCAAAGTGTAGATAACGCAAAAATTAAGCTCAGAATATTTCTCTAGCAATTTAGAGAGAATGAAACTCAAGATAATATGAGAAATGAACAATTGAAGCTTGATTGCAAATGGTGTTGTAAAGTCTCATTTATATAGTGAAACCTTACTGCTACAGTGACTGCTTTAGTCAGAATTGCTACAGTAAGTTTTATCATCATTTTTCAACCTTTCTACAACAACCAAACAACTTTATCAACATTTTTCAACAATCAATATTCTTTTTCAAAGTTGCTACAGTAAAAAGTATTCTTTTTCAAAGTTTATTACAACAACCAATAAATTTTATCATACTTTTTCAACAATCAAATTTCTTTTTCAAAAGTGCTACAGTAAAAGATATTTTTTTTTCAAATTATATTACAACACCCAATAAACTTTATCATACTTTTTCAACAACCAATAAACTTTATCATACTTTTTCAACAATCAAATTTCTTTTTCAAAAGTGCTACAGTAAAAGATATTCTTTTTCAAATTATATTACAACACCCAATAAACTTTATCATACTTTTTCAACAATCAAATTTCTTTTTCAAAAGTGTTACAGTAAAAAACATTCTTTTTCAAATTATATTAAAACAACCAATAAATTTTATCAAAAATCAATTTATATTACTATATATAAATATATAAAGCATTAAATATATTTGGGCCAAGAAAAATTGAATCATACATTTGGGCCAATAAGATTAAATCATTCATTTGGGTCAAGAAGATTAAATCATACTATTTGGGCCAAGAAGATTAAATCATTCATTTGGGCCAAGAAGATTAAATCATACTATAATTCCCACATATTTGTCATCATCAAAACTTATAACATAATACATTAGGGCTAACACTATTGAAATTAAACTATAATTTAAGAGGAAGCAAAACTATTATACATGCCCTTAAACTTTGACACATATTTCAATTATAGCCTCAAACTTTTCATGTCAATTATACCTCATATTTTTTAATTAATTTCGATCATATCTCTCAATCTCATGTCTCTAAACCTAATGTTATTCAAATATTTAACAGTAAACATTGACGTAAAATCTTATTTTGTACATGTCAGCATCTACTAATTTACCATGTCTTTGTCATGTGGGACTATAACTGATATAATGACCAATACACCCTTGTGAATTTCATTTTAAGCATTAGATTATAAGAATTAAAAGCAATTTATGGGAGCATTTTGGTCATTATTGTCATTATTATTTCCAATACCAAGTGACAAAGATAATATGAATTAATAGGTTTGACATGTATAAAATGAGATATTACGTTAATGTCTATAATAAAATATCTAAATAAAATTATAGTCAAGAACATAACTAAAATTAATTAAAAATATATAAAGTATGAATAAGATAAAAAAATTAAATTATAATTAAAATATAGATTGAATTTAATGTGGCGGTTATAATTATTTACTAAATGAACACATCCCTGTGAAAGTGCTTACATGAATTTAGGAGCCACATCACTGAGGCACATGCTTTGTGTCTGCATTCTGTGTTTTTTTGTCAAAATCTAAGAAGCTGCCTCTCCCATACTCTCACTTCCACATGATCCCTACTTTATTCTTTTTTCAAAGTATTGAAAATTGCTTTGAAATTTCTTTTTTTTTTTTTGGTTGGGGGTAAACAAAATTAAATATGTAATTTTGTTATGTTGAACTGTGACGATAATCTTAACAAAAGCTGGATATAAATAAAATTTTGACTTTCGTTTTATTATGAATACAAGACAAATAATGTTGAGAAAATAAATCAATATCATCATTAAGAATATTATAATTATATATTGACCTCAGGAGAATTTTGTTTATACTTTCACCATAAAAGATAAAACTACGTAATTTATAAGCATCTCTCATATAACTTGCTCATGTTAATTTCCAAAATACTTTTTCATCGTCAATTTAAATTTTAAAAGTTTGTTATTATCAATTTAATTTTAACATCATCAATTTTAAAAGCTTAAATTAATAGCGACAGGACTAAATGGTCTCATTTTTTCCCTCTAATTTATTTTCAAACAAAAGCTCCATATTTCATCTCTAATGTTTCTTTTTCTGAAAAAATAGCATATGAGCAATTGATCCCTTCAATTTTAAAATTGAAGTGAATTTGGGGATAATCAATTGAATGGGTGAGATTACCAAAAAGGAATAGTTAACGGTTTAAGGTAATGTGAAACACCAAAAAGTTTAAAAACATTTCAAAGTTGGGATCTCAAAAGAATATATCCCTTCTTGTCATTCTTGTTGAAATTGGTTCCTTTCGTAAACTTAAATCCGAAAATACTTTGTGGATTAAAACTATAAACTTTGAGTACCTTAACTTTCAAATCCACACAATAAAAATATAAATACAGAATTACTTACATGCGTCCATGCTTTGCCAATTCCAAAAAAATGATTTTACTTTCTCTGAGTTTCTCTCTTTATTATCTTCTCGATGGCTAGGAAAAAAAAACTATTATCACACACTCTTATAAATAAGAGTCTGTCTTTTATTTTAAATAACTGTTATTTAAAATTTGAAATCAAAATAAGAGAAGTATTTATATTTTAACTCTTACAAAATTTTTAATTACTTAATGACCTCTTAACCATCACAAGAAGACCTCAATATATTAAAAACTTATCATTTAGATCCTTTAATATTACATAATATAAATTCAACTATTAATGTTATTAAACTTAATTACATGGGCCACATAACACTTTCCCCTTCTGATATTTTCACCCTTTTGCCTCAATCTCCAAAATTTTTTTAATTTAAGTTTTATTTTAAATGAAATTTAAATTTTATAGTAATTAGCTTATTTAGTCCCTAAAATATTACAGTTATCTTAATTCAGTTATTGAAATAGTACATTTATCTTAGTTCAGTCATTTTTTGTTGTTATGTTACAAAACTATTGTTGCTAAATTTCAAAAATTTTGTTATTAAAAAAGTCACTATCACAAATAGAGAGACTAAATTGAAATAAACATAATTTTTCAATAATTAAATTGTAATATTTGATTTTTCAAAAACTAATTTAGAAAGCTAATTTTTTAGAGATTAAATCAATAATTTGTTCTAAATTCTTTGGTCAATCCGTTATTGTATACTTTATGCTACCATTTTCTTTAGTGAAAACCTAGGTAACCTCAAGTCATATTAAACTTGTGACTAATCTTTATCAAGCCAGGAGTGTTTAAGGACAAAGCAATTCTCCTAACAAATATGTTTAAGATTTAAATTTGTGTTCTATTTTTTACGGATATAATGTTACTCAACATATCAACTAACAACTTGTTGACGTTATCATTCATTTTTTATTTTTTATTTTTGGACTTACTAAGCGTAATCGATAAAATGATTTTTAAATTGATACATACAATAATCAAACCATTTCGGTTCTTGAAATTCAAGTAGCTGCTACTAGTGTGATAGTATAATGTCAAAGTGTTATCATCATTTCGATTGATATAATAGTTTGTGTTCATTAATTATGTCATCATTATTTCATTACTTCTAAAGAGAGAAATTGAAACATAATTATACTTTTATAACTAAATTAATACAAAAAGAAATTATATTATCCTTCAATTATTAAAATAAGATTTTTTTTATAAAAAAATTATTCTAATTTCTATTACAAGTATAAATAAATATGCAATTACGAAATCTATTACAAAGTACTAATATTAAAAGTAAAAATGGAAATGCAACTTGTATGGATCAGCATATCAAATTAAGAGAGGAGGGAGTGTGTGGGGGCAATGTAATCAACTAATCATAGTGCAGAGAAAGAATTTATGAAGAAAAAGGAATGGAGACAATGAGTATTGGGAAAGAAATGAATAGTCTGCTCAATGAATAGTAGAGCAGTACAAGTTCTCTTATATTGTAAAAACTGTTATACAGGTGGAGAATGAGACAAACAAGATATTACACATGTCACCAGATCTGTGAATAAGAGAAAACAAAAAGTAAAGGAAATGAAATACAGCTGTAAAGCAGGTGCACACTACTACGAAAGTTATACCAGAAAAGCAGAGAAGGTTGAATATCAGATATGTTTAACACTCCCCTGCAAACTCGAGGATGAAGACTTGAATACTCCGAGTTTGTCACGCAGAAATTGAAACCTTGTATGAGAGAGTGGCTTGGTGAGACAATCTGCTGTCTGATCTAAGAAAGGCACATAGCGAACATCTAAGTGTTTTGAAATTATATGATCACGGACAAAATGAATGTCCAACTCGATGTGCTTGGACCGAGCATGGAAGACGGGATTTGAAGCTAGTGCTGCAGCACTCATACTATCTGACCATATGATTGGAGAGGCGGTCATAGGAAAATGAATCTCCTTTAGTAGGTGTGTAACCCATAGAATTTCAGCTGCTAAATTAGCCAGGGCGCGATACTCTGATTCTGAGTTGGACCTTGAGACAGCTTGTTGTTTTCTTGAGGACCAGGAAATTAAGCTATTTCCAAAGAATAAACAATACCCACTAGTGGATTTTCGGTCTTCGTTTGAGTCAGCAAAGGAAGCATATGAAATACCTTGTAAGTTTAAGGTGGGACTAGCTTGCAAATGGAGAGAAAAATCAACTGTACCTTTCAGATAACGAAGTACGCGTTTTGCAGCAGTCCAATGTACTGAGGTAGGTGATTGAAGATACTGGCTTAGCTTGTTTATACTGAAGCTGATGTCAGGCCGTGTGTAGGTTATGTATTGAAGAGCCTCGATTAGTTGCCTGTATTGAGTTGGATTTGAAAGAGGAACTCCTTCAGTAGTTGAGAGTTTAGAATTTGTTGCCATGGGAGTGGGACATGGAGAGGAATTATGCATTCCAAATTTCAACAGAAGATCTTTAATATATTGAGATTGATTCAAATGAAACCCAGAAGTCGATCTTTGTACTTTAATACCAAGAAAGAAATGTAATGGTCCCAAGTCCTTTAAGGCAAATTTTCTATTCAGCTGAGCAGTGAATTCAGTAAGAAGTTCAAGTTTATTTCCTGTTACAACAATGTCATCTACATATATTAATAGGAAGAGGACCTTGTCAGCAGAATGAAAAAAGAAGAGAGAGTTGTCTGCTTTGCTGTGTGAGAAACCCCATGAAAGTAAGGTGAACTTTAGTCTGTCAAACCATGCCCTAGGTGCCTATTTAAGGCCATGCAGGGCTTTGTTAAGTCTGCAAACATGAGTAGGACGAGAAGTATCAATAAACCCCTCAGGTTATGCCATGTAAACAGTTTCGTGAATTAAGCCATTCAAGAACGCATTGTTTATATCCAACTGATGGACAGGCCAATGTAATGAGACTGCCATAGTTAATATTAGCCTTACAGTGCTTGGTTTCACCGCGGGACTGAAGGTGTCAAAGAAGTTTACACCGGGTGTTTGATGGAATCCTTTTGCCACTAAACGGGCTTTATGTTTGTCAATTGTACCATTTGCATTGTATTTAGTACGAAACACTCATTTTGACCCTACAACATTTATATGAGGAGATGAAGGTACAAGGGTCCATGTATTATTTTTCTGCAATGCTGAAAATTCACTTTTCATAGCTTCAAACCAGACAGGACTTTCAATGGCAGCAGTAACAGAAGTAGGCGGATCAGTAGAGTTGGCAGTGATAGATCCAATAAATTGTGGATTAGGCTTGGTAATTCCTGCTTTGCTTCTGGTAGTCATAGGGTGAAGGTTAATAGTAGTATTAGGAGGAGAATGGGGTGGTAGGGCATATTTGGTGGATGAGCTTGTGGTGGATGAGAATGAAGGGGAGTGTATTGGAAGGGCATATTTGGTGCTTGATGAAGAATTACTTTGAGGTGGTTGTGATGGTGATAAAGAAGAGTGAGTAGGAGAATGAGAGAAATTTTGATCATACCTGTTAGAGATTGGGGACTGTCCTGCTGCAATGGGGCATGTAGATGGTCCAATAGGAGTGGTTTGAAGAAGAACAGGAATCTGATAGGAGTTTACAGCACTTGAATTATTGTCATTAGAGTTTAGAAAGGATTTATAAGGAAAATCTTGATGGTCAAAAATTACATGTCTAGAAATGTAAACACTGCCTTAAGGTGAGATACATGTGTAGCCTTTGTGATTTTCACTATAACCAATGAAAATGCACTTAACTGAGTGAAACTGAAGTTTATGTGTATTATAAGATGTCAGACATGGAAAAGCAGCACATCCAAAGGGATGTAAGAATTTATAATCTGGTATTTTATTAAATAGAGTTTGATAAGGTGATCTATGGTGAAGAATTGGAGTGGGAAGTCTGTTAATTAGAAAGGTTGCCTGTGAAAGGATTTCCACCAAAAGGTTAATGGCATTTGAGCATGTGCAAGAAGGGTTAGGCCCATTTCAGTTATGTGTCTATGTTTCCTTTCACATCTTCCATTTTGCTCAGATGTATAAGGACAAGTCAAATAATGAATAATGCCTTGTTGATTTAAAAAACTGTTAAGAGCTTGAAATTCTCCTCCTGAGTCGCTATGGACTATTTTGATGGAAGTATTAAATTGCTTTTCTGCCATGTTTTTAAAATTGACAAAGCTTGAGAAGGCGTCACTTTTTTGTTTAAGTGGGTATATCCAAGAGTATCTACTAAAATCATCTAAAAACAGAATATAATATCTGAAGCCATGTTTCGAAATAGTGTGAGCAGGTCCCCACAAGTCAGTGTGGATTATTTCAAGGGGTTTTGATGCTTGAGATTTAGATTTTTGAAAAGGAAGCTTATGAGATTTTCCTTCTTGACAGGCAGAGCAGAAACTGAGATTTTCATTACTAACTTTCAGGTTACATGCTTTTATAATTTTGAAAAGAACATCATTCGAAGGGTGACCAAGGGTCTTGTGTCAATCTGTTAATGAAGGTGAACTGCTGCTTTGTGATGTGAAAAGGATTTGAGGATTTTGATTCAGTGATGGTGATGGATTAAGTCTATAAAGACCATCTCTAAGTGCCCCTTGCAGTAGGACTTTCCTTGAGCTTTTGTCCTTCACAAGAAAAGAAGAATCATTAAATTCAATAATAACATCATTGTGAGAGGTAAGCTGTGAAACACTTAACATGTTCTTTGAGATAGAGGGTGAGTAAATAATGTTTTTGAGTTTTAGTGGATTTTGATTTGGAGTTTGAAGCAAAGAGGAACCAGTTTTGATAACAGGCAACTTATTTCCATTAGCTACAGTAATTTTAATATTACCATCTGTCTGAGACGACTGCTGCAGAACTTGAGCATTGTTAGTCACATGGTGACTTGCTCCACTATCCATATACCATGTTGGATCATCTACTGATTCGGAACTTGTGAAATAGGCAGAGTAGGGAGTTGCAGAGTTGCTGCTAGTACCACTTTGATTTTGTTGTTTTTCTGGTGGCACCCCCATGTATGCTTGATTGTATCTGTGATAACAGATAGATGCTGTATGGCCAAGTTTGCCACAAACTTGACAAATTGGTCTTGACCCTTGGTTTCTTCCTCTTCCTCTGCCTCTGCCCCCTCTTGGGGAGCCTCTCCAATTTCCTTTGTTTTTATTTTCATCAATTGAGTTTGACCTTGGAGCCTGTGCTAAATTTGCAGTGGCTGAGTTAATAGACAAGTTTTGAAAACTGTGAATCTGTTCAAGTCTATTTTCAAAAGTTAATAAAGCAGTTTGGAATTGAATCCAAGTTAAGTCTTGTTTATCTAGCAAGGTCATAACAACAGGGGTATATTCTGAGTCTAAGCCAGCAAGGATTTGAGAAAATAAATCAGAAAGAGACAGTGGACTCCCTGCTAATTTCAGACTGTCTGCTATTTACTTCATCTTGTTGAGGTAATCATCCATTTTTGTTTGTCCTTTCCTAGTGCGCTGTAACTCTCCTTTATACCAAAGGATTTTCGCTTTGTTAGCAGCTTCAGCGAATTCTTCAGTGTTTATCCATAATTCATGACTGGTCTTACATTCAATAAACTGAGCAGCAACATCCAGAGAAAGGGAGCTAAATAGCCAGCCAAGGAGAAGCTGGTCAGTGTACTGCCATTCTTTATGTTTTTGATTTGGCGTACCATCTTCAAGAAGAAGAGGATGAGGATTGTTACTGCTAATAAAACTTTCAAGTTGGTTTCCTTTGATGACTGGTAAAATCATTGATTTCCAGAGTAAGTAATTGTTTTTGTCGAGTTTGACAGGTGCAATAAGACTGAGGGAATTGCTAGAGTTTTGAGATAGTTTTAGTGTGGGAGTAGGTGCTGTGGGTATGGTGGTGTTTGCGGAAGACTGAGTGGAATTGGTTTCAGCCATGAGGATCGGGTAGCTACAAGCTTGCTTGCTCTGATACCAAGAAAGAATTTCTAAAGAAAAAGGAATGGGGACAATGAGTACTGGGAAAGAAATGAATAGTCTGCTCAATGAATAATAGAGCAGTACAAGTTCTCTTATATTGTAAAAACTGTTATACAGGTGGAGAATGAGACAAACAAGATATTACACATGTCACCAGATCTGTGACTAAGAGAAAACAAAAAGTAAAGGAAATGAAATACAGCTGTAAAGCAGGTGCACACTACTACGGAAGTTATACCAGAAAAGCAGAGAAGGTTGAATATCAGATATGTTTAACATGCAGTAGGAGAATATGTGGAAATTTGGTTAATTTATATTTGATATTTGATATTTTAAATATTATATTATATTTTTTTAAGTTTATTTTTTGTTATTAAGGTATTTTCTATATTATATGCTATTTAACAATTTTATTATCATATTAAGAATAAATCATATTTTTATGTTATAGTTTAACACCAATTTAACTGTCTTTTAGATTATAATTATAATATCATATCATGAAAAAAAATTAATTTATTTGATAAAAATAAATTAGAGGTATATTTTCTATATAGGAGAATTAATTAAGTATACTTTGTATAATAAGAGGAGTTGAAATATTTAGTAAAAATTCAAAGAATGTTATTATAATATTTTATGTTATTTGTTTTTGTATTTGAACCCTAAAATCAACTAAGTTATAATTAATTTGGTTCGAGTAACATCAAATCATAAAGCATAAAGTCTCACAAGTTACAACATTATTTTTTTTTACATTTATAAGACTCAAACTAAAAAATGTTAGTATAATTCAAGTAAATTACTAATTTAATTTTTTAAAAATTATAGTTATCTAAATTTAGTCTTTAAAATATTAGGTGTCTCAATTTAGTAATTAAAAATTTTTTTTAATTCAATCATTTTTATTGTTAAATCGTAGAGTTTAGTGTGATTGAATCTCAAATTTTTTTTATTATTATAAATCACGTTGATAAACTGAGACAAAATTGAGAGAAACGCGGCATTTAGAGTTTCACAATGTGAATGCTAAAATTAAAGCAGAGGCAGATGCAGAAAAACTGTACGAAAAAATAATTGAGAAGCTTTGTTGCAGAAACCACATGGCATATCGTAACATTTGTCGTAATTTTTTCCACTACAGTGGCTAAATTCGTTAGGTAGAGCCCTTAAATGTCACATATTGGAAGAGGAAAATAAATCTATGCTTCGCTTCCGAAGCACATAAATTAATTTCACCAAAACAATAGAAAAGGAAAAAAAAGATGACCCAGAAAATCTAAAATTGGCTAGTGGCAATTATAGCAATTGTTTGAATTTTGAACTCCAAGAACGATAAATGCTCGATTTTTAAATATGCTACTTTGGAGAGGGTTAAAAGTCTGAAATGAATTAGTCTTAAATCCCGTTAAGTAGTGAGATAACCTTGGTCAAAACAAAGAAAAAGAGTAAATTATTAATTTAATTTTTGACAGATTATAATTTTTTTAATTTTATCTTTAAAAGATCAAATATTTTAATTTAGTTCTAGAATAAATGTCTATGTCTTAATTTAGTTATTTTTATTGATAAAATACTCAAACTGTACCATCATTAAATCATAAAATTTTTGTTACTAAAAGTCATTTCAGCAAAGAGAAAAATTAAATTGAAACAAACATAATTTTGTAAGGACCAAATTGAGACATTTAATATTTTAATGATCAAATTGAGACAATTATAACTTTTTGACAATATTTTTAAAATCGGTTTGGTCATTGACTCGGATTGACTCCGGATCACCGAATCAATTACTAACCTAAATGAATAAATAAAAAAATAAAAAAAATTATATATATACTTATATATTATTACAAATAAATTCAAAAACAAGTAAAATAAATAATTTATATGTAAATTTCATACTTTAAAATTATAAACATCCATAATAATTATATATATATATATATTAATTATTATTTTTTAATTCACAAATTTCTCTTTTTGAGTTTCTCCACCATTCATGTATAATGATATACACACCAATATCACAAGTCCTACTAAGCCTACCACCCCTTACTCTTCACCCAATACAAGAATGCAATCGACGTCATTTAATTCTCATAAGTGCTATCTCTTTCTCGGTTTAAATCCCCCTTTCTTCATCAGTGCTTTCTTTTTCTCCATCTGGTTTCTTCCTCTTCTCTCCAATTTGCAGTCTACCCACTGTCATTCTTAGTCTTGCACGCAACCCCTCTTTGTTGTCATATGGATCTGGAGTCATTGGCAACAACTACACCTGTTCTTCATCCCAATCAATTCGCTAGTTTCACCAATTTACATCAAAATCGATTCGATATTTTTAATCATTGACTAATAAGTTAATTTTTAATTAAAAAAAAAGAGGTGGGTCAAACCAAGTCAATGGGTCAGCGGGCCAACTAAAATTCAACTGGGTCTCAATTGATCATTTTGCAGACTGGTTTAAAACAAGTGTTCAAATTGAGTTTCAAGTCGGTTCGAATCTTAATTCACTATTTTTTGAGGACCAAATTAATAATTTACTCAAAATTTGTACAAGAGAATTTGGAAAGAAGCCGGATAGCAATATTCATGGGATTCTCCTAAATTCTTAAAGAAATTCCAAGTGCAAGCACCAATTCTAATAGGATTATTGGCACGGCACTGTAGTTAATATTTTGACATAAGATTCTATAAGTTATTGTTGAGTTTTTGGGCAAGAACTACTCCTACATGAAAACTCACTAGGTTTTGACCTATTTGAATCATGTTGGACTATAAAAAGTATATAACTCTTTTGGTGTTGATTTCTTTTATTCATAGTCAAGGTTGAAAAAATTGGACTAGTTATTGAATCAGTTGAGATACCGGTTTAATAGTTAATTGTCGAACCACGATCAAAGTAGTGGTACTTAAAATATATTAAATATTAAAATATATAATTAATGTATATTACAGATATTAAAATATTCAAGGTATGTTATAAATATATATTTATAACAGTCCTATATCTTTTTCTAATAGATTAATTTTCTAGAGATTCCTTAAAAATACATAATAATCAATAAAAATTCAAAAAAAATTAGTTGAACCAGTTCAACTGGCCGATTTTACTGGTTTGACAAGTTTTTCATCGATTTAAACGCTTACCAATTCTCAAGTCTAAATCGGACTAAATACTTAGTTGATTCACTGATTTTTTGATCGAACTATCAGATTTGATCTAGTTTTTTTAACTATGTTTACAATACTCGAACTTCATATACTAGTTAAAAAAATATATCAAATAATTTAAACCAACCAACATTAAAGGCTATTTAGCGTACCCAGTATAAAGAGATTGAGAATGTATAATAAAACTAACCATATGGAAATGGGACCTAACTTGTTAAAGGGACTCTAAGTTACATTAAATATTGCATGTTTAGATATAGAGGTTGGAATTCTCCTTCCAATGGATAATTTTATTCGGTAGTTGATTTTTTCTAAGAGATTAAAAAAATCCTTAAATATAATTTATGTTAAAATTTTACCTACTCTTTAAGAGATTAAAATTTTAATTGACAAATTTATAATTGGACAAATTTACTACTGACAGTTTAAATCATTATTACATATAAAAAATAAAAATGTGAGATGACATATTAATATTCATTAAATCTAAAATTATATACAACACAAAGACACAAAACACAATATATTTAAATACATGAAGACATACATCACGACTATATATATATATATATATATATATATGCGAGTACATGTAGTATACATGTATAAAAATATATAACATCATGCCAGCAAAACACACAGGACATAACATTTCATACATTCATGTGTATGCATGTACTCTCAATCTCTCATGCATAATACAACATGATACATCATTAACATATGTGTATATCTGTGTACACACATATATGATATATCATTGTGCACGCATATGTAGACAAATGACAAATAATATCATACGCATACACGTACGTGGTGAACATGTATATATGATATGCTATTTTTCTCTCACACATGCATGCCCACACATAAAGACACATACACACACATGATTGGGCACATGCACAAAGACACTCATATACACATCAACATAACACAATGTTTTGCACTATATAACACTACAAGAAAATCATGAATCAAAAATAAATTTTTTTGTCTTTGGTTAAAGAAAAATTTGCCTCTAATTATTCAAAGATGAAAAATTTTGCTTTTGATTTTTAATTTTCAACAAATATAATTAAATTAAAAATTATGGACGAAAATTCATAACAAAGAATCTCAGAGAAAAAATTTCTATCCCAAAACTTCTCTCTAATTATCCTCCTTTCCATATTCAAATCAGGATAAATTTTGTGACAAAAATAATTTCGTCTTTAATTTTTTGTCTCTAATTTATATTTTTCTTACGGTATAACATACATGCATTTGTAGAGAAACAAACTACATAAACACATAGAATTACACCATGCACATGTGCGTATGCGTGTTGGACACATAAAAAATATTATTAAAATTCTGATTAATTTTTTTTAAAAAAATTGTGTCAGAAACAGATTTACCAAAACACGTTTTTTTATTATTGATGGTGTTAGAGTAAATTATCTGAACATTTTTCTATTATTTTTATTTTTAAAAATATCAAAAGAAAAGGAAAGCTCAATAAAGCTATAGTAATTTATGAAATTTTAACACTTAATTATTTTTTAGGCACATAATGCAACATAAATTTAAATGTAGAATTTCTTTCACATATCTCAGACTCACCATCCACTACATCAGATATGGCGGCTCTGATATTAAGGGGCTGTTTGATATCCAGAAAAGAGTTGGAATGGAAAGAAAATAGGAAAATAAAAAGGAAAAGAGAATGGAAGAGGGAAAAAAGAATGAAAAAAAAAGATGTTTGGTATAAAATAGAGTATGAATAGAATATTTTTTAAAAAGAAATAAAGAAAAAATTAGAACAAATGACTAAATTACTCCTACCCAACTATCGCTGGCTTATAGGCGTGCCAGCGATCGACCGGCCTGGTGCAGACGGTTGACCGGCCTTGCACTAGACAGTCGACCGGCCTGGCTCAGGCGGTCGACCGTCTTGCACCAAGCGGCCGAGGCCTATCGGCAAGCCTGTGCCAGGCGGCTGACAAGCCTGGCACCAGGCGGTCGACCGGCGTAGCACCAGGCGGCCGACCGCACCTCCAGGCCTATCAGCTGCCTGGCACAGGCCTGTTGGCTGCCTGGTGCACGGCCGGCCTGTACCAGCGATAGACGGGGAAGAAGTCGACAGTAAAACTAGGAAAACGAAGCTCAACAGGCAATGACTCAGAAAAAATATGAAGATAAAATGGACATTTCACTTATTTTCCATATGAGAAACCGATTTTTCATTGCAAATGTAATGGAAAAAAAGTACACTGTTGAGGGAAGAAGGAATTCTGTTTTTCTTGCCGAAATGATACCAAACAATACAAGATAACAAACAGTAATGAAAAAGAATATTTCTTTCCAGTGACAAAAACCTTACCAAATGACCCCTAAGTCAACATTAAATGCTTAACTTACTAAAAGAGTATTCAATAAAAGTTTGTAAATAATTTTGCTATAATCTCTAACAATAATTTTTGACGGCTAATTAAATAAGCCAAATAGATCTGGAACCTCCATGAGAGAGTTTATTATGTTTTTATGCTATTAAATAAAAGTTTATAAATAACTTTATTATAATTCTAACAATAGTTTTTGACGGCTAATTTTAGATTTGGTCCCTCCGCTATTAAATTACTCTATCAATAATCGTTTTCAAGCTTAATTAGACATAAAAATAATACTCCAATTATCACCATCATACATCATCAAAATTGAAAAATTAATGGCACATAACTATATTTGTGTCACATGGCTTCGTGAGTATGAATGCTTAATTAGTATGCGCACATGTTATCCTTCCTACAATGTTCTTACACTTTACATTTAATTAATTAATTTGCACAGAAAATTAAATATTTAAGCTGGGACCACAATTTAGCATTAGCTTTAGCATGTTCTCCATTATTGCTATTCATGTGGTTGCATTAATAAGACATGAAATATCACTAAGCTTACAATTGCTTAGTTCTTATAATTCTTCAATGTTAGTCTAAATATTTTGAAACTTAATTAGACTAGAGAAAAATAATGTTAGAAGAGTTTTATACCTTTATGATCGGATTTAACTCGAACAAAATGAGTTGGATCTCAATAAATTTTCTAATATGTTTATAAAATCAGAAATAAAATCTGTCTAATTTGGTAACCAAGATATGTGGAATATGAAGGGGTTTCATATCCAAGATATGTGGTTGGATCTTGTTGTGCTATTAGCCTTTTTTATATCCAAGCCTGGATAAAAGGGCCAAACAAACAAACAAGTGTCGAATTACATAAAATAATTATTGTTAGTAGAGCTGTCAAAATAGGCCAATCAAACTCATTTTGGGTTAGTCCTAAAAATGGGTCGAACCGGGTTGTCTTATTTTTAAATGGATCAGCATAATGTTGGTTCGACTTGCTAGGTACGAGCTGAGGGCCAAACGGGCCAACTCGCCAAACTGCACCTTCTTCTTTTTTAAAAAAAAAACACTTGTCTCTTAAAAAAAAATAATAAAGAATAATCCATTTGCTTAAAAAAAGAAATATATAAATTTAGAGATTTGGAAAAAAAATTAAAAATGGAATTATTTTTTCTCTTGTTTGAATTTTTCTTTATTCTTTAGTGTTATCCTTTCTCATTAATTAGGATCAAATGATTATATAAATTTGATATAAAATTATCTTTAGATGATATCTCTTACTCCCTTAGTATTATTCAAATTAAGTAATTAACATGTATTATTATTATTATTATTTAATATATATTAAATATATTAAAAAACAGGTTACATAGTTAGACGGGCCGGGCCGGACTAGATAAATTAAGATCAGTTCTAAATAAGTTAACTTTTCAACAACTCAACTCACCTTTTAAGCGAGCTAAACAGGTCTAATGGATAAAATTATATTTTGAATCTGTGATTAGCTTGTTGTTTGAAATTAGCCCATGAAGTAAGAGGACAAGAGAGATTTGTGGGCTTAGCTGCTGCTTTGGGCTTTTGCTGAAGATCCAAAAGACCAAAATGAAATGACCCATTGGGGCCTAAAGCCTTTTAGTGGCTATATAATAAATACTAAAACAACTAACCAGGTCACAGCCAATCTATCCACAACAGTTGTGAGAAATTACAAAAAAATTGAAATGCTAATTTTTAACGAGCAAAGAGAAAAGTCAGAAAATCATGTCTAATATTATAATAAACTAAATATAATTTAATTTCAACTTTGAATGAATTTGTTTACATGATATTAAAATTTTTATAACTAAACCATTAATTTATCATTGACGTATTCCTCCAAATTTGCATTCCGTAACCCGCGGGTATTTTAAAACAAAAATACAAAATTACATCTAATTGGTGTTTTATGTTTGGTAAAAAAGTTTCAACATTTTTTATTGAAAGACCATTCATACTTGTAAGGATTATCTTTTTATTATTTTTAAATTATTAATAACCTTAATTTTTCATAATAATTTTTTTAAATTATGGAATATGAATTTGCATAAGGTTGTGTGAAAATAAATGAGACTCGACATATTTGACCTAGAAGATAAATAGACTAACTTGTTTAGGTGCATTTTTAAATGAACAAATTTTTAAGTGTTTAAACTAATCTAATTGATTGACTTGACAGGCTATGTAATACCCATGGTTTTAAAGTGAAACAATTAATAAAATATCCTACTAATTGTGCGAGTAAAGGTTTTGAGGACCCAATTGAAACTTTTCCTATATCAATTAATTGCGGAATTTTGAGAACTTATATGGGTATTTCTGTAGTGGGAAATTGTGTGTGCATGTGTGAAGGTTGTAAAACAAAATATGATCATGGGTTATGGTTCGATTTTGTGTGTAGTGGTCACGATGTGGAGCAGGCCTTTGAGAACCTTGTGTAGGGACTAAAGTGAAAAAATATGAAAATCTTTGGAATGGGTGAGAATTAGGGGAAATTTCGATTTGTGTTGATCGGGGTGGTCACAAGGGTGTAAATGGAAAGATGTGTATGGAGTATATAAAATCGTGTTTCATGGAAATTTCGTTCATACCCTTGGACCTTAATGTTATGAGTAGGAACTAAGGGGGCAATTTGGTAAATGGAATTATTATATATATACTTAGAGACACACACTTTAGCATTTTCACTAGCTCACGACATCCCCCCTTCATGAAGACCATATTCTCTCTTTTCCCTCTCACCCACTAGCTCTCAACTGTGGCCTTCCACTTGGGTTTTCCTAACAAGACTTTGCTTCGGTGATGTCTCTCGGCATTGGAATCATGGATTGAGGTGAGTTCCATGAATAAATTTCCTTCCATATTCTTCTTTTCTCATTTTCGCTTAGTGAAAACCCTAGGTCAGAATTTGGTGGAATTTGAATGTTTTGGGTAAATTGATTACTTTAATATCTTCTTGAGTATGGAAATGTGTTGGAAAACCTAGAATCATGATTTATGGTGCTTTAAACAAATTAAACGTGAAGAATTTGTGGAAAAATTGCACGGTTGCTGTCATGGTTGTATTTGTGCTGTCATAAGGGTGAAATTTTGTAAATCTCAAGAACTTGATTCTTGATTTTGAGTTTGAAAAGAGTTTAGGTATGTTTAAAACTGAGAGTCTATTTGATTTGGACATTTTTTATTTTCATTTTCACTAAAAACAGAAAAT
Source organism: Biancaea sappan (assembly GCA_037074585.1). Taxonomy (NCBI): domain Eukaryota; kingdom Viridiplantae; phylum Streptophyta; class Magnoliopsida; order Fabales; family Fabaceae; genus Biancaea; species Biancaea sappan. The sequence continues at coordinate 88,900,997 of CM073490.1, read as the reverse complement.
GAGCTTGAAAATGAGTTTGGTTGAGTTAATTGAAAATATTTTCTTGAAAATATTTCTTAAAATAGTCCTAGATTTCCAAGCACGTGATTGACACGGTAACCAGGGATATGTTATCCTAGACTATTAGCCCATTAGAGACTATTTCTATATCTCAATCAAAACACTGGCCTAGTATATTCACAAACAAAACTACACGGGGCCTAGGTGTTACATGTAATTATAGAGCATACTAAATACTTACTAGAGGAAAGATACTAACCCTGAAGTTTCACCATGAACCTATGATGCACACTAGACATACTCCTAGGGTAGGTCAATGCCAAAACCTACATAGGAACATAGAAAAAAAGGGTGAGCATATACAATACTCAGTAAGAATCAACTTGCTTACCCATAGTGTGCTTGTGAGATAGTCCTCTGTCGTGTAATCGCAGGGAAATGTTGCTTTCAGATCATTTAGATCTATTGATCTCATCATACCAATGATGTCTTGGGAGATAATGCTCTCGACTTGGTCATTGCCTAACTGAAAGCCCCCTTCACTATAGTCAAGAGGTCTCTCCACAAGACTCATATACTCAACATAAGCAAACGTTTCAAATCATACAAATCATCATACGATGTTCGCATTAGATTTATACGGGTATACACTTACCCTTCTAAAATATCATCTATACATCATATCTCACATGGTTATGACAACTTTTGCTTTATGATCCACCCATATATATATATATATATATACATACATTATGTGTTTATTCCGCATAGCATTTATTTAATAACAATCACATTCTATGAAACAAACCACAGATTAACATAGACTTCATGGACCACGTGCCACTGGGTTGCATGAGCAATAATCATGTTCTGCCACTTCTCATAGGTCTCATGGACCATGTGCCATTGGGTCTCATGGTTCTTCTGAGGCTAATAAATCAAGAGGAGTCCATAGGTCTCATGGACCACATGCTATCAGGCTTCATAGGTGAGAATATCATTTCACCGACCCATAGGTCTCATGGACCATGTGCCACCATGCCTATTGGATTTTTCCGAAGCAAATATCTCATAAGGATCCATATACTTCATGGACCATGTGCCACCGAGCCTCATGGGCAATAATCTTATTCTGCCAATCCCATAGGTCTCATGGACCATGTGCCACTAGGTCACATAGATTTTCTCAACAAACACAGACAATTTAATATTCAACATCAACAATAACATATCAAATCATAATCAATTATCACATTATTCGTTCAACCACAATCTTGTCTGCAATTCCTTAGAGGGAACAAATACTCATAGTCAACAATATTAATCATCAACAAGTACCAAGCAATAATAATCATTAACAATTCGTATAGGTACATGTATTTATGTATCATCGTATGTAATTATCACAAGTATATGTAATGGCAGCTTTTCATAATTTCACATATAGAATGATTTATTGACTAATAAGTCATTCATCTTCATTACATATAAGAACATGTATATTTATATAGATAGTAAAATCAAGCTAGGTAGGTTCAAGACCTCCTTGTAAGGCATATCCTAGACTTATGTCAATGTTCCACACAATCATCTCTAGTCATACATATCATGGTATTCTTAACTTAATGAATTCTCATAGAAGAGCATTTGTAAAAAGAAAAGAGACCCTTCTAAGACTAATCATTTAAGATTTGGCATCAACAAAATCTTAAAGGAAGATGAGCTATTCATCCACAATATGTATCTCATTACAACTTAGCCAAGTCTTGGTGTAATCATATACCATTTCCATGATTACTCCAATATCCTTCCACATCAACTACTTACATCAATGACAAGCTATAGTTACCATTCCCTTAGGATAAATTTGGAGAGAGAGTGTTCTTAGATGATCTAGGGGTAATTCTTCAAGAAATATAGAAAGGAAATTTTTCTACATCTCAACTTTAGTCCCCATTTTCATTAGATAGGAATCAACGACCACAATACATGAAGACCAACAAAATCTTAAAGGAAGATGAGCTATTCATCCACAATATGTATCTCATTACAACTTAGCTAAGTCTTGGTGTAATCATATACCATTTCCATGATTACTCCAATACCCTTCCACATCAACTACTTACATCAATGACAAGCTATAGTTACCATTCCCTTAGGATAAATTTGGAGAGAGGGTGTTCTTAGAGGATCTAGGGGTAATTCTTCAAGAAATATAGAAAGGAAATTTTTCTACATCTCAACTTTAGTCCCAATTTTCATTAGATAGGAATCAACGACAACAATACATGAAGACCATATTTCAAGTCATGATTATGTTCATAAAAGTATAAAGTATTTAATTTAGAGGTAATCCCTCTTAATATTATTTAAGTCCTTTAAAAGAGACCATGTTATCATGTTAGAACTGAATTTCGAACCCTCACACTCCAGAATTTTCTGACCAAAATCCACAACTCAAAAATTTATGAGTTTTGGTAGGCAACATTCCTAACATGTCTAGAACCTTAGATAAAAATTTAAGAAAGAAATAATATCATTTGCCCTTTCAAAACTTTACTCTTATAGCTACTGCTCAAACTTTCTTTGCAGCAAGAATGTCTTGGTTTTTCAGGCATTTAACCTACTAATTCTGTAATATCCCAAGAATTTACATGAATATTTAAAATCTATTTGAAGTTTATTGAAAAATTTAATTACATGAGAAATGTTTTTTTTTGACTTAATGAAGGAAATTTGGAAATAGAAATAAATTTAAAGTGGAATTTGAGACTTTGAGAGGGACTAAAGTGAAATAAGAAAATTTGTGGGGCACTTAGGATTTAGAATCACCCGAGGTGAGATTTTATGAATTTGCTTTTACTAGTCTTGACTGAAGGTCAACTGGAGAGCAAGTGATAATTTCACCCTGGGCGAGTATATAGGTGGCCTCACCTATTTTTCTTAATTTTCTCCTTTCCTCTCTCTCTCTCTTCACTTTCTCTCTCTACACTCCAACTCCACAACCGGGCTTTGGAGGGTGGATCTCGGGCTACGGGGCGAGCCTCTAGGAGCCAAGCAACGTAGGGAAAGCAAGGAATCGAGGTAGAAATTTCTATTTCTCAAGCTTTTTCCTATTTTCTAGTTTTAAGAAAGTTTGGGGTAAAAATCGAGATTCCGGCTTCGTTTCTCGATTAAAATTGGTGTTTTTGGTGTCTAAATGCTCCTTAGACATTAAGGGTGAGATTCCATGGAAGAAATCATAGAAAACGATGGAGATTTGGCAGGATCTGAGCCAAATCTGAGAGGAATCGCGAAAGGTCGCGATCCTGGCGCCCAGGCGCCAAGGTTCAGAAGGTTTTGGGAAGGAAGAAGGGCTTGGCGCCCAGGCGCCAGGTGTACTGAAAAACCTTAGCTTATTTTCAATCAGTCATAACTTCTTCATCCGGACTCCGTTTTGGGCAAACTTTATATCATTGGAAAGATCTTTGAGTCTAGTTTCTAATGATATAATTTTCATTTAGATATTCATTACCAGTTAGGAGTTATGACTTAATATGTGAGTAAAGGTCTAGAGTAGTGATAGGAAATTTCTCTATTTTGTAACCCTAATGATTTTTACCTGGTTACAATAGGGATGGTTGAGGCGCAAGGTGGGAGCGCCGAGAGCATGGAATCCAGGTGAGTAGGCAACCTTGCAAAATTAATTTACTAAATTAGTCAAAGCACAATATAAATCCCATTTGCGTTATTTGTGAAATTGAGAAGATTATCAAAGTATGTTCAGGGTGAGAAAAATTACAATATCATTGGAAATTATTTTATTACCTTTGTGAATTGATTTCTCTAGTTGACTAAATAACTAGATATGGTAGTTCTTTGAATAAATTGGAACATTTTGTAAGTGAATAACCTTACTAAACTAATTTGATATTATTAGATAAAGTACAATATAAGTCTCGTTTATAACATTATTGAAATGTTAAACAATCAATCTCTCAATTGATAATATATGATGATTGTTATGATTGATGATAGAAATTCAAGGGAATAAAAGTATGTGTAAATTAATTTATTTCATATTAGTTGTATTGAGATAAATTCTCACTATTTTATTGATGAGCAAAAGATCTACGGGATCTAATACACGAGTTTGAAAGGGTTAGAGTCCCATACTACTCGGTGTGTAATTGTGAAAATCTATGTATGAGTTTGAAAGGGTTAGAGTCTCATACTACTTGGTGTATAACTGTGAAAATCTATGCACGAGTTTGAAAGGGTTAGAGTCCCATACTACTTAGTGTATAACTGCGAAAACCTATGCACAAAGAGTTTGAGGGTTAAATTCTCAAGTCACTCGGTACAAGTATTTATGGCACATAATGCAAAGTGATTGAGGGATTGATCACCTAAGAAATCATACGCAAATTTAGACAAATGTAATACCATAATTATTTAAAATAAATTATAGATTGATTGTGTCACGCCCTACATCCAGGCCCGTGACCGGCGCGGAGATGTCTAAACCCACACCACCGCAAGCCTAACTTTCCATTTAACTTATTACTCTTTCCTTAATCCAATTATTACTTTAAATATAATTGTTTTAAATTACACAATGAAGAAGTAAAATAAGAGAATGTCTTCATATTTAACCATCCTATACAACAATACATGACCTACCCGATTACAGAGCTTTCTAAAATTACTAAAACAACATAATTAAGTCTGTTACCGTACCCTAAACAAAGGGGAGGCATCATCGACACGTTCATCCTCGAAGTTAAAGGGTCTTCTTTACCTGAAACTGTGAGGGGGTGAGTCTTATCCACTTGACTCACCATAAAATAGCTTTACCGCATATATAATCAATTATGCATGCCAAAAGTACATATAATCATGTATGAACATGTGAAAAACTCACAACATTAATAATTCATGACATAAATGTAAGTCAAGATGAATTCATCATAAGAAAGTTCATAAAAAAAAATCACATGCAACTCGCCCGAAAGCGTCATCTCACTTGTAGATGTCATCTCGCCCGAAGGCGTGTTTTGCCCGTAGGTAATATTTCTGCTTAAAGATGTATTCATATCTTCAACCATTACATGCATTGGTATCTTGGGAAATCAAGCCCTCAAACATTCCATGTGTATAATTCCATGCATTGGTATCTTGGGTCAAGCCCTCAACCATTCCATGTGTATAATTCCATGCATTGGTATCTTGGGTCAAGCCCTCAACCATTCCATTTGTATAATTTCATGCATTGGTATCTTGGGTCAAGCCCTCAACCATTCTATATATATTATATACTCAATTCATAATTCTAATCAATATAATCTTAAATCAACAATAAATTTCATTATCTAGCAATCATCATTAAATATAGAATCTAACTGCGATATGAGATGGAATTTATATTGTATCTTGGAGGGATGAATCCCTCAACTATTCCATGTGTATAATTATATACATTGAATATCTTGTGTCAAGCCTTTAAAAGGACGTCAAGCAATTCAACCTTATTTCACCTCTGTCCTCAAAGGACGCAAAAGTGTTCGAAATCTCTATTTCTTTCAAATACAATCAATTGCACAATCAAGAGCATTCATATGCACATCATGAACTTTAATAAATCCATGTCATTCATAATCATTAATCATTCACATGATTTCCTTTGTAAGCTCTATCTCAATATATAGAAAATATATTCATTCCTTAATTTATTATATCTTCTAACAAACAAATTTTTAAAAATTAATCAAACAAGACAAGGATAGATCAATCCTTCAACTGAGCTCAAATTTTCAAAATTCAGGTATAGTATAAAGTTCTATATTCCTTCATCCACATACAGTTTGCAAGCTCAAATTATATGCATGTGGTACCTTACATCATGTATGTCAAACACATAATCACCTTATCACATGATATCATTTTATGAAACTTTAGAAAGTACAATCCTAGAAAATAAAATCATACAAGGTATAGCTAGATCCCTCACCTCGGGTCCGAGCTAGATTTCTACATCTTATATCGATCAAAGGATGTCCAAAATCTCATTGAAGGCTCAAAGCTAAACATGCATCTCCATTGGGATGCACTGTTCTCTCATTTTCCTTCGACTCTTGTAATAGTCAAAAAAATACGTATGATTAATATTTACATATATGGTTACTATTTATACGTACGGTCACTATTTATACGTATAATCACTATTCATACATATGGTCACTATTTATATGTATAATCACTATTTATATGTATAGATACTATTCATATATACGGTTACTATTCATACATACGGTATAAATACATATGATCACTATTCATACTAGGAAAAGTTTTTTTCTGGTGTGGAGGATCAGCTAAAGCTGCAACCACAAAATATACTAAAGAATTTAACTTGTATAATTATAAGAAAGGGTATAGTATTCTCACCTTGGATCTAAGCTGATAGAAAAATGCCTAAAATCTCAGAGACCTAGTGCCGGGGTAAGAGAAGTTTGAGGAGAGGAAAGAAGAGAAACTGGAGGTGTGTGTTTACAAGTGAAATGGAATGGCCTATTTATAGGAGAAGTTATGGTACTATTTGCTACTATTTCATCTACCGTTCTCCTATACTATTTCATCTACCAGTTTCACTTACCAGTTTTCATCTACCTGTTCTACTTATCGGTCTCATCTATTAGTATAATCAATTTACTATTTAAGTTCCCTTTCCATTTAGTCCCTAAGGGAGATTTTCTTATATAAAACGTCATTTTTCTCCCAATTTCTTTCTAGTTTCCTCTTATGCCCAATCCACATCTTACCCGTGGGATTATTGCCACATCCCACAATTTATACAATATTATGAAAATCTGTATTTTCATCAACATACACATACAAGATAACAAGATTCACATAAGCATATGTGAAATTAAATAGACAGAGAGATCATTTTCTCCATTGAATTACTCCAAATCAAAATTAGCACTCATTCATGATGACCATATACGTGAACAGTTCTGTATACGTGTGATGTATAGGTGAATAGTACCATATACTGAAATTTTTTTTAAGGGTATTACAGATTGTGTTAGTAAATGTGGTATTTGTGCTTGTGATATTTTTATGTACAGTTGCTTACTCACTGAGTTTTGATTAACTCACACTCTCTATGATTATCTTTTCAGATACAGTGGTTGAGGAGGAGAATTTATAGCATTTAAAGATATAGTCCACTATTGTCTGGTAAACAAATAAATATAGATTTGGTAAGGATTAGGAAATGCTCTGCAATCTAATAGGTCACCTAGGCATGGGAGGTTGTATAGTATTGTGTAGTATATGAATGTTGAACATTTTCTAAATATGTATACAAAATATCTTTCTTGGAAAATTTATGATTCACATAATTATGGATATTAAGAATGTTCATAGAGATTAAGGGGTATCACTGAGGTACACCTTAGGTATTTTATGTTTATCTCACATGTAAATTTTGGGATGTGACAAATTCAACCCCCAAATCCCATGACACTTGGTATACATGTATTATGAAATTCTCCCATAAAATTTTCAAGGTAAAACATGACCAATAGAATATCAAAACATAGTTTTTTTATTTACGACTGGTCATATTACTTTAGATTCTGAGGTTGGTTCAATTCTTTTAATATTTGACCTAATAATTGACCCCCAATCACCATGCAACTATTTATATCTTATCTACACATATCAAGAAATATCTCATAAAAATTTCAAGACCATATGAGCTCATTTCATACTACAATTAACTTAAAACATCATTAATAACAATTGCTAGCAAAATAAGCTTCTAAAAATTTCTGACCTCTAATTACTCTATTGATCATAAAACACAAACGGTAAAGAATTCTTGGATGAAACTTAGTTTATTAGAAACTAGACTCAAATACCTTTTCAACAATATATAGTTTGCTAGAAACAAAGCTCAAATGAGAGAGTTATTACAATTTCAATTATGCTAAAATTTGTAGCCTGAGGCTGGCGCCAAGGCTGTTCTTCTCGGCTTCATGGGCGCTCCGGACTGGAAAAACTCTCATAAATTGCTAATTGGCACCAAAAATCTACCACTTTGCCTTCTAAGTCCCCCCAAAGCTCCCCCAAACCATTTTGGATCACTATTACTTGTTTCTATCACACATAAACTTTCTAAAAGATCAATTTTAAGCGTTGATTCAAGATTAAAACAAAGTCACCCAAGATTCAACTATGTTCTTCCTTAGAAATTTCAATTCTTGTTCTTCCTCTATCAAGGCTTTCAACCTTGATCTCATTTAATTTTTAGGTCCTAAACTCATTAAAAGGAAGAGGTAACAATTTCATTTAAGACTCAAGACTCAAGTTTATGATTTCTCTAGATATTCAATTTAGGGTTTCTTACAAAATTTCAAGAAGAAAAGAGGAGGATTTATTTCCTACCTTAAGGGGAGAAATCCAATGAACAGAGGAGGTGGCTAGTGATGGTGGTTGCCGGAAGAGATGGTGGAGGTGTCCCAAGAGCTCTTTTGACCATGGTCAGGTAGTGAGAGGCGCATAGAGGGAGGGAAGATGATGAAGAGATGAGGAATGTGTGGGTGTTGGTAGGGTGTGTGTGTGTGTGTGTGTGTTTTATTAAGTTGTGGGCCCCACTCTATTTCAGTTAAGTCCCTTGTCCAAGAAGCAAACCAACTAGGACTTTAATGAAATTTTAGAAATACAACAAGGGTACTAGCACCACATCTTAATAAGAAACAACACATACATGAAATTTTTATTTCACCACACATTTTGTAAAAAGATACTGAAGTTTATATTTTACTCACTTTTGTCCCTCTTAGCATCTTTTGCACCACTTTAGCTCCACTACCACCATCAGTTTGGTACCAACCACACCCTGAATACCACCCAAGGCCTAATCAAGATAAAAGTCCTCATCTATTCCCATACACAACTTATACTTATTTTCTCTCTTTTCACTATGGTCCCTCACACGGACCTTTGCGAAGTTCCCCTCACCGAAAATTGAGCGACTCTATCATTGGTACAAATATCATATGCCCAGATGTTTTTATCAACTTTGAAGATCTCCAAGCTCTTACTAATCCCACACAAATATCCACATAAACATAAATATGCAAGGTCTATCCTTAACTCGAGTATCTAATACCTCGGATGTTACAACATATATATAAAATCACAATATATATATATAAAGTGAATTTTCACAAAATTCTCAATCATAATTTGTATATGTGAATTTTCTTTAAAAAAAATCACAATTGCAACTTTCTTTTTGTGTGCACACATGCCATTAGATATTTCATGAAATAGACATAGACATTTTCTCAAAATGCTTTTCACAAAGCATAATTTGTCACATGGCTTTATATAGGCCTCAATAGTAGAATTAAAAACAAATTCTCAAAGTGAAAATTCATATTTCACATAGTTTCAGAAAGCTCACAATATTATGATCATAAAACTTTATTGTAAAATTTCAAAAAATTTCACAAACACAATTTTGTACATTAAAATGTTGAATATGTTCACATATAAGTTTTAAGAAAGACTTTTCATATTATCAATAGTTATGTCAATAGAAATTTATGAGATATACTCAATACTCAAATATTAAACTCATAAAATTTCTATTAACCCACAATATCATTAATTATTAACCATAAAACATTTTACTAAATTTTGTATATTTTTATAACAAAACACTTACATCCCCTACTTGTTGTTATAAAAATAATACCTAAAAATATTTTTCTTCTTGCCCCCACTATTAATAAAAATTATAAAAAAAGAGAAAGATTAAAATTAGTGACAGATATCTCATGATGTAGTGCGACGAAATCACCATTGCATAAATTTGCTTTATGAGAAAAAATTGATCACTTGATGACTACTCAAAATTAGAAGTCAAAAAATTATGAGTTGTGCTCATAAAAATATCAAGTTATAATTTCACTTCATATACATGATATTTGCTAGTGGATCAAATCAATATGCATTTGCGTCACATAATACAAATGCTATTTTGCATATAGATTTGCCCTCATATATATATATATATATATGCACAATCTACTTTAAAAGAATTTTTTCAAACCAAGTTAAAAGAACTTGCAAAAATAATATAGATATACAAGACAATATATAACAAAAATTAAAGTCTTGTAGCAACGTACCTTATCATGGGTATCTTATATAGTGAATTTTTTTTTCTCATAAATAAAATCTCCTTTTGTGAGTAATAACCAAATAAAAAAAATTATAAACCTATAAAATTAAAATACACATAATTAGAAATTAATTATCTTTCACCTTAAATAAGGTGTAAAACAAAAATATCATATACTTTGATTCCAAAACTCATAAAAAATTATGAGTTATTGTAAAAAGATAAATATTCCACCAAAAATATTTATGCAATTTCTTGTGAAATAAATTCACAACTCCATGTAGCAAACCAAAAGTATTTTCATTGATTTATTCAAATTTTCACAAAATTTCTTCTTAGGGAAATTTCATAATTGAAAAAATCTCATATAAAATATTTTTCAAATTCTTCCTAAACCATTCTTATTTTTCATTTGCTGTTTTTGTGGGATTAAACGTGAATTACCTTAAAATTGTTGGAACATCAATTTGAAAAATAAGAATAAACACAAAATAGAGAAAATTAAAGGTTAGAGTAAAAATATAATTCACATAGTATTGGCATGAGATCAAAGTATCTCAATTTTCTTTAAGGTAATTTTTCACGCCTCCTACGTGTTAACTTTGCTATATTACCCTATAGAGGTACTTAGATATATTATTTCCAAAATACAATAACTCATGACTCACTTATTTGTTTACTACCTCTGCGTATAGGAAGTAAATCGAACTCAATTTTTTTAGTACCTTCTCTATCCAAAATATCACATAAGTATATCTCATATATATTTATTAGTCTAGATTTATTTAAGAATTTATTTTCTTAAGAAACTTTTAGCTAGTTAAGGGTTAGCGCTGGTCAGCCTTATGACTGCGTTGGTAAGCCGTAAGGCCCAGGTAGGTGTTCCCGATAAACCTTAACAAACCTAAGAGAATTTTTAAGAATTTATTTTCTTAAATATGTCTGAATTAGTAAGAAGACTTTTTAATAGGAATAGTTTTGAAATCAGTCTTCCCTCTACCTCTTCTAATCATAGTTCTGTAGATTAAAATGAAATTAATAATTCTAAAATATCTATATTAGAAGCAGAAAAGTTAAGAAACTAGGAATTGCCTAGAATACGACCCAGTGAAGTGTATAAACACTCAACATTCAATTTTAAGGTTCAAGACATAGTTAGGACTATAGAATGTACAACTAAGTTAGGAAAGTGTCAAGATTCAATAAATTTGCTTAATAAAAATGAAATTGATCAATATAGGAAAGACAGATTTGGATTTATCCACATCAGATTAATTCAAGTTACGGTCACACTCATGCACAGATTAGGAATTAATCATCATGTTCTGTTACTTTTACAGGATAGACATGCTTTATCTTTTCAAGATTCAATGTTAAGTCTTGTACAGTTTAATCTCTGCAATGATCCAATTTATTTTCAATGTTTTCCAAATTACATGAAAACGTTAAGGAATGTAGAAACTATTTTAAAATTACATGTTAAGACAACAGAAGAAATATTAAGTGAGGAACTGGATAATCTTTCTATAGTTTATAGAATTCATTATAAGATTTCAAAAACAGGAGTAGGAATTTCTGTTAAGAAAGAGTCACCTAGGAATGAAACCATCCTGATGGAGGCCAACCTTCAAAAATCAATGATCATGACTCCTAAACCTCTCAGACATGATGAAATCATGGCTACTTTTACAGATACTTGGGATTTGAAAAATATCCAACAACCCAAGAAAATAGAATAAAAAAGTTTAGAAAATTTTGTTTAAAGTTCAGAAGGACATGTCAAAATAACAATGAATAGATCAACATCTTCCAGATTTAGAATATTCAAGAATCTAGAATTAGAGTTTAGTTCAAGACACTCTGTAGACTCTGATTATAGATCTGCAGTTGAAATCCCAGAGACTTCGGCTAGTCTCAGAGGAGTAAATTTCCAACCAACTGTTCCACAACCAGTTGATGAGTCTGTTCCAGATACACCATCTGTTAATCACTCACGCATTAGATCTCAAATCTTAGTGTTAAGAAAAGAGTTCAAAATAGATAAAAAAAAGTTAAATACTGAGTTTATGAAAGATTACAACAAGTTAAAAAGAGATTGATACTTTAGCACCTTTTCAATAGAACAAGTTCAACAATGGAAATTAGAATATTATAAATTTATGGAACAAATTAGAGAATATATTTTATTTTTTAAATGGTTTGAAATGTATTGCTTCAATAATAAAATAGAAAATCCGTTCATAGAAAAAGAAGATCAAAATCAGGTTAATACCCATACTAGAATTACAGTATAATGAGATACAACTTTAGTTCAAAAAATTATATATGTTCATCCGCCTTTAGAAAATCTGAAGATTTCAAAAGGTAGTTCTGAAATAGAAGCCACACCGTTTAAAACTGTAGAAGGAAATGAAGAAGAACATAGTTCAAAAAGAGATATTAAAAATATAGAATCCCAGAATAATTTTACTAATCTAGCACTCAATACAATAGGTAAGCAACTGGATAGGATAGAAAACGTGGTCAATAATAAGGTTTTAGAAACCTCTTCTAGCAACTCTGTTCAAAATACTATTAGATCAGTACCCCAACAATTTCTATATAAAATTCCGACACTTACTAAGGAGGAATTAAGATCAATAAATTTAGGTAAATCATCTCAAATTTTAGTTGAAGAGATTACGAAGAAATTAGATCAACTTAATGTTACAAATAATAGGTCAAAAGGTCTTCAGATCAACACTCTGTCAAAATTAGAAAATGATCAATAGTTAAATAGAATTAGATCTAGAAATCCAAAACCAGTGACTAGGAATTATTATTCAAGACCTAGTTACCTAGATACTCAATATGAAGAAAATTTCTTAGTTACAGAAGCCAGCTACACTGGCGAAGCAATTATAGAATGGAACATTGATGATCATAGTGAGCATCAAGTGTTAGGTATTATTCAAAACATGTCAATATGCGCTACAACGTATAGGATCAAAGATAATGATGAAAGGTTAATAGTCACCATGATAACAATTGGTTTTATTAGTTAATTAAAAAGATGGTGGGACAACTATCTCACAGAAGTGAAAGGTCAAGAATTAAATTTGTAGTTAGGTAGGAAGAAATTAATGGTCAATTAATAGAAGTTCAAGATGGAGTAGCAGTTTTAATTTATGCTTTGACAAAACACTTTGTAGAAAATCCTAAAGATTGCCAACAAAGGATAGCTAATCAACTATCAATTTTGGATGTCCAACGATGTCTGATTTTAGGTGGTATAAGGACATGTTCCTTACTAAGTTATATACAAGATCTGATAGTAGTGCAGACTATTGGAAAGAAAGGTTTTTAGATGGATTATCCAACCTATTTGTCGAAAAAGTTAAGGAAAGCATTAGGAAACAATGCAACAATACCCTTCCTTTTCAACATATGACTTTTGGAGAATTAATTAATTTTGTTACAAACGAAGCTCTCACCGTCTGTAACGACATGAAGCTTCAATCAAAATTAAAATCTGAGTTCAAAAGTGCTCATAGAGAATTAGAAAATTTTTATGATCAATATGGAATCGAAAAGATTCGAGCACCCTCCGCTAGGTATAAGAAACATAGGAAGATTGATAGGTATCAACCCATCAGAAAGACTTATCGTCGCCGCTCTGACAAACCTGTTAGATCATTCCAAACAAATCATACTGCTCAACATTCTAGGAAACCTAGAATCCATAGTTCAAAAAATATCGATTGCAAACATATAGTTTGTTTTAAAAACGGGAGGTATAGTCATATTTCAAAACACTGTAAGCTCAAGAAAAGAATAAATTCTTTAGATATAGATAATAAGTACAAACAGAGTCTAATGAGTATTCTGTTAGAAGATCAAAACTTTGAGTCAGAATATGATTCAGAAAGCTCTAATGATAAAAATGAGATATATCAATTAGATCAACAAAATAGCTCATCATCTGTACTTATAATGATTGTTCAAACTCTTGTTCAAAAACAATTAATGTGCTCAATAGAGACAAAATTCAAACTTTATTAGAAGTCATAGATAAAATAGATAATGAAGAAGTTAAGAATGAATATCTGCTCAAAATTAAAGATATAATGGATTCAGAAGAACCCCAACAAAAAAAGCCCTATAATGTTTAAGAAATTATCCATAGGTTTCAAAATAATTCTGTTAAAGAAAAAGTTTCAATAAAAGAGTTAAAAGAAGAGATCAAAATTATTAAAGAAGAAATTAAACAGTTAAGACAAAAGGATATGGACCTATCCTTACATATTCTAAGTTTAATGGAAAATAAAGATGTTAGGAATTCTGATGATCAAAACAACATAGAAGTAGAAAATTGTTCAACATCTAAAGATCAATATTTAAATATTATTTCTAGAATTTTTGTTCAAAAATGGTATTGTTATGTTAACCTTACTATTAAAAATTTTAGTATCAAAATAATCGCTCTTTTAGATTCAGGAGCTGATCTCAACTGTGTTCAAGAAGGATTAATTCCCACTCAATATTATGAAAAAACCACTGAAAGTCTTAGTGGTGCAGGAGGTAATAAACTTCCAGTTAGGTACAAATTGTCAAATGCCAAGATATGTAATCAAGGCATAAAGTTTAACATAACTTTTGTTTTAGTTAGAAATTTAAATAAACCCATGATATTAGGAACGCCTTTTCTGACCTAATTTACCCTTTAAGGTCTCAGAAATAGGAATTTCAATAAATGTTTCAGGAAAAGAAATTTGTTTTGAATTTTTAAGTCCTACTAGGTCAACAGATGTTAATTTACTCAAAAATTTAGCTGTTTCAAAATTAAACCTAATAACTAGGAAAGAAACCCTGATCAAAATGTTAAATAAAGAAGTTCATTACAATAGAATTGAGGAACAAATAGAGAAACCTTAGGTTAAGGATAGAATAACCCTTGCTCAACAAAAATTAGAAAAAGAAGTATGTTCATAAAAGCTCAATGCTTTTTGGGATAGAAAGTAACACATAGTCTCTCTCCCTTACGAGCCTAGCTTCACCAAAGATAGAATTCCAACTAAAGCCAGGCCCATTCAAATAAATAAAGAAACTCTAGAATATTGTAAGAAAGAAATTCAAGACTTGTTAGGTAAAAAATTAATAAGAGCTAGCAAATCTCCGTGGAGTTGTTCAGCTTTTTATGTTCAAAATCAGGTAGAAATAGAGCGAGGAGCCCCTCGTATGGTCATAAATTACAAACCATTTAACAAAATATTAAGATGGATTAGGTACCCTATTCCAGATAGAGGAGACCTAATTTCCCATGTTCAACAAACCTCTTTATTTTCTAAGTTTGATATAAAATCAGGATATTATCAGGTTCAAATTGCTGAATAGAATGTTATGCCATTTGGTCTTAAAAATGCCCCCTCTGAATTTCAAAACATCATGAATAATATTTTTAATCCTTTTTCTCAATTTACCATAGTTTACATAGATGATGTCTTAGTGTTTTCTAGGTCAATAGAACAATACTTTAGGCACCTTGATCAATTTTATGAAATTGTTAAGAAAAATGGTTTAGTAGTTTCAGCTAAGAAGATGAAATTGTTCCAAACAAAAATTAGGTTTTTAGGTTATGATATATACCAATGTATGATCAAACCTATTAATCGATCAATAGAATTTGCTGATAAGTTTCTAGACGAGATAACCGATAAAAATCAGCTTCAAGGATTTTTAGGATGTCTTAATTATATCGCAGATTTTGTTCAAGACTTAAGAATTATTTGCAAACCTTTATATTCTAGGTTAAAAAAGAAAGCACTCGCTTGGGATAGTTTAATGACAGAAGCTGTTAAAACTCTTAAGTCAAAAGTTAAGAAACTCCCTTGTTTAGGAATACCTAACCCATAAGCCTTTATGATCATAGAAACTGATGCTTCAAAAATAGGCTATGAAAGTGTCCTTAAACAAAGGCCCAAAGATAGTTCAAAAGAATAAATAGTAATGTTCAATTTAGGAGTATGGAATGAAGCCCAAATTAAATACTCCACAATCAAAAGAGAAATTTTATCAATAGTTTTGAATATTAAAAAATTTCAAAAAGAAATGTTCAATAAAAGTTTTCCGTTAAAAACTGATTGCCAATCGACAAAAAGCGTTTTAAAAAATGATATTCAAAATTTAGTTTCAAAACATATTTTTGTTCACTGGCAAGTAATATTTTCTTGTTTTGATTTTGAAATCCAGCATATAAAAGGCAAAGAAAACACCCTACAAGATTTTCTCACCTGAGAATTCTTGCAGGGAAAAACAGAAGAATGGACAAGAAAAAATCAAAAGAAGTAAGTAGAGATCAATATAGATCCCCACTGGGTCCTCAATCAAATGTTCAAAATGTTTAACAAGGATCCCCACTGGTTTCTACAACATCACCATTACTGGTGACACCACTCTCGTTCAACAACCCTTTCGGCAGTGGTATTCGATCACAAAATAAAGGTCCTCAACCTTCTTCTAGTTCAACAAGTTCAAAAAATCGTTTTCTTCCATTAACCTATGATCAAGCACTAACCTCACCCTCTCTTCAACAACAAATAACTCTTGTTCAATTTTCTTCCTTATTGGTACAACTTTCTTAACCAACTCCCCTCAAAAGATCCCTTTCTGAAAAATATGTTTCAAAAGCCTGTTATGTACCCATCTGTTCATTAGAATCTGAATGGCTCAAAAACCCTAGTATTACCCCTAAAGAAGTTGTTCAAAAATACTACCCAGAAGATAGATGTTTCTTTTCTTCTGATTTACAAAAAACAAGAATTTTTTATCAGTTTATTTTGATGGATACAAACTCCATCACTTTACTCATGAATATGATCCACTTTTTCCTTCTCGTGTTCAATACTCAAAAATCAAAATAAATAAAGTTTTAACTCTGTCTCAATAGAATCAGCACCCTTACACTCAAAAATCTTTTTCAAGACAATTCCAGCCTCAAAATTATAATTACTAGGACTATAAACTTGCTTGTTTTAATATGTTGTTGATTTGTCCTTTTTCACATTCTTGGTTCATTTGGTTCAATAAGAGTAATCAGGAATTTCCCGTCTGGTTCTCTGAATGGTTTTACTTTTTTGGTCCAAACACTGATTTCCTTCCCTCTTATACGAATGAATCATTTTCAATATTTTCTGCTTAAACCAGTTTTCATACTGGAATAATGCTGTTAAAGTTCTTTTCAACGTTCGGAACTTCCTGGATTATGTCTTGGGATTTCGAGTTCAAAGATAGATTTTCTACAGGTTATCCTCTCTTCTTAAGTCGGATCATGGCAGAACTCGCCAAAGATAAAATGGTGGTCAACATACAACCCCAATCTACTCAACAAAAAAGCTGTTGAAGAGTGGCTTGCTCAGAATCCACACCTGATGAAATATCCTCAGGCTATTCAACATCAATCACCATTTCTAGGATCAAAATCTCAGATCATGGCAGAACTCGCCAAAGCTCAATCTGAAGAAGAGTTCAATAATCTTGTTCAACAACTTGCTGATAAAGCGCTATGGCTCAAAGCTCCCTCTGAAGGATCAAATCCAGAAGAAGAAGACAGTCAGTTTCAGAACGAAGATGACTGTTTCAATATCAACTTTGCTAACCTTAGTCAAAATTAACTATGGTTAGGTCAAGCCATCAGCAAAAAAAATCAAAACTTCCGCCAACTCAATAACTTTAAATCCTGTCAACATAAACATATTCAACAGGTGGCAGACAAGCTTTTTCAAAAAAGAAAACGTCGGCATATCAAGACAAATAAACTTTTGACAAAGCCATCATCCTCATGATCAACTTTTTGAAAAGTAGCCACCTTCGTGATTACTTTTCGGATTTCAAGACCGTTCAAATCCGTGGACTCCAGAGCCTTTAAAATCCACAGACTTCAATTTAGTTCAAATCCGTCTTCTTATTTTTATAAAAGGCAAAGTAGTTCAATTAGTTAAACAGAACGAGAAATAGAGAGAAACATTTTCTTTGTTAAAAACATCTTTGTAATTGTTTGTTTTCAAGAGTCTCCCAGTTTCAACATTGTAAGTTCAAATCCTTTGTATTAAAGTTCAAATATTTTCAATATGAGTTTATCTTTGCTCAATTATGTTCTCATTCCTTTCACTGATTTAATGCTTGTTATAGAATTTGAATATTATGTTAATTTTAATATTTCTAGAATATATATTGTTAAGGAAAACATTTATATTGAGTTTAGAGACGCCATAATTAGTAATGAATTTTCTTTTGAATATATGTTCAATAATTAGAAGAAAGTAAGTTTTATGTTGTGATGATGGACAAATATATACATACATACATACATACATATACATACATACATACATACATATATATATATATATATATATATATATATATAAAAGAAAAGAAGACCTATTGGCTACTCCTTTAAAACACATTAAACATAATAGCAATTAAACGTTTCAAAACCGAAGGGAATCAAGAAAGCAAACATTTATATATATTGATAACATATTATTATATGGAATCAATTGAAATTAAACAACATAAATGTGTAAGAATGAGGCATGATGAAGATGGTAAATTAAAACATTTGTTATATTAATATTTTATAATAATAAACTCCAACAATGAATTAATACACAACTATATTAATCAAAATTAATCTTACACTACTGAATAATTCTTAATGGACAAGCTTTCTACAAAATCCATTGTTTGATTAAAAATCTTTAGCATAAGTATCACCTTCACAAATTTTAATACTAATTCACGGTCACTTAACATGTCATAATACATTAAAAAATTATCATACAAGTCACACTGAAAAAAAAAAAAAGGAACAAGAAACCTTAGTATAATTGATATGGCATTCAACTTTGTCTCATCATCAAACCCACCAAACACTTCCCACGGGAAAATGTTAACCAATCACCTAACTCTCTAATTTCAGCATTTGTTGATAACAAAATTAAACCATAACAAACCCTAGCACAACTTGCCAAATCCTATAATGTGCATCACCCATGCAAGAGAAAGTCAAGTAAGTAATTTTTTTAACTTATTAAATCCAACTAATTTGATTCGAGGTGGTCAAATAACAAAGTTGAAAAGCTCTTTTAACACTAATTTTTTTATTTAAATAATTCAAACAAGCATTATCGGTGGATAATTGGGTGTATATATATTGGTTTTCCACAAAGAAATATTTATCAATTATTATACTCCTGTGGTACTAAAAAATTCAATACTACCTCTATTCCAATTTTGACAAGTTAGTATTTTTTTTCCTCAAATTTAAGATCCAACTTAACCATAGTTAAAATGAGATTATGTGGATTTTATAAAAAAAAAATCACAATAAATTATGTGGCTAAATATAAAGGGAAGTAGCACTGAATTATTCGAGACTACATGAGTACCAATAATGGACTCTTTCCATATGAACACTGTCAGATACTAAATATAAACATCTCTTTCAATAGGGGTTCAACTATGTTTTGTCATCTTGTGGAGAATTAATCTTTTTTGCTAGACTTAACCTTTGCTGGTTCTGTGTATGTGTGTATATATCAATGTTTTAAAAATCAGACCGATTATTAAACCGGTGGAAGTATTAGTTCACGGTTAACTAGTATAACTATAATTGAACCGATAATAATTAAATATATATTTTTAGTTTTATATATTAAAAATATATAATATAATAAATTAATAAACAATTTCATACGTAATCCTAGTAAACTTATATTATTATATACATGTGTGTGTGAAATTGCTTTTCTATTTCATTTTCCTGTTTTCTTATTTATTTTTATGAAAAAAATAATATTATTATGAAAAAATAATTAAGAAGAAAAAAGAAATATAATATGATAAAAAAATAAAAAAAATAAAAGTTTTTTAATAGTGTGAGAAATAATTGTATTTTGTAAATAGTTAATTTTTCTTTTTTTCTTTTAAAGAAACCCTATTCAACCAGTTTTAACTAACTGATTTTTTGGAGTTAGCCGGATTAGACTAATAACCGGTTCCCGATTAATCCGGTTTGATTCTGTAATATATGCTATGTGTGTGTGAGAGGGAAAGAGACAAATAGGAATGAAACCAGGGTTTGATATGGAGCAAATTAATTAATTTATTAAACTTCCTAATCAATATTCGCATAATTAAGTATATAACTTTGACGAAATCATCTTGGTTTTTCCCCCTTGCAAGTTGCAATCAAACTTAACTATTAATTAGGCCAATTGGGACCCAAACAAAATCACTTGAACTAACAGTGGACTTTGGTTAATTTCTTGGTCATTGCTATATGGCTCTGTCAGAGTCTCACTAGCCGCCAAACAAGAAGAAGAAGAAGAAGGCCATGATCCCATGCCTAACACAAGCTAGATTAATTAATCAACATTATTAATTGACGAGAATTAGTTTTTTAAGTCTAATTGACCTATAATTAATGTTATTTGTAGTTGAGATAATCCCCGGATTAATGAATTTATTATTTGCATAGGACAACAATATATGACAGAGTGATAAGCATCAATTTGATCCATAATTAGACTCCAAACTCTATCCATAATTTTCACTATGAAATTTAGGTTTTTTTTAAAATTATATATAATCTGTAATGACAAAAATATTGTTATAGTTGTCAAAAATATTTTTGAAAAAAAAAAGTGAAACTGGATTCTTTTTTTGGGTGTTTATGTGTACCTTTGACAAAAGAAACTATAATGGTTATTAATTGATGGCTTTTCTTTTTTTGGTAAATATTAATGACGGCTTTGCTAATATAAGAAGCTGGAGTGTTGCTATAAACGAAAAAATTCGTTAAATGAAGACAATGCCGTTATAACAACACTCAACACATGTGTAATAAAGAGCTGATTTTAAAAAAATGATTTTTTTAATTACTCTTCATGTAATACTAGAGAATTTAATGTTGTTATTATCCATATTTTGTCACATAATTTATTATTATATTTTATAAAAAGTAAAAACAACATAATTTAATTTTAATGTAACTGAATTTGATCTTAAACTTTAGTTAAGAATTATTTATTTATTAAAACATGTATAAAAGTTTAAATTATTCTCTTTTATTCTTATAGTTTTATTTAATTATTAATTTGGTCTTTATAATTTTAAAGTTAGTAATTTAATTCTTATAGCTTTACAATTTTTTAATTATAGCCCTTATTACTAAGCTTTCATCAATGTTTCATTAAATTTTGTTGAACCAGCTAATGTACATATTACAACATTTTAAATTAGCAGGATCTAATTACAAATTTTTAAACTATAAAATTATAATTAAAAATTGAAAACAATAGTAAGGACCAATAGAATAATTTAACATAAGTAAAAATAGTATCAAATTTTTTAATGTTGTAAAAAAAATATAAATATTGAATACAGTAAAATTAAGGCGATGTTCTTTCATTTCACGTTTCTCATATGCCTTCTTCAACCGGCTTTCTTTCGTTTTCAAAGCACTTACCTTTATATTATTTTCCATATTACGGACTTCCCAAATTGTTATGACTCTAAAATTTGTTTTCTTGTGGGGAAGTACAGTTCTGAGACTCACTAATTGTCTGTTGTTTCTTTCTTCTTATTTTATTTTTCTTTGTTGCTTTCTTCAAATGGTATTTTGGTCGTTTATTTATATTTTAATCTTCATTTTATATGTTTTAAATGTTTCATATTAATCATCTATATTATAAATTTATACTATTTCTTTTTTTTGGGGTCAAAACTGTGAGTTACTTTTAATTAAGGTTCAAAAAATTAGACTAGTTATAAACCAGTCAAAGCACTAGTTTAAAGATTAATAGTCACGCCTATGATATTTAAAATATATTAAAATAATAAAATCTATAATTAATGTATATGTTACAGATATTAAAATATTCAAGACATGTTACATATATATTTATATCAATCATAAATCTTTTTATAATGGCTTAAATTTTTAGAGATTTTTTAAAAATACATAATAATATTTAGTAAAAATATTAAAACAAATAGGTTGAACCAACTAGTTTTACTAGTTTTTTACCGATTTAAACATTCATCGGTTCTTAGGTTCAAACTGAGCTGAAGACCTAATCAATTTATCGATTTTTCAGTTCAACTAGCAGGTTTGGATCGATTTTTTGAACTATGCTTTTAACAAAGTTGACAGTTTGTCATTCTAATATTGACATAACATATATACTTAGATGTTGACTGTATATATAAACAAGGTGATATAAAGTGTTAATTTTGTTAAAATAGCTAGTTTTGACATAAGAGTAATAGCACAATGTAAATTTACAACATAAAAAATTAATATGAAACATGTGAAACATAAATGATCAAAACGAAACTTAAAATAAAAATAAAGGACCAAAATATTATTTTTTTTATGAAGAAAAAAGGAAAAAGGAAAAATCCATATTAAAGGCTATCCTTTCACATCCCATTCCCACACGCAAAGGACATTAAAATTCCTATTTTTGTGTTCCATCAAGTGAAGTTAGAACGGTTCAACGTCCTTGAATATATTCACTTAATTAATAAAACATTCTAGTGAATATAAAGTTGCTTTCAAAATTAACTTTTTTTCCCTTAAATCTTTCGGAAGAATTTTTAAGACACATTGTAAATTATTGATTTAGTTCAGGAAATATTATAGATATTTGAATTTAATCTTTGAGAGATTAAATATTTTAATTTAATTGTGAAAGTTATATATATTTGTCTTAATTTAATAACCATTAAATAATCAAAAATTTTTATTTTTAAATATCAAATATTTTGTTGTAAAAAGTCATTTTAACACACTGAGAGATTAT
The DNA here is from genome assembly GCA_037074585.1 of Biancaea sappan. Lineage (NCBI taxonomy): Eukaryota > Viridiplantae > Streptophyta > Magnoliopsida > Fabales > Fabaceae > Biancaea > Biancaea sappan. Next base: position 88,877,969 of record CM073490.1, on the reverse strand, counting down.
AATTTTTTAAGACTGAATTGATATGTTTAATCTTGATTAATTTAATATAATTGTAATATTCAATAATCAAATAAGTAATTTACTCGAAATTAAATTAAGAATAAATAATTTTGGCAAATTTCCATAATATTGTCTAGTCAACGCTCGAGTATGTCACCTTATTTTAAAGGGTTATGTTAAGATTTTGGATGAATCGGATTGATTATCAAGATTTAGTGTTGAAAAAAGGTATTAAACAATTCCTCATCTTAAAAAAGAATTTTTGTACCTTGACCTAAATAATTATATAAACAGATCTCTTATATTTAATAAATTTTATTTTAAAAATAATTATGTGTCTAATTATTAGTAGTTTAACTTGTTTTTCTAGTGACAAATGTCAATTAGTTTAGGTGGGGTTTTTTTTTTTTGGTCTTTGCTGTAAAGTGAAAAATCCCTAATTGATTCCAAATGATACCCGCATTTAAAAGAAAAGCGGAGGTTTTCATATTTATATATTGACACCCAAGCCCATAATAATATTCTTATTTCCACAAAGGGAATATTTTTGGATGTGACAAGATTATATTTGGAATAGTATATGTAAATTAAAGAGTAAATTATCTTAGTCTATTTTTAAAAGTTTAATTAAATTATATTTGAATTTTTTTCTTTGCTTTACGAGTATTATATCTGATTTTTTTAACATTTAATGTATATTATAGAAAAATTTTATTATTTACTTTGAGCAAATAAAGTTAATTTTTATACCTTATATACTTCTTGTGGAAATAAAATTATTTATTTATTTTTAATATATTAAAAATAAAAATGCATCTTATGTTAGAGTTTTAACATACACTTCATTTGTTAATATATCAAAAAATAAAATTACAGTCTGATATTAAGCAATAAACCAATTTTATTGACAGCAAGTGAATAAAGAAATATTTTTAAAATATATATCTAATATAAAAAATTCATATTAAATGTCAAAAATATTTAGTAAAAGAATAAACTTAACTAATTTTAGAAAAATTATAGGAAATTATTGATTTAGTCCTATTAGATCACATTTGTGTCAATTTGATTCTTAAAAAACTAGGCGCTTCAATTTAATTTTTAAAATATTATTATTGTATTAATTTAATTATTTTTATTGTTAAATTTCTAAATCTATCATTGGTGAATTTGAATTTATTGTTACCAAACATACAGGGATGAAATTAAAATAAATATAATTTTTTATGAGCTAAATTAAGATATTTAATTTTTTAAAAGCTAAATTAAGATAATTATAATTTTTTTTAAATTAATTCAATAATTTATTAAAACAATTAATATAATTCACTCTAAAATGAAAATGGGGTGTCAAGGGACGTGTTTGAAAGAACCGCTATGGCAACATGACACGTATAACTAAATAACTAAGCGTCCACATTCCTTCGGAATCATTGTTATCGTGTTGCTTGCATATTCTCATAATAACGCGTTAAAACTTTTGTTTTTTTAAAGATATTTTCTGTTAGAGACAATTTTATTTGTGAATGGGACCTATATGAACTAAGATATGGATTCCCTCATGTGCATTTGATGCGCATGAGGTTTCAAGTTTCATCACAGTTGTTGGATGCAGTGTATTTAATATTTATGATTTCTCTAATTTTTTTTTAAAAATTATACTAATAATTGGATATTATGACTGTTGAATTAAATCTAACAATTAATGTAATTTTTTAAATAAAAGACAAAAAAATAAGAGATCGCAACCGTTGGATGTAACATTTAATGGTTGTGATCTAACGCTAGAGGTTGTGATCTAACATTTATTAAAATCTTATTTTTTAAAAAATATGAGGGTTATGTTTTGATTATATGCACTGCTGATTTTGCAATTAGAAATTTTTTTTTTAATAAAGCTCCCAAAATTTGGCCGTTAACTTTAGAAAATTAATTGTCCAGAAGCACCCTACTTCATGTCTAGCAGGAATTCATTCTCACACTATTTAAAGTATTGTCTAATACCAAGTGTGAATATATTTTTAAACAAAAACTTAAATTTATTATTTTATAAAAAAACTAACTCGGACTTAATTGATTATGAAACAAGGCCACGTTTCAGCATTCCCCACACGTCTTGCTAATGCTACACACAGATTGGTCACGTGAAACTTAATCAAACACTCTCTTTTCTTATAATCTTTTAATTAAGTACAAAAGCTTATTATGAAGATCGTAACTAATTGATTAACAAAGTGTGGACGCATTAACATCTGAAATGTGAACTGAATTTTGGTGACAAAATCCTTAGGTGTATATGATATACTTATTGATTATTTAAAGTTGACATTGTAATAAAAATATACAAGTTAATCTTTTATGAGATATATAATCTCTTATTGTTTAACATTTAAATAAAAATTAACATTGAGTTTGTAGCTTAAGTGATATGAAGATAGGGTGTTGATGTATTGTGAATTAGGTATCATAAAAAAAAAATATATTGAATACTGTAGTTTCTATAAATTACAAAATAAATATAAATTAATTATTATGTAAAACTAAAATATTTATTTATTGTGAGAGTACATTTGGAATAGCTTATTTTAAATTTATCTGACTTATTTTATGGTATAAACATTTATACACGTGTTTGAAAGATCCTATAAAAATAGTTTATGACATATGCCCATAAATTGTTTTCAACTTATTTTTATAAGCTCTTCAGAATAGGTTATAAAAATAAGCTAAAAATAACTTATGTGAAATTTGACTTTATAAATTCTTCAATTGTAAAAATAACTTATATATAAGTGATTGCTCTATAACCACTTAAATAAGTTATTTATCTAAACAGAACTTTATTCAATAATAATGTTAGCATCATCACAAGCCACTTTTTCATATTTAATTAATCAAATGTTAATTTTTTGTTAAAGATTTTAGCAATTTTTTTTTATTAAAAGACAAATCATATTTGTCGAATTTTATTGCTTTAATTTTTGAAATTATAAAAATATTGTTATTTATTTATAACAATTTTTTAAATAAACTATATTATGCAAAATTAATTCAATTATGTGAAAAAGGGAGCCAAATGTAGAATGCTCAAGCTCATCCATTTGGTCTGCTAGATGACTAGTTTGTAGGCCATAGTCTATTTTGACATGACTTAGCAATTTTATAAAAATATTACAAAATTAGGCCATGTAAAATTAAATTTTTAATAACTAAATTGTTGACTTATAAATTTTTTTAGAGATCAAATTATTAATATAATCTACAAAAGTTACAAAAATTAATGTAAAAAAATTAATCAAGTTAACATTTTTCTAGATCATACCAAATTACATTTTAATGGAGTTTTTTAAGTGTAAAAATTTGAAAACAAAGACGATGACAGGGAGTACAGCATTAATAAATAACATATCATATAAAAAAGTCCAAACAACATTTGAGTATATCTCTTATAATCATAAAAACAAAAGCAAAAAAGAGTATTCAAAAGTTAATTTCAAAACTTGATGTATATATATAGGATTATGAAATCAAATCTACCTAATAGTTATTTTTTCTTTTAAGTCATACAAATCTAATACCAGATTGTGTGGATAAATATAGAAAGGGGTTGTGATTAATGAGTGGATTGGATGGAGAATTAGCAACCCACCAATGGTACCATCCAAGTGTTCTAAAGCCACACTATATATATATATATATATATATATATAAAAGGTCTTTCAAATTTGGTATTATATCATACCAGCATGTGCATTAAAGGCACAATCCACATGGCCAGATTTTGGGTTCAAACCACCTTACACATTAGCCTAACATACATGCTATATACCCATATTAATTATTCTTCCTTCTATTTTTTTTCTCATTAGTTATATTTTGGCTAAAATACCATTTGGGTCCCTTAACTTTTTCTCAAGTTTCATTATGATCACTTAACTTAATTTTGTTTTAATTTGAGCTCTTATTTTTAACTTAGGTTTTACCTTTTTTTTTTTGTTACAGAAGGGCACAATATGTAAGGAAAGACAAATGGAAAAAGGACATGAGAGATATGGAATTCTCAATTATCAAGGCTTCTTAGGATTTATGACAAAAGGAGGTATCACTTGAGTAAAATTTATTGACGAATACGATTTTTGTTTATAGAGTAAATTTATAAATTGATTTTTTTAAATTTTACTTTGGTCCATTAATTTTACTTTGTTCTAATTTGATCATTTAAATTTATCCTAAATTTTACTTTGGTCCCTTAACTTTACATCAAATTTTATTACTGCCCTTCAATTTTCTTTTGTCCCATTGTTGTCCCTTAATTTCTCTTTAGTCCCAAAATATTATTTTATTTAAATTCTGTTCTTCAACTTACAAAAACTACTCAAATGATTTATTTTCTTTAATATCACCAAGATGCTTAGCAAAAAAGTTTTACGAAGTCATTGTAGTTAACCAAGAAACTACCTAAAATTTCTCGATAAACTAGAATAAAATATTTAATTTGAATAGTTTTCAGTAAGTTAAAGGAGTAAATTGAAACAAAATAAACAATAAGGGACTAAGAGAAACCAAAAGTCAAGTTAATGGACTAAATTAGAATAATATAAAATTAAGACAGCAAAGTAATATCAGAGGTAAAATTATAAGACTAAACTAAAATTTAAGACAATGGTAAAACATCAAATTAGAACAAAATAAAATTTAATGTAACATTACATAATTGAATTGAACAAAAATCAAGTAAAGGGAGCAAAATGATATGTACAACATGTTTTTGTCTAAATTATTTATAGAGCAGACTTATAGATTCCTTACTACAGAAAAGATATAGGTAGATGGTACTTAGCCTCATGATTCTGTCTCTCACTAAAATTTCATTGGAGACAGTTCATTTAAGCTAGCTATTAAATCACTACCAAATAATTAATTCCAACAACAACAATTCATCTTTGTTCAATGGGTCGCTGCTTCCTGCTGTTTCTGCGTTGTTCACGCGGCACTGCATTATCATTATTATTATTATTCCATTTTTCTTTTCTTTTCTTTCTCTTTCTCGGAAAATTTGGGTCCTAGAAACTTTGATTATTCCATGGAAAAGACCTTGACTTAATCCAACTTTCAGTGGTCAATTATCACTTGTGTCATTTTGTGTTTCACAGTTTCAGTGTCGCCCTTCATCCCTCACACGCACGCACAGAGTTTTTAATTTGTTGAATCAGTAAAATGTCATCTGACTAGATGAATTGAATCACTTTGGTTAGTTTATTGCTTGTGGTATTGCTTCAAATAATTCCGACATTTTTTTTAAAAAAAAGTTATGTCTTAATTTTTAATTCTATAAATTAAAAAAATTAATGCTCAAAAAATTTGACAAATTTAAATTCTCTCTATTTCTAATAAAAAATTGAGAGTGCTTCAACTAAGATAGTTCATTTTTAATCGAACGGTTACAAACAGAAAAAAAAACACTGAATACAACTAATATATTTATTTTTTTATTTGATAATAACTCTTCGATCTAAAATAAAAAATTATGATTAAGCAAATACACTTTCTATTCTTTACCGTATAATTTAACTTGAATCAATTAAATCAGAGCCTAATGAAATTTTAGACACGAGTGGCGCAAGGAAAAACTTATTATTGTTGTAATCCCTTCCAAAATATAGCATATAATTAAAATTAAGTTACAAATAAATACTTTTAAGAAAATTAATGGAAATTGACAAATTGTAAATGAATTAGAATTATCTATGAGACATATAGAAGTAGAGTCCAAAAGCAATAATGAACAAATTTGTCTGTCTGTACAGAGTAACAATAATGAGTCCATCAAAAATACAAAATATCGAACTTATGGTTCCTCCAATTTTCCCCGACCCAAAAAAGTGAAAACAACAAATTAAAATCATAAAAATTCGACAAAGTCTTAACAACGTTCACTGTATCAGTAATCTAATTCATCAGAACTCCATTCAATTCTCCGACGACGGTAAACGGTCGTCGTCGTCGTCGTCGTCTTCGTCGATAAACAAGCGACGCTTCTTGGTGGCCACCGGCAAAGGACTTTCCACCTCTTGTTCCCCACTTTTGATATTCTTCACGACGGCGACACCGAGTCCCGCCGCAGGCGAGAAGTCGGTCAACGGCGCCGGCAGGTTCAAGTCAAATCCTCGGTGGCTGTGTGCGGCGGAGGTGTTTCCCTCCGATGATGTAATCGCAGTCGTAGCAGTAGTAGTACCTGTCGCACCGCTGCTATTGTTGCCGTTGCCGGAACCGCCGCCGTCGTAGTGGCAGCGCTTGTGCCCGCCGAGAGCCTGGCCGGTGGGGAAGGACTTGTGACAGATAGAACACTCGTGCATCTTGCCGCCGGTGACCATTACGGCGGTGGAGGTGGAGGTGGAGGAGTTGTCGGCGGTGGCGGATTCGGGGGGAGACTTGCGGTGGCTGGCCTTGTGACCGCCGAGAGCTTGGTAAGAGGAGAAGGATTTGTTGCAGACAGAGCACTTATGAGACTGAGACTGCTTCATCGTCGGAGGTGGAGGAAGAGGGTGATCGGAGGGTGAAGATGAAAACGACGCCGCTTGTGGTAACCCTGTGGGCGATGACGCCAACGACGTCGTATTGTTGGTGCCACCGTGAGCGAGCATGAGGAGGCAGAGAGCGAGGTACTCTTCCTCTGTAGGAGGTTGGTTGTTGTCGAAACGGTGTCGTTTGGATCGCTTCCCCTTGGTCCAGGCCTCCAGAGATTGAAGGTCTAGCTCATCATCTTCTTTGTACACTGCAGGTGTAGTAGGAGAATTCAGAGCCTCCAAAGCCATTTTAGAGAGAGAGAGAGAGAGAAAGAGAGAAGTGAGGAGTGAATGAAGAAATGAGGAAGGTGATGTGTATATATATATATATGTGCGTGTGGAATTAGGAGGGTGAAGGTAAGTGAGTGAAGTGGGTCAACTAAGCAATGCTAAACGGGATTATGGTAATCAATTCAAGATATTTATATTTGTCTTTCTTAAATATAATTTTACATTACAATGTTAAGAAGGGAAAATATTAGCGTTTTGAATTCATTTAAATTAAATTAGTCAAAATTTAGTAGGTCTTTAAATACTGATTTCTATATAAAAAAAAGAAATTAAATAAATGAGATACTGGGAATAGGAAGGACTTATTCCAAGTCAAAACGGGGGAAAATTTTACGTCTGCGCTTATGGAATGAGAATAGTAGGAATTGAGGAATATGAGGCACGCTGCGGGCTTCGCTGTTCCCACTCTCTTTTTTTCTTTTTTGTAACTGCGTGTGTCACACGATTTTTTTTATTTATGCAACTTCAATTTTGGGATATCTACCTTTCTTCAGCTTAAGATAAGTTCCAGAATGATGTAAATACTAGAGTCTATCCATCCCATTTAACTCATGGATTTCAATATTAATTTCTAGCCTAGGCGTCAGCAATTTACTTAAAATTAAAAAAAAAAAAGATGCACAAAGGCAAATTCATGCGACTGTATATATGCACGTAGACAAGCATTTCTTGTTATTATCTCGAAGTTAGTTTATTCAAAAGTATACTTTTATACACTACATACACATTTTGACTGCAACTAACATGCAATAGGCTTTATCCAAAAGGCAAAAAAAAAAAAAACACGTAATAGGCGAATCTCACTTTACGATAGCTTACCTAATCCCTTCAGTTTAAAAAGTAAGTTATCCGATCAAACTTGATTTGCAATTCTTTTGTTTTATTTTTTTAAAAGATACCTTTTTAAACAACATAAAATTTCATTTTTTTTTAATTTTATTTTTTTAAATATTTGTTATGTGAAAATTAATTTCAATAGCAATAAATGGGTGTAAATAGGATTGAGTTTAGAGGCTGCTGTGGGGAGCCGCCTCGTCATGATGATCATGATAATCAGCATCGCGATTCCCGGAAGACTCACTTTGCTTCCGTTGTTCCATTACGCTTCCCTTGCGTCTTTCGCCGATGACCATTACCTTCTACTTTTCTCCTTCGTCCTCCGCTTGCCACCTGTCACCCATCCGTTACTACAGCTAATCTCTGCTGGCATCCACGTGTGTTTTCCTTGTTCTCATTTTATTTTTTATTTATTTTTCCCAAAAAAAAAAAAACACGTACGGGTGATCCCATCGAGCTTTTCAGTTGTACTTCGGGGCTCCTCTGGAGTGTACTTGTATTCTCTGTTTCGTTTGCTTCCCAGTCCAGTCCAACACATCGCATTTCTTTATATCATCATATGTTACAAAGTTGAAAATACTTGCCCAACATTACTAGAAATTACTTTTAATTGAAATAAATATAATTTTTTAAGACTAAATTAACACACTTATTTTTTACAATTAAATTGAGACTTTATGATTCTTTGGAAATTAATTTGCTGATTTATTAAAAAATTAGTCTTATACAGTACAGAAAATTCTTAAATAAAAAATAAATTAAGCAGATTTTTTTATTGTATATATAAAATATTATTAAAGAGAGATTTTTTTTTGAAAAAAATAAAAAATGTGTTAAATGAGGGAGAGAGAGAGAGTGTGAGTGAGGAAAGCAGTGAGGTAGTCAAGCTTAGCTAGTGGGGTTAGCAATTCAGTGGGTGATGGCAAGCATCGCCGACGCAACATAAAATAATAGCATTAATATTATTAATTAATAAAGAAGTCAAGCCTAGGATTGGACACGATACGCGAAACGAAATGGGGGGTTCTGATTGGTGACACGTGGATATTACACGCAGCTGATACCTGAAATATTTTTATTATTACGTATATATATATATATATATTGAAATAATCTAACAATAAGAGAAAAAATAAATTTTCGTAAAATGTAGCTTTTATTACTAAAGAGTGAGATGTGAGGTGTGAAGAGGAAGCTGAGATGTTGCCACGTTGAGAGTTCTAGATGCCACGTCTCCACTATCTCTTCAAAGCACTGAAGATGAAGAAGCCCCTTGTGTGGAGAATTCTAGTGCCTGTTTACTTATTCCATAACTTCCACTATTCTTCCAACTCCCCTCGTGTTTTGACTAAACAACTAATTAATTTGAATTAAATTAAATTCACATATTCTTTGATATTATTTCTACTTTTTTTTTATCCTCAGCATATCTATAATTTATAATTAATTATGAGTTCAAGAATTTCTTGATACAGAAGGAACATAAAATAAAATTATATTAATTATAAAATTATTTTAGATTTCTTTAATATTAATTATAAAATTATTTTAAAAAATAACTACAAATTTTATTTCACTTTTGAGTTTCATGATATTAATTATAAAATTATTTTATATTTATTTTGTTAATCCGTTGAAAAATGTTTGTTAATTTTTTTTTGTGTGTTTTAATCCTTAAAAAAAATAAAATAAAAGAGTTACATAGAAGGCACAAAATTTCGGACAAAAGAAAAAGATAGGAGGATAAAAAGGAGTTGCACATTAGCATGCTATAATTCTTTTTCAAAGAAATTATCTGACATTAATTTAAATTTGTTTATTAATATTCTTATAAACGTGGAAAGCCATTAAATAAGGAAAATTTGAGTCAAAAAGGATGTATATAAATATCTAACTAGTGACATATCAATTTGTTGACTCCATTTTCAGTACTATTATTTATTTCTATTTGGCCACGTAATTCATTATAATTTTTTTATAAAATTTACATAATTTAAATTATAGTTGATTTAAATATTAGATTTTAAGGCAAAACCACTTATTAAAATATGAATGGAAATAACTATTAAATTAATATAATAATTATTTCCAAGCTTTAATTAATATTGTGGGACTATGAAAATATCTGATCAATTTTTTTTATTGAATAGAGGTCCAATTTGAAACGACAAATAGTAATACATTTATATGAGTAAAGTCAAGACACTGAACCTAGTTGTCCAGTTACACGGGACTCACTCAAATTACATCGCTCTCTCTAACTTTGGTACTACTCAATCCTACGAATATACCAATTTTCAATCCCAAAGTAATATCAACTTGAGTCCTAATTGAACAGTTCATGCATGAATGTTGAAACCTCGCGCAATCACTGACTTCAAGTTTCCTAAATGATATAAAATAGTTTGACACTGAAAAAAATTGTGACTAATTAATTAGCTGATAAAAAATTTAATTGTTTATTTAGTTCATTAATTTTACATTACGTTTTACTTTCATCTTTTAATTTTATTTTATTTCAATTTGTATAAATTAATTGCTTAAATATTTCCTTATTGAAGGGATTTAATTCCTAAACCAAACAACCATAAACTATCACTTCATAAATGCAAAATCAGAAATGATTTAGAATAGTAAAGTTCTGATAACATTTCAGTTGTTTGTAAGATTTGATAGACAAACAAAAAACATCAAAGGTTATTACAAATAGAATATACATTGATCGGTGAAGTTTTGAGTACGTTTGTCAAGTTAAATAAATTAGTCTATAACTTATTTGATTAGTGTATATATTTGTTTGACTAAATTATAAGTGTTTGGTACATAAATTTATTTAAGTATCTTATAACTTTTTCTGAAACGCTACTTTTAGTAGTTTATAAAATATAATCGATAGCTTTTATATTTTTTTTTTCTTTTTTTTTTATTATTTTATTAAAATTCGAACATTATCCTACTAAGAACTCGTAGTACAATTTTTTTTTCTCTAAGTTTCTTTCGCACACTCGTAATACAATAATGTTAGTATATTATAGACGTTAGATGTTTATTTTGTATTACTTTGAAATAACATAATGAAATGTAATTATTAACAAAAAAAAAATAATAAATATAACACTATTTTGGGACAACATAATAACATGGTATTATTTTGGGATCTTAAAGACTTATTTTAATTATTACACTATTTTCATTATTTATTTTAATTTTTAATAAAAAAATTTATCTTTAAACAAAATATTATAATAGTTCAAATTAAACCTAAAAGTATAATTACCTAAAAATATATTTTTGTCTAAAAATAAAATTTGTATAATATATCATATAAATATATCATTTTTTATTTGTCAGCTAATTCAATAGTTAATTTTACGAAACACTTCTAATTCAATAAAATAGTTTATATAACTGCTTTCAGCTCTCAATTAAAAATTAACTTTTAAGCTTTCAGCTAACTTATAAGCTATTTTTGCTAACATGCTCTTCTAAGGGGATGTGAGAGATTCTCTCACTCATAATTTTTAGTGTAATGGATAAAAAGACACCATTCTCTTGCCAAAAAAAAAACTCATATAATCCAATGAATCGTAACCCGACATCATACCCATGGTTGATCTTATTATTTTCTTTAATAATGTCCAATCATTATTATTAATTAGAGTTGGTATCTACACATATCAATATTTTCATTATCATCCAAACTAACATTTAAATATATCAAATAGGTTTCACTAACACATACTTTATAAAGATTATAATTTACATCTAATGTATTCTAACATATATATATATATATATATATATATATATAATAATTAATATGTAAGTTTACCCAAATAAATTATTTGTACTTAATATATATATATATATATATATATATATATATAATTAACGCTAACACTTTCTTCAAACACAGTCAAAATGCTCGAACACAATAGTGGTAACATCGTCTACCTTTTGACTTGCCAATAAAAATCGAAAGAATATAACAGTGTTAATTAATTACATTAGAGCAATATCATATATAATAATAACAAAAAACATGAAGAGTGCCAACTTAACAAATTGAACGCCTCACACAATAATAAGGATCCATCATCCATGGCCATGATATGAAGTCATGCCTCCCATAATCAATAGAATAATAAAAAAGTTTCGATTTTTTGTTTTTCCTTTGGGTGGTCATATATATATGAATCTGAAGTCGTTGCTTCTGAGCCTCATGTTCAGTTGAAGCTCTATACCCTTGATATTGGGTTCTGAATTTTAGCAAAATGAATGTATGTCACTATCAACATTCAAAAGGTCTCTCTCTTGAATTTTTTTTTTCTCCTATATATTAGTCTCGTTGTGAAATAATAATTTAAATATTGCTTATTTATTTTGTATTTGAGAGGAAGAATATGGGTATTTTGACCAAAACTTTTATTGTTGGGGTGTTTAAAACCAAATTAAATTAGTTAAAATTAAAAAAAAAGTTTAAATTAATTTTTGAAATATGAATTTTAATTGGTTTAGTTTGGTTATAATTGAATTGAACCGAACCAATTTTATATATAGAAATAAATTATATTTTGCATATATAATATTATATTTATATATTTTTTATGTGAACAAACTTATTTTTATATATTTTGTAATTAACTTGGTCTTTTTATTTTAATTAATTTGGTTTGTTCTTTTATATATATATATATATATATATATATATATTATTGGAATTAAAAATCACAAATTATTGTAAACAAAATCGTCCAAAATCGAACCAAACTGCCTAACCAAAACCTAACCAAACCTTTAAAATATTAAACCCAAATAAGTCTATAATTTTACAAAACTAACTAGTTCAGTTCGGTTTTGGTAAGACTCAAATTTGAACCTATGGTCACCTTCTCATCGCAACAAATTATGTAATTAGCAACAACATGTTTACAACGAAACAGATTTTGTTGCTAACAAAATTTGTCGTTGCAATAAGTAAATATTGGCAGGGGCGTAGAACTTAGAAATTTGAAGACTTGTTTGGTTTGGATATTTCTTATTTCCATCTAAACCGAAAATAAAAAATAAGTTTGAAAATATGTTTGATTGGGTTTAAAGATTGGTAGGGGTATAGGACTCATAAATTTGATGGTCTATTTGATTTAAACATTTTTCGTTTTCATTTTTATTGAAAATAGAAAATGAGTTTGAAAATATGTTTGATTGAGTTTAATGAAAATTTTTTGGAATAGACCCAAATCTGAAAATAATAAAAAAATATTTTCAGTGTTTCAAAAAATAGAGACTGAAAATGAAAATAATAAATGTTTTCACAAATTAAAAAGATCATAATTTTCTTTTGTTGGACTGAAATTACCTTTTTTTTCTTTAAAAGAAATAGAACAAACAGTTTAACTGTATTGGGCTAATTATATTGGGTCACATAGTGGGCCAAATTATAACGAAACAACTAGGGTGTTGAATTGGTATGAAGCTATGTTCATCCGACAATGGAAAAGATTGCTTCATTTATATCCGTATAATTTATTTTCAAAGATCGCTTCATTCCTTTTTGTAATTGATGAAAATTAGCACTGAGAGAATTATATATTTTTAAATTTGACCCAATTTAAATCAAATTAGTTAAAAACCTAATAAATTTTTGAATATAAAAGATTCTAACAAAAAAAAAAAACTTTGTTCCTCATATTCTCATCTATAACTGTAGGACAATAGCGAATCAAACTGCTCGTGCCATTTGACAGGAGACGAAAAAAATGATCTTAAATTTTCGTTCATAACATCCTAAGAGACAATTAGAATCAACACTAAGATTACAATCTTTGATAGTTTGCTTGGGTGGGAAGATATTATAACAAATTTTCTAAAGAAAGAGAACAAAGTTGTATGGAATAAGCATTTCCCTTTTCCATATGCTAGTCCACTCGTAATTTCCTGCTACATGAATTTTTGATATTTGGAAGTAATAAGATTTGGTAAAAATAGTATTTAATATTTGGACGTTGTATAGAATTAAGAACGAATATTCCTTCCCAGATCTGAAACATAATCAGGTGTGGAATATTTCATTTATAATTTGATACGGAATAATTTCATTTCTAACGTTGAAAATTAACTTTAGACAAATTTTTTATTTTGAGAAAAAAACATTCTATCTTTAATTCTAAGATGATTTTTTTTTGTCTAAAAAATATTGCAACAAAAGGACCAAAGATGAAATTTTTTCTGTCTTTAATGGTTCAGATATTTTTTTTAATTAGAAATAGATTTTTCTATTTCTGATTATTGAATTTCTTATAGTGTAAATTAAAGTTTAATGATAGGCACTAAATTAAACATGTTTAAAACTATATGTATTTTTTAAACTAGAGGAACCTGGTTCAAAATTAAGTGAAATTATCAAGAACAAAAAGGATCATTTCAACAATTTGGCCCAGAAAAGATATATGAGTTGATTATGTAATCATTGAAAGTTAAACTTATACAATTTTATTTCTGAATATTAAAGCTGTCAAAACGAACCTAATATTATAAGCTTAGAAATTCTTAGCTTGTTTTTAAAAATATCCTCAAATATATTAGGGCCAAACTGGCTAGGCTTGCCTTGCTTTTATATTTTATTTATTTTTTTACTTTAATCTTAATATTTTGGATAAAAGTGAAACTACTTTTAATTTGAATAATTAAAAATGTATTATTTTATGATTTATGTAACAAAAAAAGTATTATTTTAAATATTTAATATGTTGACTTTTAAGATAAAATTATATTTGAATTATTCTTATTTTAATTTTGAAATATTTGATAAGTTCTGTTTTTTGATAAATAAATATTTGATAAGTTAGTTGCTTATTATATATAGATATATTTGTTTACTTATTTATTTTTAATATTATTTATATATGGTAAATAATATATTTTAAAATAAAAAATAATATTTATTAAATAGGGCTTATCAAGTTCGGGCCCGACCCAACCCTATTTAAAACCGGCCAGCCCATGAGTTTCAGTCAGTAAAATTGACCAAGGAAACTAGTACTGCCTCTCGCTTCGCAGCGTACGAAGCCACATCTCCCCACTCCGCTCTCGTTTCCTTCTTCTCCAGAGTGACCAAATCGACTATTCTGCTCCTGGGCACACCTTTCGTCTTTCCGTCTATGGCTTCTTCTCTCTTCTGCCCGCTTTCTGCCTCCGCCCCTCCCCTTATCGACGATTCTGTGGCTTCTCGTCAACTCGCTACTTCTAAATCCTTCTTCCTCCATGGAACCAAGCTCTCGTCTCTTGCCCCGCGATTTGTTGCACGTGCGAAGCGGAGCGTGGGTCGGAGGGCTTACAGGTCTCCGTCTGCCAGGTCCCTCGATCATATTCCCAAGCAGTTTAGGGAAGAAAATCTCAAGGATGGATGTGAGTGATTGCACCTTACATTCTCGTACGAATCGATGAATTATTCCATCAAACTCGTTTGGTTTTGTTTAATTTCTTTTTTTTTTTAATTGAAGATATTGTATTCCCTCAAAAAAAGAAAAAAAAAAAGAAGCCCTAAACGCACCTGTGTAGACTTTTGAAATTGTTTAATTTCATTTTTTGTGCACTTGTGTACCCTTTCTATCGTTCTAGTTTCTATCAGGCTTCATGTGGTTTTTGAGAAGTTGAGGTAAGAAAATGAAGAAGCTGAAATTTGAATCGATTTTTTCTTTTAATGTGAATGAGATGCTATTGTCTATGTTGCCAATTGAGAAGTTGACCCAAAAAATGGTGATGCTGAAATATGAATATGAATTTGAATATGTTCCCCCCCCCCCTTCTCTCTTCTCTTTTGATGTGAATGACGACGATTTTGTCTATGTGCCAATCAGAGTTTGCCTTAGGTGTTTGGTATCATGTTCACCAAGAAACAATATAACTTGTGGATGGACTTTCTTGAAAGAATCAGTCTACTGTTGCCTGAGAACTTTATAGCAAAGCCTAAGTTTTTTCTTTCTTTTATTATGTTCATAGCGAAACAAACCTAAGGCGTGGAGTATAGTTATGTGTACTAAAATCATTTTCGTTATTCCTCCCGTCAAGTTTTATTGCCAGCCAACAGTAAATTTGTTGTTCATAGAATTATGTATAGCTTAAACTCATGGATGACAGTGTGTGCGTTTGGTGAGTGTGGATGATTTGATCCCTTATTTTCTAAAATTTGAAGAGTTTTATGTTCAAGCTTGATTGAGAAAAAAAAAAAAAACCAATAATTTTGGTGCCCGACTTTGACACTAGTATTCCCTTTCATGTAGTGATGGAAAATTACAAGAATGCACCCCAATATCTATACGGTCTTTCTCCTTCACAAATGGACATGTTCATGACAGAAGATAACCCCGTCCAAAAGCAGTCTGAAAGAGTTACAGAGGTTCTTATCCTTTACTTCTTGATATTATCTAAGTGGATATGATGTTATAATGAAAAAAAGAAAAAAATAGCAGTATTATAACCTAATTATAGCCTCCAGTGAATTGATTTCGTTGAGTCCCTAATTTTTACCATTAGCATATAAAGTTGTACGGAAGTATTCTTAATTTAACCATTGTGACAGGAAAGCATATCATCTGCCAAAAACTATTTGGACAATGGAGGGGCGTATAGTCTGTCTGGCATGGGAGATCAGGGGTTTTCAAAATACAGTATGAGTGTTAGCATGTACCGAGGAGGAGCTAGGGGCTATGGAAGACCTAGAACTGCCCCACCGGATTTGCCTTCTTTGCTCTTGGATGCTCGGATATGCTATCTGGGTATGCCGGTAAGCCATTATGGTGCCGCTTATTTTGGCCTGGCAGGTTGCCCATAAGCTCATCACATCTGAAAAGTGAAAACTTTCTTGTTTCAATAGCCCCTCTATGTGTGCATCTGAACGCTTATCCCAGTCATCTTGAAATTCTTCTTTCTGATTTCTGCAGATTGTACCAGCTGTAACAGAACTCCTTGTTGCTCAGTTTATGTGGTTGGATTATGATGACCCTTCCAAGCCCATATATTTATATATTAATTCCTCTGGAACTCAGGTAAGGTTGGAGTCTTTTCTCAATGTCTAAATTTTTCCCTTGCTTGAAATGTTGATTTATGTGATTGGATTTCTCTTCTGTTTAGGATGAGAAGATGGAGAGTGTGGGATCAGAATCTGAGGCTTATGCAATTGCAGATATGATGTCGGTAAGTTCTTTATAGTGAATCATGTGGTCACATGAATACCCTCCTAATGGTCTTGACTTGGTTCATCTCTTTAACTCAGCCTTCTAACTCATGCCTCTTATATATTCATCTACCTGAAGTATGTGAAAGCAGATATCTATACCGTGAATTGTGGAATGGCATATGGCCAAGCAGCAATGCTTCTTTCGCAAGGAGCAAAGGGTTTTCGTGCTGTACAGCCAAATTCATCTAGTATGACTCGTATCCCTTTCAAGTCCTCCTTTCTTTTCTTCTTCTTCTTTTTTCCTATTGTGCTTCTTAGTGACCTCTGGCAAAATTGCTGCCTTCTAGAGCCTCTTGTTATTAAGCCATTTTGTGGTTTCATATGAAATATTTCTATCAAATAACTACTAATCCCTCCTGATAACAATTGCTTGCTAGAAAGAGTGGTTAGAAAAATTCTAGTTCTCCAGGAAACTTTGCATATGTAGGATAGAGTAATGAGTAGGGTAAATTTAATCCCACCCTCTTTTTCAGTTTGTTGCATTGAATTTGTTTGGCCACGATAGGACTGCTGAAAAGCAAGTCTAATTCTCAGTGAACAAAAGAAGCAATATAATTTGGTTAATATAAGAGTATTTTCTTTTCCCCCAATATCTGTACAAAAAGTCGTGTGCTTTTTGCATGACCGGGGAATGAAAAGTTGCTAGAAAGGGTGGACTCTTTCTTTAGTTTTTGCATTTACTTGTATGTTTTACGAAGGCATAATTGAAACCTTATATCTTGAAGTTTTAGACTACTTTGGCATTTCATTTTTTGGTATCTGTTGTAGACATAATTTCTTGTCAGCATCATGAAATGAGAATTTAGAATAAATATATGTTGATATTACGTCATGATTGAATTGCATGCACAACTATCAAGACAGGTCACTACTCACTACAGCATATGCCTATGAATATTATTCTTTTTTCATTTTTAGTGTTTGGAATGGGGTTGAAAAATAACGATTCTATGTTTTTGTATGGCTAGTGTGCTGTATATGTATGATTTTGTCTAATGCCCTTCCCTTACCGTGGTGGTCTGAACCATTTTCTGTTGCAGCAAAGTTGTACCTCCCAAAAGTCAGCAAATCAAGTGGTGCTGTTATAGATATGTGGATTAAGGTACCATCTATCTATGTTTGGTTTTTCTCCGTCTCCGTTTATCATTAATTTTTGGAAACACCCCCCCTTTTTTTTTTTTTCAAATTTTTTTATGTTGATAAAATTTCTACAGGCAAAAGAGCTAGAAGCAAACACCGAATATTACATTGACCTGTTGTCAGAAGGAACAGGGAAATCGAAGGAAGAGCTTGCTAAAGAAATCCAACGGCCAAGATACTTGCAAGCTCAAGATGCCATAGACTATGGAATTGCTGACAAAATCATCGGCTCAAAGGATACAGCATTTGAGAAACGGGTAAGATTTCGTTACTATTTGTGTTTATTCTGCAAATGCACAAGGCATAATGTACTTATGATAACTTTCTGCATCAGAATTATGATGAAATGCTTGCTCAATCAAGAGCTATGAGAAGACAAGCTGGTGGCCCTCCACAGGCAGCTCCTTCTGGATATAGGTAACGATAAAATGTTACTTACATGATGCACGGGTTGTTGTTGATGCTCCTCCACATCCAATGCCTTTTGAAGGCCGTGGATTTTAGTGAAAACTGACTCGTTTCTTTGTTTTACGTAATTTTTAGTGTAGAAAGCCTGTATTTCGGGTAATGTATTATATTTCCTGAATGACCGAGGCTTAACTTATTTCATTTCATCGGACAAAACTATTTGCTGCTACATTCTCTAGTAATCTATCATGTAAATGTTTTTATGGTTCAACAATATTATATAGTTGGTTCTTTTCCAAAAAAAAAAATCTTTTATATGTATTGAACTTATAACTACCCGGTACTCAGCAAAGCTTGTATGTCCTTGTTTCTCAACAACAAATGACCTTTGCTATCAAATCAGATATTTGTACAATTTTATATCTCCATTTCGACAATTGATGCTTTCCTATTCAGCAGTACCTGTTTATGTGAGTGTTTTTGGCATGAAGAAATACCTTCACAAGTGACGACCATCTTTGACTAAACAATTTTACAAAAGAGAAACCAGTTGAGAAAAAAACAGAACAAACTAAATAGAAAGAGCTAATCAAGCCGCATTGGGTTTCTGGAAGGAACTAAGCCAGGTACACAGTATCGATGGAAAGAGACAAAAATCTAACAACTAAATAGAAAGAGCTAATCAGGCCGCATAAGTATTGGGTTTCTGGAAGGAACTAAGCCAGGTACACTATCGATGGAAGAGACAAAAATCTATGTTCAGAAATAACTGCCAGGAATCATGCGGGAGGATTTGGATAAAGTTTGGGCTTTGGCTTGACCTCTACCTCATTTACGCTGCGCACATATATAGCATCTGGTTCGTGACTGCGAAAAAATGGAATTAGTGAGAGAGAGAGAGAGAGAGAGACGACGGGGGAGAGGAGGGAAGCAGAGTGATCTTACGGTTTAGGTCCCTCTTCAAATGTGTAACTTGATGCAACAGCCAGGAGGCGTCCATCTCTGCTAAATGAAAGTGCAGCAATGCTTGTTGGATATTTTGTGTACTGGAAGCGAACAATTTCAGTTATTGAATGCATAAACATAACAATCTGGCCACAAATATAAGGGGGGAGAAAAACCTGGTACAGCCGCTTCTTGTTGTTTCCATCCCATACATTGACATAGCCATCGCAACCTCCTGTGGCAAATGTACCATATCTGCATGTAAATTTTTCATAGAGCTCATTGTTAATCACTATCAAGTCAGCGTGGTAAGCAACTCAACTCCGTACTTACACCATTTAAAAAGGTAATCAATAAAATTTTATTGCCTTAGGAGTAAACCATAGAGAATAAATAAGTGAGCATTTATGAGATTTCATGTCGTTCAAGTTCATAAATATGAGTTTGGCTAACAACTTACTATGGATACGACAGAAAACGCCAAGAACGTTCATAATATCTACGAACCAGCCAGTCAAAAATCAACTCTTGGAGCATTTACTTTTACAAATGGCATGTCGATATTGTCAATCAGCAATCCGTACAATGATGGCTCAAATCCAAAGGCTAAATTTAACATTATACTCTGAACAAATGTCTACTTTAAGCGCTTTGATGTACCTCTCAAATTAAGAAGACAAAAATTAAGCAGACCAAGAATAATAAAATACTTACATGGGGTGGAATGCAATGGTATTCACAGGATAGACAATGTCTCTCCCAGCTTCTGATTTTCTATGACACTTGAAAGCATATCTGCACAGATCTTAGGAGTCAATTAACAGGTAATATTACATAACATTAAATTCCCTGCATTAGAAAAGCAAACACAGATGAAAAAAATAAAATACTTTTTCGCTTGGCTAGCCTCAGAGAGATCAAAATATTCCATTGCGACCCGCCCTTCGACAGAACTAAGTGCATATCCTGCATCAAGTAGTCATGAACGTTTGCATAAAGATAAAATCAAATTCAGATTAAGGAACACAAAAATTACAAAAGCAGTGTGTAATCAGCCAGGTTCTAGTATCCAATGTAAAAAAACAGTTAGTTAAATAATAATTCTTTCATCCATTTGCAAATGTTTATTATGAGTTCTTCTGCCTATCCATTTCTAGTATTCATAAACAACACTTAAATCACAGAGGATAAGCACAGATAGACCTGCCATTGGCCGGGAAAAGCTACAAAAAATTTGGGAAAAAAATGCAATCCAAACTTCTGCGTTAATTTGAAATACTTAGCAGCTCAAGTATATACCTGTTCCATTTGGGTAACAGCGCACACATCTGGTTTGATATTTCAATGAAGATTCCCTTCTTTGTTCAGGTTGAGACATATTCCTCAAATCATAAACATTGACATGCCTTCCTGCTGTTGCCACAACTAGACGATGTCCAACAAGAGAAAGAGAGTAAACACGCTCTGGTTGTGGATATGTACCAACAAGAGTGCGATCTTGCCCACTTGCACCTCTAGGATCCCAACACTTGAGTGTTTTGTCCCAACTACCAGTGATTAATTGTCCTAAAACAAGATGGAATGTGTCAAATCAATTTTCTTCCAAATAAGAGAAAAAAGGCTGCACTGAAGCTACATGTGTTTTCATTTTTAAATACTAGTACAAAAATTCTTGCTCTTGGTTGGGATTAAAAGACTAGTTAAAAAATGATAATTCCACGGAAGCGATAATATAATATAATATAATATAATTATGCTAATGTTCAAATCAACATAGCCATAACACTTTTACAACCTTATAATTATTTTTGGTTTTTATCTTAATTTTAACCACAGTAATGGTCTTGAAGTCCCACTTTAGGAGAAGCAACCACTATGGATGGCATCTACATCCTTCACATTATTCATTACAATTATTATAAGCTAGATATGCCTTTAGAAGATATCCTAATCACTTCGTCCACTCGAAGTTTTAGAGAGCATACAAGAAAAATTATGGGATATGATCCAAACCTTCACGAGAAATATCTTCAGCTACTATAATAAAACAACACATTTGGCTTGGTTGTTAAGAAGCATAAACAGAGCATGCACCTAAGGCAAGAACGAATAAGAGGGTCTAACTACAATAGGTAAACATTTAAATCAGGATACATGAAAACATCAAAGTGATTATTTATATTCCGTTGGCAGCAAAAAGTTGTTTTAAATGCTTGTTGGCAGGATAATGTTAATAACAAACATTGAAATCTAGAAGAGAAATCGTGTAGGTATCATAGCCAGTCAGCTTCTTTATCAACTTCAGTAATTAACTATTTACCTGTCAAATGCATCAAACAGAATCTAACAATAAAATGAATATTTTCCACTGACTATCGATCAAAGTATTGTCAAAGCACTCAGCATCATGCTGACATCACTATCAGCATCTATTTTAATGAGTGTCCATGTCTAATGGACATTAGTTCTTGGAATTGCTGAATTCAGCATACATTTAAGGTTTATTTTGCACATGGAACTGTATGATGGTGAGCATTCCTATAAGAGAATACTAAGAAGATTATGATAACTACAAATAACAGACCTGCTGCATAGGAGTACTCAACACAACGAACAGGTGCATCATGCCTTCCCAGAATATCTTCCTTATTAGTGCTGAAAACGAGCCTGGAACATCAAGATTATATTATTATATTTGATTCTCAAGTGATGTAACTACAGGCTGGACCTCAACAAGGTAGATGCAATAGTCGCGTGCTCTGAAAAGTTTGAATAACACTACAATTACAAATTAGAAGTACAACTCGACCGTATAGCCATATTCAACTATATGATTAAAACGGAATTTGACAAAATTAAGTGGTTTAAGTCATCATATGAGTAGCAGAGAGCAAGAGACAGATAAGCAGAGTGTAGATTCAAGGTAACAAAATCAGGTGGTGCGTATCAAGGAGGTCTCTTTCACAATCATCGTCATATCAGTTGAATATAATGTCAGGAACAGATCGATTTACACTACTAACAAGAAAAGCCAGATAAAAGAGGAATTTAACATCAGGAACGTTCATGAACAATAATACCAACCAGCGTCATTCTTTTGCATATTGAAATGGACAAAGCATTCGTACTTGAGCTCAAGTATGTTAATCGACCGTAAGCTACAAATCACCTCAGCTTATTTAAAACGATTTCTCAGGAAACAAGCAGAAAATTCGTGAAGAAACATACTAACCTCCTCACTTTATTATCGGCGCTGGCACTGAAACCCGAGGAATCGTCGTGGAAACAACAGTCAAGCACAGGTCCACCGTGCATGAACTCTCCTCGGAGTACATTTGCGCTTGCGTCGTACAAGCGCACTCTCTGACCAGATATCCGATGCGAAGCTCAGTGTTATCATTTAGCAGAAATGATGCAGAAATTAAGTAGCATACCTTATCCCAAGAAGAGACAAGCAGGTGATCACTGTGGTTAGAGAACCGAAGGTTCGAGATGCCGTCGGAGGGAGGGTTCGATAGTTCTCGACCGGTCGGCGGCTGCGGGAGGACAGATGTCATGGCGTGATTGGTCGTCTATCGTTGGTTATTTAGGGTTTTCGCAGAGACAGAATTGAAAAGAAGAGAGGGAAAATGAGCTTGAAACGTTCCTGGCGAACTGAGGACGAGCAAATCAGTTGACTTCATATGAAAAATTCAGATGATTTTTTTTTTTTTGGTGAATTCAGAAGATTCAAATTCATTGAGAGACGTTCATCGTCCCCGGCCGCTGCCGCCTGCCGGGGAAACTCAAAACGGCAGCGTCGTTTACAGCGTAAATATGGGCCCAATTAACTTACATTGCCCAATAATCATATGGGCCCCCTGTGGAAAGAAAACCCGGTCCAATGTTTCTTTTTTCCTCTTTTTGTTTTTTCGGTTGCTCCTCCTCGCCGTTTTGGGGTGAACTGGAAAAAGAAAAATTGAAACGGATCTTTATGGCAAAGCAAACGTGAGAAACAGCAAATTTAGATTCAGTGAATGAAGTGGGACGATTATCTTTTGAGTTTCTTTATGTGATTATGCTGATTTGATCGCGAGCAGTGCTTCAATTCGTAATTTTCTTTTCAAATCAAGCTGAATTCTTTGAAGTTTTATTATTAGATTGTTGCAGTCTACGCCATGGTGGTCTGCAAATGTCGCAAGGTTTATTATTAGATTTTTCGCATTTTTTTCTGGCTTGATTTCTTGTCTTTTGCTTTGAATTCTATTGGGGCAGTTATGGTTTATTTGTTAGCTTGGGTAAATAAAGATCGGATTTGCATCGTAATTTCATGAAACGGGGATCTATTTTTGCATTCGTTTGATTTTTATCCCAATGCGTGTTGGAAATGAATTCTTATGCCACTATTGTCTAGGCATGTCGTTGGTGTTAATTCGCCCACACTAACGTATTTGGTGGTTCTTCTTTGGTGTTTAGGCTACTAAACTATATTGCTTCGTGCACAAAGTTCCCGTCTGTGGAGAATGTATTTGTTTCCCAGAGCACCAAATCTGCGTGGTAAATTCTCAAATTATATCCTAAATCAATTTCAAATTAATGCTAACATGAGCAGGAACTTTTCCCCTTCATGGTTATCTTTCAATTTAGTTGATTTTGTGTTCTTATAAAACATAATATGTAAGTTTTGTTTCCTTGTCGTGGTAATAGACTGTAGTTTCATTCTAGGGCTGAATTTTTCTTGGAGACTGTATTAAGATGTAACTTTTAAGGTTTTTTATTTGACTAGGTCTCCTGTGGGAAGCCAAATTATGGTTGTGCTGAACTTAGATTTTCTGAGCTTACTCTTTGCCATCTTTCATAGGTACGAACATATTCAGAATGGGTTATAGATGGAGAATATGATTGGCCTCCTAAATGCTGCCAATGTCAAGCTGTTCTCGATGAGGGGGCTGGATCTCAAACTACCCGACTTGGTTGCTTGCGTATGTGGTTTTGTTTACGTATGTGATTAAAAAAGAATCCTGTTGAAACCCATACTGAATTACAATGTTATGATTGCATAGATGTTATCCACACAAATTGCTTAGTCTCGCATATCAAGAGTTTTCCTCCACACACTGCTCCAGCAGGATATGTGTGTCCTTCATGTTCTAATTTGGTAAGTTTCGCATCAAATATTTCTTTTTCTTCTGTAAGAAAGATGCTTGGTTGAAAGCAGTGGACTTGTCTATATTCTCTTATTTGAATTTAATTTCTTTATTATGCCTATCTATGCTCAGACTCAAAAGTGGTTTTGGTTAACGGTGTTCAAGATGCCTGGAAAATGATCAACTCAACAGAAGGGGAAATGAAACGGCATGTTTTGTTTATCTGTTATTATCTTTTATTTTGTTCTTTCTTTTTTAGTCTAAATTCAATTCTTAATAATTAAGTATTGGAAAGAAACTCCAGAAAAGCATATCCATATGCAGGCTCTGTTTGGAAGAATTGTGATTTTTGAAAGGCTGATATGTTGTAGGTGCTATGGAAAAGCTGTTATTTAAATAGTGTATAAAATAATGTTTGGTAATAGTTTTACAAAAGCCACTTTTAACTTTTTAGCAGCAGAAATTTGATTGATGAGGTGTTTGATTTCAAACGTTGCCCGAACATGTAAAATAAAAATGATTAACGTTATAATTTATATAGCTGAAACTATTTTATTTTTTATTGCCAAAGGATCATAGAGAAAATCCTTATTATCTATGTGCAATAGTTATTTTGATATAAAATCATTTTTGTAATTTTACATTTAATTAAAAATTAATTACATGATTTGGTTTAGGCATTATAAATTAAGTAAATTACACTAAATTTCCTGAGGTTTGGCTAAATGACACTTGATACCCCTCTTGTTTCAAATATTACACTCGATTACCTTGACATTTTGATATATATTATAGAAACCTCCTCTATAATTTACTTTATGATAGATAAGTTAGCTTTCTACCGTATATGGTCTGTTATTATAATGTTAATATGAATTTTATTTTCAAAAGGGACATAGTGTAAAGAAACTTAACTTTAATGACAAATAAATTAGAGGGGAGTTGAGTGTAATTTTTGAAACAAGAGAGGTATTAGCTGTAATTTAACCAAACCTCAAGGGAGGTAATTTTAATTTACTCTTATAAAATTTATAATAGTCACGAAAACCTAGAAATGTCTTCCTTATAAATTTGACTTTTAAAAAGCACCTAATGAAGAACCATAAAAATTTCTAACAAGGCTTGGTGTATCCTTAAAAAATCAAATCAATAATTAATGGCTTGTATATGGAGATTGAGATGATTGTACTTTCTAGTCAAATAGAAGTGTGTTGTGATTAAACAATCAATACTCTTATTAGCTACAAGTGACTTGTTGTAAATATATGGTAATCTTGATTTGAAATCATGCTTTTACCTTTTAAGGCTTTCTTCAGGCACTTGTATCGCAGTTTTTTTCTACCTTTATTATTATTATTGTGATCATCATCATCATCATCATCTTGTGTAAATGTAGTATAGTTTCATTTGGTGCATGCAGATATGGCCTCCCAAAAGTGTGAAAGATTCAGGATCTCGTCTTCATTCCATGTTGAAGGAAGCTATCATGCTGGTAATATATGATGTTCTTGATGAAGTCCTTTATGCTTTTATAAGATAATTCTAGGGTGGCTTTCTTGACTAAATGGAGAGTTATATGCTTGTGATGGTGTAACCTCGGGAATGGTGTTTGGTGCAATCATCTACCATCTAGAATGCAAGCATTGACAGCCAATGCCTCTGATTTTTGAGTAAATGGGGAGTAATATGCATGTGATGGTCAATTGTGTGCATATTCCTGTGGAAAAGTGGATCTGTCTCTTTGCACTCAGAATCATTTGCCATCCCCCTTTTAATTTTTATTATACTTATAGACTTCTGAATAGATTATGTCTGTTTTTTTTTGTGCAGACTGGCATGGAAAAGAATATCTTTGGAAATTATCCAGTTTCATTGTCAGTCACAGAATCCCGCAGTCCTCCACCTGCATTTTCTTCAGATCCATTAATTAATAGGGAAAATGTTACAAAGTCAGACTCAGTTGAAGGATACTCTACTACAACTGGAGCAGGACCTTCTACACTTACAGTGACAGATATTTTGGAGATAGATGGTCCTACTTCTGCTGGGAGTTTCAAGAAAGCCTCAAGTCCGGTTGGTTTAACAGGCTTTACTCTCAGTTATTGCATTTAAATATGAAATGCTTCGTTCTTCTTTTTCTTTGTTTTCTTTTACCATTTCTTTTCAAATTAGGTCTGAATTTTTTCTTGTTTCAGAGTAATATGTATATTATCTATTTTATTCACTCTATTAACTCATTATTTTATTCTTATTTTTGAACATGATTCAGCCGGGTGCTACTACAAGGAAGGGCTTACTCCATGCTGACAGGCAAAATTCTGGAGTTCCATATTATGCTGATGACGATGAAGATGCAAATCGTAAAAAGTATACAAGAAGAGGTAATGTGTTTTTTATAAAAATTAAATTATCTGAATTTGTGAATAATGATTCGACATGATCATCTGCATTAGGATCTTTTTGCCCTTTTTCTTGGATTTCCTTCTCTTGTTAAATGTGCAAATAAGCTTGTCTTGTTCAATTTTCTAATTCAACTTTCATCTTTGCAAGTGTAGGTCCATTCCGCTCTAAGTTTCTTAGAGCATTGCTTCCTTTCTGGTCTAGTGCTTTACCTACCCTGCCAGTCACTGCACCCCCAAGAAAAGATGCACCAAATGCAAATGAAGCCTCGGAAGGCCGTACACGGCAAAAATCATCCAGGATGGACCCAAGAAAAATTCTTCTCATGATTGCAATTATGTATGTCTCTTGCTTCTCTTCCTATGTATATTAATACTAAGGTAGGGGATCAGAAAAGGAGGAAAATCATGAAATTTCAAGGACCTGAATTTTCTGCTATCGGAGTTACTTTTGAGTCTTTGGTAATTATTAATGGGGAATATAGTTACGGCGAATAGGAAGGCAGTGTATAAATATGCTGGCATTGTATTGCTGCTAGAGGCATGTATTCCAAGGTTGATGCAGTCAAAGCAGCTTTGGGGGTGAATTTATGTAATTTAATAATTGCTCCTATATTATCTGATTTTTATTTTATTTTTGATAAAGCTATATTATCTGATATTAATCCGGACAATTCCCGCCATTCTCTGAGAAGAACAAATCATAGCACAAATTATATACTCGAGTCATCATCTTATATAATATATATAACCCAGTTATATAGACTTGTAGATCTTCAGATGTGGTGTGGGCTGCTAAACGCTAGTCTTTAACTGATGAAGTTACCATGTTCATATGCAGGGCATGCTTGGCAACCATGGGTATATTGTATTACAGACTAGTGCAACGGGGTTTTGGTGAAGATCTTTCTAATGATGTGTAGAGGTGAGATGCAGTGATCTGAAAGCCAGGAGATGCCTAGTTGCTCCCATTTTAAATATTGGTGGTTACTGATGCTCCCGGCTTATCGCTCTGGCTCCATTGATTGGACCAGTTGTTGTTTTAGTTAAAACATACAAATGGATGGTAAGATAAATTTTCATTTGAAATTTGATGACAGTGATGTGTTACATAAAATCCTTCTCTGCCATCTTTGCTCCTTGTTCACAGTTTTGGTGTCCATTTCGATAGAATTGGAGAATCAGGTTTAATGCATATTGTTTTCTTAACCGGTTCTCTGTAATTATCTAGAGCCTTGCAACTTTATTTTGCCACAACTATTTATCCTAAATTACTAGGCATGCCAGATTGATCTGTAACCCTCTGTTCAAACCAACGTCAGGAAAGTGTATGCAATATATTTGGTTGAGATTGAATAGACTGTTTTAGAGAGAAAATAGTCCTCTTTCTTTGTGTTACACGATGACCATTTTCCCAACAGCTTCCCCCGAATAGGCTTATATATAGTTATTTATATTTTTTATATCAAGTTTTTACTAAAAATAGAATGTGTAAAAAATTCTTTAAAAGAATCAATTATGCGCCGAATTGTAAAACAAAAATATTGTTATTTTTAAAGACTATACATTTGTATGCTGATCGGAGAATTTCATAATAAAGATATAAAGAACTGTATATAATTTTTTTTTTTCTGTTCCCCCACCCCTCCACAAAATAAATAAGAATAGAGAATTTCTTTTCTGTTTCAGAATGGAAGAGTAACTAATAGGTTTCTTTAGTATACAGTTTGGGTGAAGGGTACCTTGTTATGTGATAAATGGGTCAAGACAGATGAACCTACTGCCTGGAATTTGGGTCCACTTCGCCTTTCAGGATTGTTATTCTTAGGTAAAGATGGAATGGTGTAATTTACTGTCTTGTAATGTATGAGAAACTATAATGAGGATATAGGCAGCTAATAATGCAGGTTGAGTTAAACTGAACTATGGAGCCATATTTCTAATTCTCTGTCAGCTTGCTTGAGTTGAGAGAAAAAAGGGAAGGAAAACAATGCTATATCAGCAAACTATCATTTGGATCCTTTTAAAGAAGTATGTTTTTATCAATTTAGCCTTTGAAAATAATAACCGTAATTTGGTTTTAAACACTTTGAAAAGCAGATCAACAATGCTTGTTTGAAGTTCTATTAGCCGTCAATTTTATCCATGGCAGGATGACATTAATAAATTTTTTAAAAGTTTATGTAGTCAACTAATGATAATTATCTCATTAAAAATTAAATTGATGGGACATGCAAATTTTAAGGAAAAACAAATAATTTATTATTCTTTTTTTGTTATGATGTGGCCGTATTTAAGTCTAATTGCATATACTCCATATAATTCACCTTGCTGACCAAAAAAAGAAAACCAGCCATATTTGACGGGATATATATATTTGGTATATATATATATAGGTACGTAAATCCCTTTCAAGTGCGTTAAAAGACCAAAAAAAAAAAAACAAGAAGATACTTCAGTACTTGGAAAATTTAAAAATTTCATTATCCCTTTTCACACTAATACTGTATGTAACTATG
This sequence comes from Biancaea sappan, assembly GCA_037074585.1. Lineage (NCBI taxonomy): Eukaryota > Viridiplantae > Streptophyta > Magnoliopsida > Fabales > Fabaceae > Biancaea > Biancaea sappan. Next base: position 88,848,500 of record CM073490.1, on the reverse strand, counting down.
TATGCTATTTGCTGGACCCGATTTTCTTCTGTAACAAGATCTTGTTTGTATATTTTAGTATATTTTAACATATGTGTTAGAATAAAAAGTTAAATTCCATACAATTTTATCTCTCATTTCAACATGTGAGTTAAAATACTCTGAAATTCACAAACAACACTCTCCTTATACAGAAAAGAATCCCTGCGCCTATTTGCTGCTGAGAAGACACTAAAATTGAATTAACTTTCCATAAATTACACGGTCTTTTAAAATCCCTTACAGAAGTTGACTATCCACAAAATGTGTATTTTTCTCTGTATTAAGAAGCCAAACAATTAAATTAAAAGAAAGTAAACAAGAGGGGAAAAAAAAAATACATCGAATTCAAACTAAACTTCTTCTGTTTTGACTTATATATATTGAAATAATTGAAATTATTGAGAAATCAGTTGTCAACCCTTAAATAAATAAAAGAAAAAAACATCTACGGTTACAAGATACTCAAATCAAAACCCAATAAAAAATCAAGGGTAGTAAATGTCTCCTTCGTTGACTTGCAAATAAACAAAAACGTTTAGTTTATTGATATTCATGCATCATGCATCGCCCCACAAAAATAAAAAAGGTTAATAGAAGAAAAAGAGAATAATGTCTGTATAGCTATCAGCTCCATCATCAGCACTTAATTGGATATTTAATTATATTTTGGGTGAAATTATGAGAGACAAATATTTCTGTATATGAATTTAAATGTTCACACCATTGTTAACAGTTTAATTTACTCATTTTTGTGAGTTTTAGAAGCGAGATATTAATAAAGAGACAGATTAATTAAATCAATTTAGGTTTTTGTTTGATTAATAAAATATCACTATCTGGTCAATATTTGTGTTCGAAGACATCTAAGAAAATTTATTAATTAGCCATTCTGATAAAAGAAAAAAAATATTCAATAATGATCGATATTATTATTGAAAAAAAAAACTAAGTGTACATTTTCAGGTTGTGAAAACTTCGAATTAATCATATTAGAGTGATTTACTTTAATAAAATTGACATGATTCCTTAACTTTTATTTATAACCTGTTTCTTTTCTCTCATTATGACCATATTCATGAATGGAAAATCTTATTGATTTGCTTTGGTTCAGAATGTTCTTGATATTATAGCAAAAGTTGTGTCACCCAGTCTAAATGCTCTATTCGCTCAAGTATGAGTCAAATATAAATATAAGATTCAATAAAAATTGCTTAAAATTATTATTAATTTGAATCTTAAAATAAAACTATATTCGATAAAAAAAATATAGGATAAATAACACTAACCTCCCTTGTAAATTGCAAGCTTCTGAAATTGAGATTGAATCAGTGGAGGTATCGGTTTAAGAGTCAATTATCATATTATAGTTAAACTAGTCTACTTTAAAATATTTAAAAATATATACATAATTAAATACCATAAATATAAATTTAAAAATTCAATCAAAAATAAGATTTGATATCAAATTACACAAAACAACATCCACAATCAAAAGTTTACAGAAAAATTGATTAAATAACAAAGGAATATTATTAATCAATATAATATTCATTAATATCAAATCCATAAAATAACAATATATTTGCATCTCTACTAAAATTAACTAATTTGTAATATTAATTTCTTCATAACTTGATTATACAATAAGCCAAATTAAAAAATTAAAAACAAAAAAAATTCAAGCAACAAATTTATTTAGCATCAATTTTTACCTGATTCGATCGATTCTTGTCTAGTTCGATCATTCATCAATTTTAAAAATTATTTCGAAATGATTCTCTAGTTGATTCCTGATCCAATCTTTCAACCTAACCGGTCTAGTGTGATTCTTATAACAGTGCTAAATTATACCCAGCTCCTTCTAATTTTAAATATTACACTCAACTTTTCTAACATTTTGATATATGTTGTAAAAAAATTTCTCCATTGTTTTTTGGTCAAATCAACTAGTTTTCTATACAATATGAGACCATAATTTTATTTTTAATGCAAAAGTAATTAAATTAATGTTAACATTTAAAATAAATTTTTTTTAATATGACAGTAAAAATTGTTAAGTTGTTTTATTATGGGAAGGAACATATGTTGTGTAAAAAGTTTATTTGAATGATAAAAAAAATTAGAGAACAGTTGAGTATAATATTTAAAACGAGATAGGTGTTAAGTATAATTTAATCAAATTTTACGTGGGGTTTATATAATTTACGAAGAAAAAAGTAAACTTACATAGTTTTGTTCTTGCCAAATCCATAGTTTGAAATTTTAAAAAATAAAAATAAAAAATGACGGCAATTGGTGAAGGTTTCTCCATAAATTACTATTAATGGTCAAAGTAATTATATTAATTTCTTTTTTTGACCAAAAATAATTTTGTTTCTTAAGCAAATTTCTTCGTGGTGTTTGATAGACACCACCTTGATAGAAAATGTCTAAAGCAGTGGTGGATATTGATCAGCTCATTAATTTTCCTTTTCCTTTTTTAAATTTATCTTTTGAATAAGCACTACCTATAAAAAAAATAACAATGGTGCTTAAAGATAAATTACTGCAACAATAATTTTTCTTTATAGATATATGTGTTAATAAAATTTGTAAATGTTAAATAGTTATTAACTAAACACTAATTTAAGCATTGTAAAATAACTATCCAATAAATATGGAGTGAATTAGAATATTGCTATAGGATACGCTATATTTGTCCAAAATGAATGGACAAATAAGATATCTGATATTTATTTGATAATTATTTATATAATATATGAATATATATTATAGATTTAAATTTTTAATATATGAATTTTAATATTTTATTTATACCATACATATTTATATCTATAAATTTGATAAATTTATGAATTTTGTTGGATGGATATTGGATATCAAATATTTGGGTACCCTCGCTGACAAATTTAGGGTATCTAATATTCATTATGCAACATATAAATTGGCTTTTAAAAGATATATTTTATGTTGTTTTGTTTAGTTTTCATAAATTACAGACTTAATATTAATTAATGCTTTATGTAGAATAAAATCTCTAACTTGTATAGAATTAAATTTTTAGAAATTAACGGCCAAGTAAGCAGGAAAAAGATAAGGGTTGGGTTCTTAAAATTTTTTTGATGTATTTTATTCTATGTGTAAATGTAATATGATGAAAATAGACTGAGATATAAAATAATAATTTTTTTAAGAATTATATAAAAAATTACTAGGAACCAAAAAAAAAAGATCATGTAATTTTCACATATCTGCTGTTTTTATGAAATTAACCAAAAATAAATTTCAAGCTATTCTAGCTTTCACATTTTCAGCTAACTTTTTTTTCTTTTGTTTTTTTAAAAGAATGATAACGCTTATTCTTGCACCGATTTTATCTTTCAATATTGGACTAATTGCGACGCTTTTAATTTTTAAATGTTGTAAACTCTATTTTGGTTCCAACATCGTAGAGCTTTTTTTTTTCCCCTTAAAATTTAATTAATCACTGAGCAATCTTTTTTTTTTTTTAAAATAAGCTGCATGCGTGATGCCGAAGCCATGCAAACCAATAATTAATTAGGGTTAAATTAATTAATAATAGGAACAATTTCAGAAATAATACCATAAATATAACCACTCAAATTCTATAAACGTGCAATGAATAAATGCCAACCAAATTCCATGAACAAAAAATTAATGAACAATTTTATTTTCTATATTGTAAAATTTTATAATACAAATGTTTCTTTGGTACTGGAGGATCTCATTCTTATCCACCGGATAATATGGTTCTATATATGAAGCTTAATTTTAACAAAAAACATTTAACTGAGCAGTGAGAAAATTGAAAATTGGTTTTAATTAACAAACTCATCATTTTTAAGTTAATATTAATTAAAAATTAATTTATTTTACCTGCAAGGTATATGTTAGCAAAAACTTAAATTCAGAATGATGCATGCCACAATAATATTCCACACGACTTTACCTACCTTATATTAATCAAAATATCAGTAGAAATTAAGTTCTATAATTAACTGCGTAATATCTGTTCCAAGAAATATAACTAGAAAAAGATTAAAAAAAATGCAACACTAGTTTGATTCAAGTGATTTGACATTTTTTTTTTAAGTAAGATTTTGGGTTTGAGTTTTGGCTCACAGATCTCCTACTTAGCCGGCACCTTGCTTGACCAAGTAGGGCTGTTCGATCAAGTGGCGCCCACTTATCAGTGCCAATCGGATAGCTCTGCTTATAAGATCCCACATTTTCTTTATTCAATTTATATTTTCTTATTTAAGTTAGAATTGATGCTAGAAATTAGAAAATATGTTTTTTGAATGTTTAGGAGGAAGTTATAATAAGGTTAAATGAGCTAAGAGTAAGAGAAAAATGAAGTTTGAGGTAATCAGTCGACTAATTGAGTAAAACAGTCAACTAATAGCATTAGAAATAGACCATGTTGCTGATATCTGCAATCGTTCGACTGATGAGGAATGATCAGTCGATTGATTATTCTCTATCAAGCTAAATTTTAAGTTTTAAAACAATCAGTCGACTAATCAGGATGGATCAGTCGACAAGCAATTAATCGACTAATAAACTACTAGAGTGTGAAAGTAAGTCAGTTTTAACTGAAAAATCAATAAAAAAAAATTACCTAAACACCTCTTCTATCATGCCAATAAAGCTTAGAAATGAGAGAGTATGGTTAAAAAGGAGATTTCCACAATAAAAGGCTCTTTGGACACTTTAGAAGCAAGAAGAGAGGGGAAAAAAAGTACATTCTGAAATTTAGAGAAGTGAGAGAGAGAGAGAGAGAGAGAGAGAGAGAGAGAGAGAGAGAGAAAGTTCTAGTGGGAATTTTGGCAAGAAGATCATAAAAGATAAGTTTCCAACTTGATTCTTCTAATATAGATAGATTTTAGAGCTTGAAGAATGATAGAATAAGAATTTTCAGGCTAAGAAAAGAAGAAAGAGAAAGGAGTTGATCTAGAGGTTGAAGAATCCAAGAATGTTAGAAAAGAACTAGTAGATACTACTCCAAATTCAGTTCTAAGAGAATTAAAGGTAGCTAGTTTTCATAAAGGAAAAGTATTTGATGTATTTGTCATGCTTTTGTATAATTTATGAAGTATTTGCATATTAAAGATTTTCATAAACATATAGAACCATCTTTCTCTTGAAAAGTAAGGTTTATGTTCTTATATGATAACAGAACCCTAAACATTCTCCATGGGATGATAGAAATTCTTCATAGGATGTAAAAGTTTTGATGGGATGACAAAACTCTAGAAATTCCTCATGGGATGATAGAAATTCCTCATGGGACATTGATTACTTTTCTTGAGAAAGAACTAAAGTATAGTGCACTATATTGAAAGAAAGACCATGGCATAGTTATGTGTTCATATTAGTTATGTTTCATGGAATGAGTTTTTCTATTGAGATTACTTTTATGACTGAAATGGTGATAGAGTTTTCATGAAATGTGCTAACTACTGAGATTCATATCTCACCTTGTTTTAATGATTTTACCATTTCAGGGACTGAAGTAAAAAGAAAAGGAAAAGAAAAGAAATAAACTTGTGATATATTAGTTAGTTGAGTCACTTTCTTTTGATGACATCTTGAAGAGAATGTTGTGTGTACTATGTATATAGATGACAAGTTTTAGAGTTTTGTGTAACTGTATGAGAGTTGTAACTAAACTTTGTATGTTATGTATATGAGGAAGAGAACTTACAAGAAATAGATGCATATGTGCTTGATTTAAGAGTTCATTTTGAGTTAAAGAAATTATGCTACATCTCATGTACCATTTATGAAAATAGAAATTCAGAACACATCAGTCAACTATTTATCATGCATCAGTCGATTGATACCTTTCTGTTTTCAATTTATACAAATTCGAAATCGATTAATCGATTGATAGTCACTAATCAGTCGACTGATAGCCTTTTGTCAAGTGCAAGATTTTTTGTTTAAAATTATTCCAAAATTCACTTATTTTCATGAAATTGAGTATTTTGGTAAATATTTTAGAAAAATATCACGTGTTAGACAAAATTTTCCCTTAGTCTATATTACAATTTTTGAATAATTGCATAAATGCATTTAAGTGCTAGTAGATGTTACATTGCTTAGCCAAGTAAGGGATCCAAGTTCTGAGTTTTGTGAATGGAAAAAAAACAATGCTAGAAATTTTTTACACATTTATGGTGCAACACGCCTCAAATCAGATTAGTCAGAATCTAATGAATTTTCGAATATCGGTGGTTCAAAAAAAAATCAAAAGTCGATAGCTAAGTTTCTTATTTTGTTGATAGAATCTTGGCTCGTAGAGGCAAAAATATAATCATTTTCAAAGAAGTTAAAAGTCAACCATAAAGTTCAGAAAGTTCAAAAAATTGGATTGGTCATTAAAATAGTCGAGACATTAGTTCAATGGCCAATGGTCAACTATGGTCGAATCGTGGTTGAACCTTAGTACTTAAAATATATTGAAATATATAATTAATTTATATTAAATATTAAAAAAATATAATATATAATATTAAAATATTTAATAAATGTTACAGATATATATTTATACCAGTCTTAGATCTTTTCCTAATAGCTTAAATTTTTGTAGATTTCTTAAAAATACATAATAATATTCAATAAAAATTAAAAAAAAAAGAACTAGTTGAACAGATCAGTTTTATCAGTTCAAAACTAGTTATAGTATTTTTCTACTAGTTTAAACATTCACTAGTTCTCAAATTTAAATTGGACTGAAAACCTGGCCAATTTATCGGTTTTTCAATCGACCTGACTAATTTGATCCGATTCTTTAAACTATAAGTTCAACTCAATTGTGAACTGTCTAAAACACCATTAAAGAATTAATGTTATTTAAACCAACATGCTATATTTAAATTTAGAGAAATATATATACCGTATCACACTCAACTTAAATAATATTTACAGTCATTATGCACCATAAATCAAGAATGTAATGAATTCAACTTTTGACTGGTTTCTAATGTTGCAGTGACAATTCCATGCTAAATTTCATTTCAGAAAATGGACTAAATGATAGTAAGTTTTAAAATATGAAGCAGATTTTTTTCTAGGACACGTCAAAAATATTTTACTCTAGCGTTTATTTGTGAGAATTGAAAATGCTAGAGAGTATATAAAATTTTTTAGTGTTGTGTGTGTATATTATAACAAAAAAAAATGTAATATAAGCTTTTGAATTGTGTAAAAAATTGGCTTATGATTTTTAAAGACAAAATTACCTTTAAAAGAGTTTAATGTTTTAGGGGCTTTAAAACCTAATAATTATCTAGGGTTTAGAATTTTTGGTTCTTTCTCTCTCTTGACAATTTGGCATTAAATATTCTTAAAATTAAAATCTTACATCTCCAATCATATTCTATTCAACGAGTATACTTCAATTTGAGCCTTTTTCTTAAGATTAACAGTCCAGTTAGTATCCCTAATAATTATATACACCAATTACTTATATGCTATATCAAAAGGCAAGTGCCAAGGAATTTTACTCCATACTCCTAATTAAAGTCTTTTGCTTCATTTACAGTTAATTAACAGAAAAAAAAAGGTAAATGCTAATTAGTGAGTACTTAAGAGAGTACTGGTTAAGGATGATTAGTTTACTTTATTTTGTGTAAAAATATAATAAGGATGAAAATTTTTCTTCAACTATAATTTTTTTTATAAGAGAAACCCTTTAAAAAGTACTTGCCATTTTAGCTTTGAGGGGTTTAGGTTCTGGGCTTAAAGTTTTGACATTTTAAGTTCTTAGTATCGTAATGTTTGAGGCTTTATTGGTTTAAAGTTTAAGGTATCTTCCACTTTTTTCAATTACTAGTCAAATATAAATTAAGTGTGAGTTGTATACTGTATGAATCAATATCTATCTATATATAGAATGAATAATATTGTAGAAAAGTTAAATGTTGTGGTTGTTCATCTACCGTGGCCACCTATCTTGTCAAGAATATTAGCATATTGACTGGTCTCTTTGAGAATACGCATGATTTGATCATGGGCTTCCTAGTAATATGTCTGATGTCATTAATAATAACATTATACTCACAAGTAGACGAGAGATTAGGACAAATTTATTTCACTGCCAATTAGGGAGGGAATAGCTAGCGTCACAGTTCGAGTGTGATAGGTTTTTTTTTTTAATCGATATTTTATTTTCAAAACTCTAGGTCACATTTTGAGTCTGAAAGCTGGAGAAAAAATAAAATAGCAAACGTTAACGTCTCCCAAATCATTCGCGATATTCAAACCTTAATAAATAGTTGCTAACTTTGCATAGATAGTAGTAGTAACACTAAGGAATCTAGAAATCCCAGTGACTCAACTACTAATTGTTGTGAAAATTGTGTTATGAAAAATTTTTATATTTTAAAAAAGTAAAATTAGTCCTATATCTATTAAAACAGTGAAGAGATGAGACCTTATATATTAATATGTCATAGTAAACTCATAAAGAGTTAAAGAAAAATGTGGGTTCGTGTACTCATAATTTTATGTTAGTGTAGTGTAAATAGCTAATTTGTCTCTATGCACACACAATAAAATCGACCAAGTTTTATTATTTTTATGCATATCTGAACATTTTGAATGGATTAACTTCAGAAATTAAGGGCCGTTTCGATTTTTTTAAGTTTTTGGAACAACTTTATTTAAATTATTTAAACTTTACTGTATCAGCCTTTTTAAAACTTGTCTTTCAGTTATGATTTTATGCAACCATAAAAAGACTGCCTTTCATTCAGATTTGATACACCACTTCTCTATGGGTTATAGTGTTAATTTTTTTTCAGCTGTTCTGGTTCTTGAATTTCATTTAAAAAGATTTATTTTATCTTAGGAGAAAGTTTTAGCTCAAATTTTTTCAACATTAGTCCCATCCTGAATTAGACCTCCCAACCAGCTCGCCCAAAATTCCGATGGAGCACTCATTAATGTAGATATTCAAATTTCCTATTTCAGGCTTTATTCATTGGATGAGCCTCTCCTTGTGAGTAAGTGTAATATGGGGAGAGAAATATTTGATGCAAGTCTTCTTGAGGTGCAAAATAGACTTACACACTTTAAACGCATTGATGTTAGGTTCACCAACGGTAGCATTAATTATCTATCAACTTCTAACACTAAATGCATAGCTAAACTAGTAAGGAGTTGTCCCATTTTAATTAGAGGTTTCAAGTTTCGTGCTTTGAAAATATAGTTGCGTTAAAATTTAGTAGCGAGAGTTTTATTACCCATTAAACTTATACTTGGCTCGAATTCAAATTAATTGACATAAGTATAATATTCGAACATTGAATGATTGTTTACCAAAAAAAAAAAATTTTAACACCACCAAATGGTGTACAAGAAAGTAATGCCAGTGTCTAGACTCGGATCAATTGCCTTATTCATAGTGAACTTGGGAACCCAATCCCAAAATTATTAGAAAAAAAAAGTTGTAAATGGTAGTAAAATCAGATTGGACCGGCTGATTAGACTAGAAACTGATTCAAAATAATTCTTAAAATCGATAAGTGATTGAACCGGCCAAAAATTGGTCTAACTAGGTAAAAAATTATACTAAATAAATTGGTTGAACTGATCCATTTAAATTTTTTTTAAGTTTTGCTTATTCTTTTATATTAATCAGGTAGGTAATGAAAAAATTAATATTAAAGATTAACCAAATTTAATAGAGATGTTAATATATTGATATTTTATGAATTTGAATTAATAAATATTATATTGATTAATAATATTTCCTTATTATTTCGTCAATTTTTGCTGTAAAATTTTGATTGTGAATTTTTTTTTTGTATAATTTGATATCAAATCTTATTTTTGAATGAATTTTTAAACTTATATTTATAGTATTTAATTATATATATAGACTAATTTAACTACAATTCAATTATTAACCTTTAAACCAATACTTTTACTGATTAAATAGTCGGTTCAATTTTCAATACCTTGGTAAAAACAACTTAAGCCTAAATCTAGTGGGAAAAGCTGTAGTCCCTTAAACAGTGAAGAATGGTAAATAGAAGAAAACTTTAATATACACCAAAATAAAAAATGTAAATTAAAATATTTATTCCTTCCTAGTATATATTACTGAATGACCAGGAGACAGGGAAGGGAGATGCTGATAAATGTATGTAAGGGTACATACATGTAATTAATAGTGATCAAAATTTGTGGTTGATAATCAAAATGGGAGCATTTTAACTTCTTACAAAATTATTTATAAAACTTTAATAAGTTTATGAAAGCTATACTCGATCGCCATTTAATTAATCTCATTTTCCTTTTTAGTTTGTATAAGAGTAGACAGATTCCTAGATAAATATATGTTTACCAAAGTTAGATAATTATATGAATAAATCATTATATATTTGTTTAACAAACTTTATTAACATAAATCATTTTATGTATACGTACTGACCAACAAAAAATTTCCGGTAACATATATATATATATATATAGCGACTGCTAATTATCCAGGCTCAAATCTAAAGCCTGAGATATCAAACTTTTATCAATTTGTTTTGAATAAATTAATGATTTAGTTCTTGAAATATTATAGTTTTTTTTAATTTAGTACTTGAAAGTTCAAATGTCTTAATTTAATCCTTAAAAAAATTATATTTGTCTCAATTTAGTCTTTTTTGTTACTAAATTACAATTTATAAAATATATTATTGCTAACTCTCAAAATCTTTATTACTAAAAAGTTATTTTGATAAAAAGAGAAACATAATTAAAATAAATACAATCTTTCAAAAATTAATATGAAAAACTTGACTTTTTAGAGATTAAATTGAAGAAAACATAAACTAATTTAATGATTTATTCCTTTTTTCCCTAATACCGTCTCCACGTCTTCTAGTTCTCTTTTATTAGTTTATATGATATTACTATTATTTTAAATTTGTACTTTAAATATTAAACTTGATTTTGTCCAAGTTCAAGTTTGTTGCTAGCTAGTTACCAGACAAATATAAAAATTAAAAGCACTACTCATTTATACATACATACATATATATATATATATATATATATATATATATATATATATATATATATATTATATTATATTATATATATATATATATAATTCAACTTGGATATGTAACTTAATTCCCGTTCGAAAGTTTTATTTTTATTTTTTAAAAAAAAAAAGAGAAGAAAAGGTCCAGGTGAGTCTCCCTCATTAATTAGTCAATTAATTAAAATAATGCTTAAACGTGTTTCATGCAAGAAAACCAACAACAGAAAAATAGATTAGTAACTTCTTACTAAACAAATATTTCCTTTTATGAGTAATGGAAATTACAATTAATAATAATATACATTCAAACCATATAAGTTAAATAATTTTCTATAAAGGGTTTGCCATTACGAATATATAATCTATTTAATGCCAGCTTTTGCATGTCATATATATTCCCTACAAAAAGCCTTTTAGAGTCGTGCTTGCCGACTAATATATAGAATCGACAATTGAAAAAAAAAAATTCCATGTAATCTACAGAAACTCATAAAAATATTAATTTAATTTGTTTGTCCATGACCATTAGCATGCCTGGAACAAAATCAGATTTTAAAAGAATTTTCAACACTCAGAATATTCATTTATTTAGTTATATATTTATTCATTGATGAAGGTAACTAAAAGTCTAAAAGCGAAAAATGGACACTTTTGGAAGGCTAAGATTTGATGATTCTCATTAATTAGAGATTGTACTTAATTGATGTGCTGTGCTATATACATGGCCGGCTCCAGAGTTTCGTTACCGAATCAGTGAATTGATTTAACGGTTAATATTCGAATGTGATTAAATTAATTTATTTTAAAATATTAAAAAAATAATATATATATATATATATAAAATTAAAGAATAGAAATATAAATTTATAAATTTAATTTAAAATAAAATTTTATGTTTAATTACACAAAATAATATTTAAAATGAAAAATTTATAGTAAAAATTGACTAAATAATAAAGAAATAATATTAATTAAGATAATATTCACTCATATGAAATTAATAAAATTTCAAAATATTAGTATCTTTATTAAAATTGATTGATCTATAATATTAATTTTTTTTTAATTGTAGAATAAGTAAAATAAAAAAATTAAAAAAAAATAAAAAAAAAATTTCAAGTGAACAAGTTCATTTAATCCGATTTTTATCCAAATTGATCATTTTTTTGATAATTCTTGACTAAATCACTTATCAATTTTAAAAGTTATTCGGGATCGATTCTCAGTCTAATTGATTGAATCAGTTTGTTTAATCCAACTCTTTCAATAATGGCTGGCTTTAATTAATTAAGTATAAAATATTAGAAAACATGCATGCATGAATATCTCATTAGTTGAAAAACACATATAAAAAATCCAAAATAATTAATGTGGACGAATTAAATCAAAGACTCTTATATATGTAGTTTCTGCTTTCCAGGAAGTATCCTATCATGGATTAAAGATTTTACGCGTAAACTTATTAAGCATGACAACCAGCCATGGTATTGGCATAGCCGCACAAAAACAGATCTGTTTCTGCATGCAAAGCTTTATTGGATTAAAATCGATCTAATAATTTTTATTTATTTAGTATATTTTATTTTTTAAAAAATAACAATTATCATTTTATGTTTATTATTTTGTTTATAATTATTATTAGATCAATTGATATTTATAAAAAAAATTAAAAAAAAACGTTTGATGAATGAGAACTATTAGATCAAAATTTAATAATTTTCTTGGGCTCTTACGAGCAGGAACAAATCTGATTCCTAGCTGCACCATACAAACTACTTTTTTTTAATATTTTATATATGTATTGTTATATAATTTGTAATATTAAAGTAAAATTAAAATTATACATCGAACATAATATGATATTTGTAAAGGTATTTAATTGATGTCTCTTTTATCAAGTTTAAATTAATTTAATATAGTATATTAATATATATATATATATATATATATATATATATATATATATATATATATATATATATATATATAACTTGGGCTTTCGGTCGAGCCTTTCTTTATAATTAGTTAATATTTTTTGATCGATTTATTTAAAATGATGTGTCAATTAATTTTTGAATTATTTTAATAAATAAAAAATAATGTATTGGTTGAATTTTAAGTTCATTTTAAAATTTGAACATACATGTTGACTAAATTGAGCAAACATGTCTAACAGAAATTGAACAAACACGTCTATTGAAAATTAAATCGACACATTTATTAAAAATTGAATAGAAATAATTGTTCAAACCTTTATACATATTCTATTAAAATTCTAAAATAGGTACCTTGGATAGAAAATCTAGACAAAGGTTCCAAAATGGTTTTATTGTATCCTGAAAGAGTCTGTTTGTAATTCTCTAATATTTAGACATAAACTCTTTAAATGTAGTGTTTATTATGCCTCAAAACCTTTTTATTCTTTATATTTATGTATGTATATATTTATGTATTTTAATTCTATTACCTAGGGGCCGTTTGGTAAGCGAAAAAGCACTGGAAAGGAAAGGAGAGATCCATTACTGTTTATTATTATTATTATTATTATTTTTGTATTTGGTTAATCTACTGTAGACGCTAGACATGGAAAATAATTTTCTCTCTTCCATCATTTTGACAAATTTCTTTTCCATTGCATAAGCGATGGAAACTCGGTTATCTCGATGGAAAGAAAAGACAACTTGTCTCATTTGTCCCTTACTGTTCAGTAGATTGCCAATGTTGCCCTACATTTGTTTAAGATCCCGTGTGTGCTTGTCCTCGCCGCTGTAAAGTCTGCCTCTTCACCCCTATCACCCTTCCCCGTGTTGTTGGAGCCTTCAACTGAGTCCAGAGGCGTGAACGCCGTGGTGTCTCCGATTCATCAGTTCTTACATTTAACTCTATTTCTCTCATCTTCTCCTACATCTGCACCTCAGCTGGCACCAGGTGATTGGCCAGGTGATTGGCCGATGCCTGGTAGCAGGTCGGTCGATCGGAGGCTACAGGAGGAGCTGGTCGACCGACTACTCTTGGAGTTAAGTAATGAAGGGCAAAATAATAAATTACTTTTATATTTATTTTCTATTATCTTTAAAAAATATAATAATCTTATTTTCTTTTTCAGTGCATACAAAACAAGTTTTTTTTCTTTCTCCTTATTTTATTTTATTTTATTTTATTTTTCATTTTCTTATTTCCTTTCCATTCCTATTTTTTCTTGGATACCAAACATACCTTTATTGTTTCTGTTTTTTTCCCGTTGTTTGAAACTTGAATTTTAGGAACGATAAATATGTCATTTATGGAAATGTTACTCAATCCTTTGCGTTTAATAAGTCTGAATGAGATTAGTCTCATACATGGCCACACTTAGTTACAGGATTACAATAAGTTATACTCTTTTCTTTTTAGAGATATCCAAATTGTATGTTTTTCATTTTAAGAATATACACAGATTTTTTCGGAAATTAGAAAGTGACCAAAATATCCTTAAGGATAATATTGATTTTTTTAATTAAAAATATAAGTTACTAAAAAAATGAATTTTTAAAATTTTATTTCAGTATTATTTATTTTGTGATAGAAGTTATAAGTTTAATCTATTCTAAAACTTTATTTTATGACAATGTGTTATCAATATATATTTAATAAAAATTTTATTTGACATAACGAAAATATAGAGATATTTTAGTTTGAAGAAATGTATTTATAACTTATTTTTTATTTTAAAAAAAGCGAATATATCAAATACTTTAGTTTTAGAACTCCGTAGGAAGGCTTGAACCGATCTGCAAGCCAAGATGCTTCCATTTTTCTAGATTAAAAGAAAGGAACGAGGAGGAATCTTAATTACACCAATTTCTTTTCTAATATCTAGCATACTTTAGAATAAATTATTAATTTATTTTCTGAAAAATTATAATTATTTTAATTTAATTTATATATAAAACATCCAACGTAACAATTTAACTTTTAAAAGATTGCATTTCTTTCAATTTCGTCTTTATCTTTTAAAATGACTTTTGACATAAAAAAAATTAGCAATGATAAATATTTTAACAACCAAACAAACAAAATTAAGACATTCTAAGAATTAAACTAATAATTTACTCTCTCTCTCTATATATAGTGATCTATTGGCAGAGTTGGTAAAGTCAAGATAGTTTTAGTTAGAGTTGGTTAAGTTCAGTTAAGGTATAAACTGTAATTTTTTTGTACTCAAATCATCTTATTCTGATGTATCATTGTCTATGTATATATTGAAGCACGGTGATGTAAATATACACATTATTACAGAGAATACACAAGAGCTTGTATATTCTCTGTATTAATTAATTAATTATTAATTATCTTATATGATCCATCATTACTCTAAGATGAAATTTAATTTTACATGATGATTAGAAGGATTATACCTCTAGACACTTAATTGAAAGGGTTTTCAAGATATAATTAATTAATTATCCTAAAGTTTTAGCTGTTAAAAATAATTTTTGTGTCCGAATTCGCTTCAATCACAAGATCTTTTTGTTCATGTGCCAATCGTTAGATCGAGATATGACGACTAGCGACGATCATTGTAGGTGTGTGATTGACAAATTTCGATTATTGGATCTCGATCTGTACTAGAAATATCTAGATTATATTATTAGTTGTGTGGAGATAAAATGTGATAGTAGTTTACATAAGAGATCTTAATTTTAGATTTTGGTGCTCTTATATATAAAAAAAAGAAAAAAAAATTGTTACAATTGTAAGATGGGTCACAACAACTCAATTAGTTGTAACAAAAAATATTGTCTAATAAAAAAAATTATATATCTGTGTGTTGTAATTAGAAAATTTGATAGTAACATTTATTTGTCCAGTAGTTATTGCAAAAATTTGTATTTAGATTGCCATGTTCACCAACTTATCATTAACAGAAATTGCTCATCAAATCCCTGAATATCAAATCAAATGTAGAGGAGCAGTTGTCTCTTGAGAATGATAATCTAAGCAGAGGAATCTGGTTTTACATCCATCCACGCAATGCCTACAAAATCACACTCGCCCTTCGTAACAATCTGGAAAATCTGAGTGGAAGAGAATGTGGATGCTAGGGTTTTCAATTTACAGCTCTTGGTGGGGGCAAAATCCAGTTAGAAGATAACACTGTGTGGTTTGCCTAGGGTTTTAATAATCTCAGACTCATCCCCACGATCTCAAAGCCATCCTCTCGCAGATGTCATTTTCATTCTCTCTAACCCCCAATTTCATATTCGTCGCCCATCCCCACATCTTCAAATTGACAGTTGTAATACTCTCTCTCTCTCTCTCTTTGTGTAATATCTGACCATTGTGCATTTGTGCTTCTCTCTCACCTCTCAGAAATTCTCAAGTCCGGCTTCTTTAGTTGGCTAAGTAGACTGTTCGATCGGCGGGAACATGTGGGCCTATGTGGGTTTCACCCCTCAGAATCCAACAATATTAGAAAGCCCATCAGCTTGTTGTTCTTTGAAAAATGGTAGGGATTCATTTGCAAACTTCCTCTGGCAAAATATATATTTTTCGTCACTAAATTTTGATTAAGTTTTAATTTCCTTTCAAAATTTTATTTCGTGCTCATTTTATCCACATGTTTTAATTAGTTTTAATTTTATCTTTGAGTTTGACATTATTTAAATTGTTAATGACAAGTGCTAATATAATCACCTTTATTATACAAATGAGTGTCAATTCATTCAGCTAGGCATGTAATTATATAAGATATACACTTGTAATTATAAAATTGTATGTCTATGTTAGATACTCACTTGAAAGGATGGAGTGAATAATGGAAAAAAATTGTCAATACAACTTTACAAGTGTATATTTAGTGTGAACATGACTAACAAAATGAGTTAAAATTTAGATTAAAGTTTAGGGGGCAAAAATAATACTTTTGCCACTCTATTATGCCTTGTTATTGTAATGCTTACCAAGTGTTTGATGTGGGTCCCATCAAGGGCTTGATTAAGGAATACTAGGACATGGTCAGATGCTAATTGTTGGCAAAAAAGAAATGAAATCTTTTTATATAATTGAAGTTAATCAATCCCTTTCTGGGATTTTATTTCTGCTTGTTGGGTATAAATAGAGAGCCGACCTCAGCTTCTTCTGAAGTGAAATAACACTTAGAAGAAGAAAAAACAGAGCACAGCCTTCTCTCTGTAATAAGCTCCCAGAGAAAGACAATGAAGGCTGGTGGGAGGATCTGAGAGGAATGGAGTTCTCTCAGTGGACTCTACACAGCTGAAGAAGCTGACTTCATGACCCAGTTGCTGAGCAACACCTGTGCAGTCCAACATGAGCTGCATCAAGAAACTCCCAACCCTTCATTCCATGAATCAACAGTTGTGTCACACCACTTCATGTTTCCCTTCCATTGTTCGAAATGATTCATTGAGTAGTTTTGATTCTATGTGCATGGGATTTGCATGGGGGGATGCTAAATTCATGCCGTGTAGTGTTGAAATCACTGATGAAGAGCTAGTTAAGAGGGCTCTTGCTGTTGCTGTTGCTGACAAGAATTTGCAGGCTAACTGGGAATGTGAAACACAAGTTTCTGAATCGGTTGAGAAGGTTAAAAGCAGCAGTCTGGAGAACTCACAGAAAAGATCTAGGAGCTCATTAGAGGTCAACTAATACAGAAAACACCGTACCCTTTTCCTGCAGAATTGAAGCATTTATGTTGGCAAAAATATCATTTTCATCCCTAAAATTTGGTTCAAGTTTCAATTTCGTCTTATATCTTTTTAATTATTTTTAATGTTAACCTTAAGCTTGATGTGGTTTAGCTTATATAACCACCTCTATTGTACACATCATTGCCAACTTGTCTATGTCAAATATGCTCTTAAAATAACATAATTGTCCCTCTTCTTTTCCTTCCTTTTCTCCCTTCTCTCTTTCTCATCCCACTCTCTCACCCCGCTTTCTCTTGCAAATTTGCTGAAAATGGTCACAGCTTCTTCATATTTTCATGCCTTGGCAATATATCATTTTTATTCCTAAACTTTAACTCAAGTTTCAATTTCATTTCATAATTTTTTTATGTCAATTTTGTCCCACATTTTTTCAAGTAGTTTTAATTTTGTTTCACATATTTTTAGTTAGTTTTAATTTTGTCTTTGAGTCTAGCAATGTCTAAATTGTTAACAATAGATACTAATGTGACCATCTCTATTGCGCATATCAGCGCCAACTTATTCACATATGATATTTTCTTGAAATGACAAAATTACCCCTCTTTTTCTTCTTCTCCCTTCTCTCTCTTTCTCATTTCACTTTCTCCCTCCTCTGTCTCTCTTTGAGAATGGAGGAAAATGGCCACATCAGTGTTCATAATGCTGGATTCTCACCGTGATTTCTTTACGCAGGTGTCAAAGAACAAGAGGAGTGTGAA